>CM032446.1:252633023-252762681 GCA_019049505.1 Pachyrhynchus sulphureomaculatus | reverse complement strand
ACGCAGATATTTTGTTTGTAATCCAAAATGTTCTTGTAATGATTATTACTTTTGTTTGCCACCGAAACGAGCGTTTCCTATAAAATTTATCAACATAGTTTTAAAGCGACGTTCTATTAGCTTATATCGTATTTTGCACTTGAACTGTCAAAGAGAAATAGTTTCCTAAACTACGCGCTGGATAAGATTAGAATGGAGTAAGGTAAATTTAATATTAGGAAATTTCTGAACGAAAATTACGTAAGATTGTTAAACAATTTCAAGTTTGTCATGGTAAAAGAAGAATGTGCATCGTAACATTATTAATTGCGATGAAGACTTATGTACAATGTACAATGCTTGCATTTCTATATATTTTTTTTAGGCAGTGATCATAATTTAGTTAAGTATAAATTAAGGTAGAACATAAAAAATACAAAGCAACACCAAACTAAAGAACTGAAAACAAAGATAAGAATAGAAAACTACAGGAAGAATCAACGAGAGACCTGTACCAGAGTATTTAATGACTAGATAATTTGTATAATTATTAAGTATAGCTGTTATCCTTTAGTTACAACGTACCTGTAAATATTTACTTAAAAAAAAACCATTGAAAAATGTTTATTTCATTCTATACCCATACTTTTGATAAAGCTTATGTTTTAGCGAAACACATGTCAAGTAATAAAAAAATCAATAAAAGTGGAAATTTTACTAAAAAATTTAGTGTTTTATTCTCATTCACTATCTTAATAATTAGTTCTCCTCTTTTCTTATAGTACCATCTCCATCTGCAAAGCTGGTTGGTATTGGCGAGGAAATGAGCCTGAGGAATTGCTTGCCCAAAACTTAAACTACAAAATGACGTTTTTGATATTTCTAGTGAATGTAAAGTATTAAAAGTATGGCCTACTAGAAAGCGGAGCGATGTTTATCAAGCAATCTTGTCTGTTGAGTCCTTTTTATATTGTAAAATTCTAATAGTGGTCGGTTGCTTGTGGATTATGACTCGTGTATTGTCTATAATGCTTTAAATTCTGTTATATAAATGTAGTGGTTTAAATCATTTTTCAAAAAATTGTAAATCCACGGTTGAATACTGTCCTAATTGTTCTCTAAATCACAGTATTTCTAAATGTAAATCTGATCATTTTAAATGATGATGAAAAAAAAAAAACTGTGTTAATGCAAAAGTTGAAACAGATATTAACCATGCAGCGTGGAATGCAGTTAAATGTCCTATTTATAAAACTAAGTTGGATGATTTTAAAACATCTCTTGCATCTAAAATATAGCAATTAAGTGTTGGCTTGCGGTTGAGAGCATTGGGAAGCAAACATAAAGAATTTTCTATTTATTATCAGAATGTACGTGGTTTGAAAACTAAAACACATGACCTTCTTAATGCTTCCTATCTTTGTTCCTATGATCTTATAGCACTTACTAAAACTTGGCTCTAGTGTCTTTGATGCTGAGTTGTTTAGTTAGTACAATATCTTTAGGGCTGATCGTAATTTTGCTTTAACGAATACTACGAGAGGTGGTGGCTTACTGTTTGCTTTGAGCAAGATCTTTCAAACGCAACTAAAATTGAATTTCATTCTTCGCTTCCTAATGTTGGTATGATCGCCATGAGATTGAAATTGTCCATCGTGCAGTTTGCATTCTTCTGATTTTTGTCCCACCTAACAGTAATACTGTTGTCTATGGATCACTCTATTTGAAGAAATGCTGGACTCTGGTTATTTTACTAATGAAGACGATCTACTAGTATTGGGTGATTTTAATCTTCCTACTTATGCAAATTATGTTATGGATGCCTCTTATAGAGACAACCAAATTTCTTCTTTACTTGAATTATGCGATAAAAAGTTTTTATCATTAAAATCATATAATCGTAATTATAACGAAAATAATCGTCTGTTAGATCTTGTATTTAGTAGAACTCCACTTAATGTATATCGTGCAGATCATCCTTTGATACTATTGGATCTTCATCACCCTGTCTTACATATGTCAATTCTGGTTGAGGCATATTCATGATAAATTTCCCCTTCTTTAGACTCAAAAGGTTCAACTTTCGAAGAGCGAATTACCCATCCCTTTACAACGACATTCTACAAACCGATTTTTCTTTCTTGGGGTCCTTCAATAATATTGATAACGCTTGCGACCAATTCAATGTCGTACTGAATTCAGTTATCTCCAACAATGTTCCTATTATTCGCCCTAAGACCTTCAAATATCCGAAATGGTACGATAATTCGATAATACGTAAAATCATAAAAAAAAAAAGAATCAAGCCTGGAGAAGGTATAGACGTACTAGAAATATTTGTGACCTTGTCGAATTTAAATGTCTTCGTAGAGGGATCAAGATCGAGGTTCGGATTGCTTATAGAAATTATGTTACTGAGGCGGAAAGGGACTTCTCTAACAATCCAAATAAAATTTTGGTCTTTTCTAAACGAGAAAAGGAGGACAACTAGTATTCCCATCAACATGTATTTTAAAAACGAATTGCTTACGTCTCCTCAGGAGATAGTGAATTTTTTTGCTAAGTACTTCCAATCGGCATATGTTGATTCCTCTATGTTTTGGATAACTACTCATGTCCTTCTCTTTCATCTCTAATTGTTAACACCATAGAGAAAAGGGATGTGATCAGTGCCTTAAAGAAACTTAAACCTAAATCCACCGCTGGAACCGATGGTTCTACCGGCTTTTTTTATTCTGGATTGCGCAGCTGTGTTGTCCAAGCCTCTCACGTTTCTTTTCAATCTGTGTTTAAGCTCGTCGTCCTTTCCCCAAATCTGGAAGAAGTCTAAAATATGTCCCGTATTCAAAAAGGGTGATAAGAGCCACATTGAAAATTGCAGACCTGTGGTAATATTGAACAACTTTTCAAAGGTTTTCAAAATTGTGCTATATGACATTATATTTAATCATGTTAAACTTTTCATAACTGAAAGTCAACATGGATTCTTTCCAGGGCGTTCCACCATTACCAATTTAGTTACAATTACTCAATTTATTTCGGAAAGTATGGACAATGAACGACAAGTCGACGTAGTTTATACAGACTTCTCAAAGGCTTTTGACCGGCTTGACCATGGTATTTTGCTTGAAAAACTCTCAAACTGTGGAGTTAATGGCAATTTATTAAACCTGCTGAAATCTTACTTAATTGGTTGTCAACTGATAGCAAATTATCGTGGTTTGAGTCGATCATTATTAATGCTACCTCTGGTGTTCCTCAAGGGTTTGTCCTAGGACCGTTATTATTTAACATATTTATAAATGACATTACCCGAGGCCTTACGTCGTCCTCTTTGCTTTATGCTGACGATCTGAAAAATATACCGATGCATAGACTCTCTCCATGATTGTGTAACTCTTCAGGATGATCTAGATACTTTAAATCGTTGGTGTATTCGTAATAACTTATATTTGAACACAAAGAAATGTTTTTCTATGTCTTTTCACTCGAAAGAAATTACCAGTAAATTTTTTATATAATTTAAACCATAATGATCTTGAAAAATGTTATCGTTTCAAAGATCTTGGTGCAACGTTTGATGCTAAACTCAGTTTTGTGGACTATATATAAATGAGACCATTGCTTCTTCTTATAGATGTATGGGTTTCATTATGAGGAATTCTAGAGACCTTTCAAACATTGAAACCCTCATCACTTTATTTAATGCTTTGGTTCGTTCTAAACTGGAATATGGTTCAGTTATCTGGTACCCAACATATGAGATCCACAGTAATCGTATTGAAAAAATCCAAAGACGATTTGTGAAGTTCCTCTGGTTTAAATTAGATGGTATTTATCCACTATTGGGTTCCCTAATGATGTTCTATTAAGAAGATTCACTATTGTTAACCTCCTTCTCGGCGTAGAGAATAAGCTACAATCTTGTTTTTATATAAAATCTTGAACAACAGAATTGAATGCCCTTGCACCCTCTCAAGTATTAGGTTCCGTGTGCCATCTCAACACGCTAGCGTAAACCATTCCTTTTTCTACATGCCTGTTCCAAGAACAAACTTGTTGATGTCCTCGCCGATATACATTATGTGCATGAATTATGAAAGGGTCAAACATATAGTTGATATTTTCTGTTGCAGTATAACATCTCTACGTAGGTCATGTTTGACTGTGGATTAGGTCTGTCTCTCTTTTTATTTTTGTTTTTCTTTAGCTTGTAGTGTAGTTATTAGAATTATTAAAATACTAATTTGATAGATACTTATCTATTTGTATTTGTTATATTTGAATGTTCCTATCCTATAATTGGATTGCTCTGTAGGATAGTTGTATTAAATAAATAAATAAATAAATAAATTACTGAAGTTAAGCTGTAATCACGCCTCTATCCTGGGTAATTCATAATAAAGTATCAGTGTCCAAGCTTGTCTTGTCTCGTGTATTCTTCAGACATAAACATTTTCATCGTCCTGGACCTCTCTTCCCTTCAATTTTGCCCTCCATCTTGGACACCTATAGATATGTCCCAAGTAGTGAGTTTTCTGCCTTTTAACAAATGACAGACAGCAATTTTATCTCTCTACACGTTCGCAATAGTATCTTCGTTTCTGTCATGTTCTGTCCAGGAGATCTTCAATATTCTTCGCTAGATCCTCATTTCGAAATACTCGACGATTTATCGAACGTATTCTCCCAAATCTGAACTCTCTCAACTAAATAGACATTTACAAAACGATTCAAGGAACCAAAAAAAAAATTAGCATCTTTGAGGAGGGTGTCTCATTCGGCTATTTCAATGCGAACTTGTATCTCAACTTCAGGATTCAGATTATTGGTTACCCAGTATCCTAGGTACTTAAATTGAGTTACTTATTCTACTAGTGGATAGTAAAAGCAGATATTTGTTTGTAATCCAGATGTTCTTGTAATGATTATTACTTTTGTTTGCCACCGAAACGAGGGTTTCCTGTAAAATTTATCAACATAGTTTTAAAGCGACGTTCTATTAGCTTATATCGTATTTTGCACTTGAACTGTCAAAGAGAAACAGTTTCCTAAACTACGCGCTGGATAAGATTAGAATGGAGCAAGGCAAATTTAATATTAGGAAATTTCTGAACGAAATTACGTAAGATTGTTAAACAATTTCAAGTTTGTTATGGTAAAGAAGAATGTGCATCGTAACGTTATTAAATGCGATAAAGACTTGTGTACAATGTACAATGCTTGCATTTCTATATATTTTTTTAGGAAGTGATCATAATTTAGTTAAGTATAAATACTATAAATTAAGGTGGAACATAAGGAACACAAGGCAACACCAAAATAAGGAACTGGAAACAAAGATAAGAATAGAAAACTACAGGAAGAATCAACGAGAGACCTGTACCAGAGTATTTAATGACTAGATAATTTGTATAATTATTAAGTATAACTGTTATCCTTTAGTTACAACGTACCTGTAAATATTTACTTATAAAACCATTGAAAAATGTTTATTTCATTCTATACCCATACTTTTGATAAAGCTAATGTTTTAGCGAAACACGTATCAAGTAATAAAAAATTAATAAAAGTGGAAATTTTACTAAAAAATTTAGTGGTTTATTCTCATTCACTATCTTAAAATTATTTCTCTTCTTCTTCTTATAGTACCATTTCCATTACTGAAGTTAGGGTGTAATCACGGCGAATTCTTCTCTATCCGGGATAATTCATAATAAAGTATCAGTGTCCAAGCCTATCTAGTCTCGTATATTCCTCAGACATTTTCGTCGTCCTGGACCCCTCTTCCCTTCAATTTTGCCCTCCATCTTGGACCTCAATAGATATGTCCCAAGTAGTGAGTTTTCTGCCTTTTAACAAACAACAGACAGCAATTCTATCTCTCCACCCGTTCGCCATAGTATGTACGTTTTCGTTCCTGTCATGTTCTATCCAGGAGTTCTTCAATATTCTTTGCTAGATCCACATTTAGAAAGATTCGACGATTCATTGAGCATATTCCCAAGATCCAGATCTCAACTCCAAAAAAAAGCACAGCATATAAATAGACATTTACAAAACGATATGAGGAATTAAAAAAGATTAGCGTCTTTGAGGAGGTGTCTCATTCGGAGAAAAGCCGCTCTGGCTATTTTAACGCGAACTTGTATCTCAACTTCAGGATTCAGATCATTGGTTACCCAGCATCCTAGATACTTAAATTGAGTTACTTGTTCTACTAGTTGATCGTAAACGCGGATATTTGTTTGTAATCCAGATATTCTTGGAAGGATCATTACTTTTTTTTTATTATTGTATACTTTTGTTCCCAAAGCGTCGCGTTCTCTAGTTATATTGTTCATAAGACGCTGAAGATCATCTACTGGGTCTGATATAATAATGGTATCATTAGCGTACCTCAGATTGTTGATGTTTTTACCATTAACTTTGATACCGTCTGACGCGTTCTCTATGGCCTTCTGGATAGTATGTTCAGAATACAGATTAAAAAGGAGTGGAAAGAGAACACACCGTTAACGAACATCTTTGATTTTTCTATTGCTTTGCTATTTATTCGTATCGTCGCTTCCTGATCCCAATATAAGTAAGTAATGAATCTGGTATCATTTTCAACAAAACTAATATATTCTGAAACGTCCGTATCAATTGAGGTTTTGAAAAAAAAAAAAATTGTCATAATACGTTTTATAACAAAACTATTTTATTTTTTTTTTGTTATAATTAAAAAGTTATCAAATTGAAAATAAAATTGTAAACTTAGTACCGATGACGCGCCGACAGTTCTCGAAAAAATCCGAACGCGTCTTACGTCACAATGTTTATTTTTCCTCAACATCCGACAGCTGATACGAGTGTTTTAGTTTTCAATCAATTTATTCTTGTTATTATCATCAGACTAACTTGGGAATGTGGAATCTTTGGCACAATGACACTACTTAGTATATATCACCACTATGCCAAACACTTTATTTTTGCACTCGACACGAGTTTCGCTAACCACGTTAGCTTCATCATGAGCGATGATTAACTCAATCATCGCTCCTGATGAAGCTAACATGGTTAGTGAAACGCGCGTCAAGTGCAAAAATAAAATGTTTGGTGTAGTAGTGATATATATTAAGTAGTAATACGACATGGTATTACCATGTTAGTTTCATCAGGACCGATGACTGATGGCTCCCGATGAAGCTAAATAAAGCTTGATAAATTTACTGGAGATCTAAAAGGTTATCGTGCTCGTTTCGTAACATTTTGTACGAATACTACAAAAACAACTCTGGAAAAAATGTTTTTAAATGTGCCACAAGATGTTAAGGGGGTCACTACCGAGGTCAATTTACATTGAAAAGTAAAACCCATTTTCTCAGCAACCGTTCATCCTATTTCAACGAAACTTTGCACACTTATTATTTATTATTATATATAATTTAATGGGACTAAGGGTTTAAAGAAATAATTTAAATTACATTTTCTAGAAATTTTGAAAGTTCATGAATTTTATTTGTATGTTTGAATTTACGCGGTAAATTACCAGCTGTTTCGTTTGACATTTCCTTAGTCCGAACTGTAGACAGTGTTGCCATGGATATTTTAAAAAAAAATAGCTCAATAACTTTTATAGTTTTGAAGATAATGGGGCAAATGTACAAAAAAGTCAATTTTTCAGGAGAGCCGAAAAACTAAAAAGTTGTAGTTTTTGACTGCTTTTTTGTTTATAATCAACTTTTTTTAATTTATTTCTAGAGTGTTTGTCTTCTTTTTTTTTTTTGCAAAAACAAGTTTGTCAACACTGATTGTTTACAACAAAATATGTTTTTTTTCCAAATTTTTTTTTTTTTTTAGTTTTGTTTTGTTTGGTTATATTTTACGTGAGAGATTGTTTTTGTTTACATAGTTACAAATTTTTTTCCTGTTTTCTGTTCCTATTGCTGTTTTAAATTTTATTATATTGTTATTTTATTATAGTTTTTTATTATTGTTTTGTGAAGAAAAATGACTAAGCCAAAGACTAGCTTCAAGAGCAAGAAAAGGAATAAACCTTTTAGTGGGACACACATTTCTGTTGCTCGTAAATTGGTCATGTCCTTACCATCTGTTGAATCAACACCATCAACCTCATCTGAAAATCGTACACCTTCTTTTTCTTCAAAAAAACTAGGTAATCAAAATAAATTTGAGTCATTCATGAGCAACCATGCGTATGATTTGGTGGATGTTGGAGAGCTGAGTAAAGCACTGAACTCAACAGTGGGCTGCAAAAAATGTGGTGGTGAAATCACCCTAAGTGTTTGTTTGAGAAACAGTTTGGCATCCACTATAAAGATTGTTTGTCAGAATTGTCAAGTCCTAAATAAACTAAGGAACTCCAAGAAACTGGATTATAAACTCGAAGGTAAATCTGTGAAATTAGATACAATAAATATTAGATTTACTTATGCAGTTAGGTGTACTGGTAAAGGATTTGCTGGAGCTAAACTTCTTTGTGCTATGATGAACATTCCTACCCCACAAAGCAAGCACTTTTTGCACCAAAATGTTATTCGTTCAGCTCTTGAAGTAGTTGGAAAAGATATAATGGTGGCTGCCGTAGAGGAAGCCTGTATTTCAAATAGTGGCAACAGACATTTGGCCATCTCACTAGATGGCAGTTGGCAAAAAAAGGGGCCATACTTCTTTGAATGGCGTGGTCTCTGCTGCGAGTACTGACTCAGGCAAAATAGTGGATATTGTGGTACTCTCCAAACACTGTCGTTGTCCACTAAAATTTCAGAATACACATAATGAAAATTGCATAGCCAATCATAGTGGTACCAGTGGGGCTATGGAAGCAGCTGGCGCAGAGCAAATTTTCCTGAGGTCAATGGACAAATACAATGTGAGATATTCTCACTACTTAGGTGATGGAGACTCAAAGGGTTTCTTGAAGGTTGTAGAACAAAACCCTTACGGAGATAGTCTCTTAGTTCAGAAGTTAGAATGTATAGGACATGTACAAAAAAGGATGGGATCTAGACTCAGAAAGCTAAAAACTTCCTACTTGAGTACTTGAAAAACTTTTCATTGACCCTGGAAAATTTACAATTACTGGGCTGATGAAGGAAGATGAACTGAGAATAGTGAAAGCCGAGAAAGACTTACAACAAGCATCGAAATGTGAGAGGCAAAAAATTTCAAGAGCAAGAAAAAGTTTAGAAGAAAAATTTAAGAAGTTAGAAAAAAAAGAAGGCCCGTCATATGAAGCGGGTTCATTTTAGTTAAAAAAAAGTATAACAAAATAATAAAATCTTATTATTACTTTTCAAAATATTATTGTAAAAATAAAGTTTTTTATTTGTATATAGTAAATAGTATTTCAAAATATTTTTGTAAAAATAAAGTTTTTTATTTGTATATAGTAAATAGTGATATATAATTATTCCTAAGCATTGTTAATAAAAAGTGGGATAATAATAATAATAGTGAAAATAATAATAACTTCATAATGGGTGGAATGGGGTTGTATATTGAAAGGTGCGTAGTGCGAAGCTAGGCGAAGGCTGAGCGGGACTCATATCTTGGCGATACTGACTGATGGCTCATACCTTGACTACTTTATATAAAAATTTCAGGCACTTATACTCATCGTATAATTGTGGGGGTTGGATTGTTTTGTGCAGAAATGATTGTAGATTATAAAAATGGAAAAAAACGAAAAACGTATTTTTTTTTCATTTTTCTCGGTAGTGACCCCCCTTAAACGTCGAAATCAATGGTTCCAAACAGTACGACGCATTAATCGTAAAACAGCATCAAATTTTTTTTGTCGTTTAAATCACTTCGATGTAAGTATAAGTATTCTGTTTCTTATTTATATTTACATTATTATTTTTTAAAAAACTCACATTGATACTTTAGTACCTCGGACTTCAGCTGAATTGAACCGAATATCATTTTTAAGAAAATCTGTGACTATAAAAATATCCACAGCAGGTATATTATCACAATTGACCTTTATGAACCCTTTGCCACACATTACTGAATTAAATTAGTAACTAACAATTTTTTTTTTTGCACTAAACTTCCAATAAATTTAACAGTATATACACAGGTAGAAGCTGTTGACAGTACTTACGTGAAAACATTTTAACAATATGACGTCACAAACATGGCCGCCAATTGTGAAGTTTTCATAGTCACATGATTTTTTTTTTTTTTAAATTTTATAAACTTCAATTTATTTATAATTATTTGAAAAATATTAAAAAGTTTTTCGCATCGATTTTCAATATTATTTATGATAAAGTTCTAAAATAAAGTAAAAAAATCGATAATTATTTTTTATTCAAAAACCCAATTGTGCAGTTTTCAGTCAATCAAAACCTTTTCCGTAATAGATGAAACATAAGTAAACGTCTTTTCTTTGATCTCTACAATTTTGCAAAAATACACTCAGACCGAAAAGTCACTCTCTAGTTCAAATTCCTTTCCTAAAACCGCATTGCCATAATGTTTATTTTATGCTTACCTTGACCATATGAACTTTATTTCAACTACAATGTTACATAACAACAATACATGCCAAAATCACTACCCATTTGAATAATATGGGTGACAGGTGTTAAGAATATTTGTGAGACCCTATTATAACCTGTATCTGAGTTAAGATGGTTGTGAATCTTCATTTCCACCAGTTTCAAACGTGGATTCAGAGTTGGAGCTGTATTCCTGGATATATCCAAAGCCTTCGACAAGGTCTGGCACTAAAGCTTAATCCTAAATCTCATAAAATTCGGCTACCCTCATCATTTAATTATTCTGATCCAATCATTCCTCTCTGATAGGATCTTTCAAGTCCGTGTTGAGTAATCCCTTTCTGAGGTTAAGAGAATAAGAGCTGGAGTCCCACAAGGCCCCGCCCCTTCACACCTCTTCAATATCTATTTATCCGATATCTCCAGAGATCGATTCACTACCCTCCAACTGTACGCTGATGACACAGCCATTTTCACGATCTCCAGGAGGATTGGCCACATCTCGGCCCGACTTCAACGTCATCTAACCCGTCTTTCTCACTGGTTTGACCGATGGAAGACTAAAGTCAATCCAGACAAGATCTAGGCCATAATCTTTAAAAAATACTCCCGTAGAGTCCCCCCGAATGGAACTAGGTTCAAATGGGCCAACAACATGAAGTACCTGGACCTTCTATACGACAAGCGATTCGTGTGGATGGACCAAGTGCCAATGGCTGTATGTAAGGCTAACCAGCTCCTAGGGAAACTATACCCGCTCCTGAATCATCGGAGTAAATTATTAATTCATAACAAGTTGTTAATTTACAAATTGATCATCAGGGTTAGGCTTACGTTCGGCTATCAAGCCTGGTGCCACATGTCTAAAGCACATCGGGATAAGGTCCAGACAGTCCAAAATAGAGCCCTTCCTACCATAGCAGTTGCTCCCTGATTTGTTCGCAATAACCAGTTGCACAGGGAGTTTCAAATACCCACGATAAAAGAATTCAACCGTAACGGCTAGCTTCGCTTCCTTGAGAAAGCCACAGCCCTAACCCCGAGGTGGCTAACGCTTTTAGAGTCAACGTAAACGTCGGCAACTGATACTTACGACCCACGGACATTTTACTATTAGACTATGATTATTAGTGATCACCAATATGGCTTTCGTAAAAATAGATCAACAGGAGATCTTCTGATTTATGTAACACATGTTTGGAACAACGCAATTGAACACTTTGGAGAATCTCGAGCGGTTGCTCTTGACATATCCAAGGCATTTGACCGTGTTTGGCACGATGGGCTGTTGGCTAAGTTACGTTCTTATGGTACGTCTGAAAAGTTCTGTTTGTGGCTCTCATGTTTCCTCAGAGAGCGTTCTTTACGAGTGGCAGTCGACGGATTTCTTTCTAACACCTTCACTATCAACACCGGTGTGCCCCAAGGTTCCATACTATCTCCTACTCTCTTCCTTATTTATATTAACGATCTGCTGGAAAAGACCGAGAATCCAATCTACAGCTTTGCAGATGACAGTACACTTATCTCTTCATTCACTTTGAATGCTCGGACATCGACTACTCAGACGAATATCGGCAGACAGCAGGAAGTCATTTAACTTAACAAAGACCTGGAAGAAATTCTATCTTGGGGTGACAGTAACCAAGTGGAATTTAACGCTACAAAAACCCAGGCGGCAGTTTTTTCTAAAAAAGTTAACGTTGCAGAACCCGACATAGTTATGTCGGGGCACTCCATCCCTCTAACATCGTCACTCAATCTGTTAGGCGTTAATTTGGGAACAAATATGTCCTGGCATGAATATGTTGCAGGCATAGCAAGGAGAGCTTCTCAAAAGTTGGGAGTATTGTTTCGAACCAGAAAGCTTTACACTCCACAACAACTGTTAATTCTTTACAAAGCTCAAATTCGACTAACTATGGAATACTGCTCCCATGTTTGGAGCTCCGCTCCCAAACATACACTGCATTTGTTGGATTCTATCCAGAGAAGAGCTGTTCGTCTGATTGGACACCCGGAACTGACCGACGGCCTTGATTCGCTGGAACATCGAAGAACGGTTGGCGACTTGAGCCTATTCTACAAGTACTTTCATGGAAAGTGTTCGAAGGATGTGGCCCGCTTAATTCCTCCCAGAGCGGTGCATGTTAGGAGTACACGTCGCGCTAATACTTCACATTCGTATGAGGTTCAGCTTGTTACTCCTCGTACAACGCTTTTCAAGCAGTCTTTTATATGGAGAACATCATACCTTTGGAATAGTTTGCCCAGGACTGTGTTTTCCGCCGAGTACAATCTACAGCGATTCAAGAACAACGTGAATCGCTTTCTCCGCACACGTGTCGCTCCTGTAGCGCTTTAGGGATTTCTCTGTAGCACGTGTGCTAGACCCATAAAAAAAAAAAAAGAAAAAGCCTCAACCAAAAACTACCATTTATTTAAGGCCATAGTATAGATGAGCAGCTCCTATTGGAAAAAGAAAAAAAGTCATCACACACTACTAAGATCATTATAACGTTACACGCTCCTGAAACAAGAGGATTTAGATTTAGGTTTAATTTAGCTTTAAGTTAGGATAAGGTAGAGTAGTTCAAGTCATGGGAAAATTAACCCTAGAGTTAAAAACACGTAAGGATCTAGACATATTAAAGTCGCAAGAGTGAAGGGTTATTTCAGTGTACAAGGAGTTTTAGTAGGTAAGCCAACCCCTCAGGTTGGAGAGCCCCACATAACTGGAGCACTCTGGGACACCCATAAGGTGACAGGTGACAGAATCTAACGTATAAGGCGGATTTCTCCTTGTAAAAAAAAAGATTGTGAATCATATTTGAGATACTCGAAACAATCTTAGTCCAAGACAACATACAATGTTTTAAATTAAAATGGAATAAAGAAATAAACAAGACCATTTCGATATTTTTATCCATTGCAAGATACTCTGGAATATTGCAAGATTATGCCAGAGGCCACATAACAAACACACTTAATTGGCTGGAATACGTGCTCTGCTGTTTTCTCATATGGTCGTTTTCTTTTTAGCATCTTGTTATCAGGGTTATTTAGGCGAAATACAATTGGTCTAAACAACCCTCCTTAAACCCATGCTTCTATTTTAAATTGTATTTGACAATAAAACTCTTTTGTTGTTTTTGCAGTCGCGAATTGCGCCGTTACTTTTAAAAATGGCTTTTACCTTTTTGAATGCCGTAGAGAATGTTCGCCGTTTTTAGAATAAAACCATTTCATTTTGAAAACACGTTTCCGGTTTCATTTTTTACTTTTATCCGGGTATTTAAATTGTTTCCGGGCGATACTGTGGATAAAGAGTATTATGTTCATTTAACTTTGGTCGAGACTTTAGGTAAAGTTCTAAAACTTTACTGTTGAAAACTTACACTTAAATTTAAATTTTAAACAAGATAGTTTTGTTATCATATTCAGATTACCGTAAAATTTCCGTAGAATAAATTCCACAACTATAATATTACCAAAAAGGCATCTCATAGATGACACTTTAAAATCAAGATATCAAGAGATTTTTTAAATGTCAAATGGTTATTGTGGCAGCTTCTTTTTGCTGAAACTTATATTAAGGAGTTACATACGCCTCGAGTTTTCAAAAATTCGTTTTTTTTAATGGAATTTTATTCTCTATTCGGTGAAACTTCGTTACGCAGGCTTTTCAGAAAAACGATTTTTAGTGTTCCATACGGAACACTTATAAGATCACTTCGGTGTCTGTCTGTCTGTCTGTCACACCCGATTTTCTCGGAAACTGTTTGACATAGAAAGGTGAAATTTGGTAATAATATAGGAATTGATGGCCTCATCAGAGCCATGTAGTTTTGAGAATTAAATTTTGACTTAAGGGGTTAGTTTTGGGGGGTGAAGTCGGAAGTGAAAAAAAAAATTTTTTTACTAGGTCATCGAGTGTGGTGTCAAATGAAAGCCTGTGAAAACACGAGTAAAAATATATATATATAATATTATACTTGCGCGCACTTTTCTTTGTATTATTTTTAAAAATTCGCGAAAAATCGCTGTCCCGGGCCTTATCTCGAAAAGTACTTATCAAAAAATTTCGAAAAAAATTCTGGAATATTCTCCACGGGGTGTAGATTGAACGAAAATTATCACGAGCGCATTACCTTTAATAATTTATATGGTATATACAAAAAACAAAAATTTCAAGGTCATCAGATTTCAGTAAAGATTGGACACAAACCTTGTTGAAAACTCATTTGGGGTGTGTTTTGTGAAGTCACTGATCATTTTATACCACCGTAACATAAATTTTGACTTAAGAGGTTCGTTTTGAGGGGTGAAATCGGAAGTGAAAAAAAAATTTTTTTACTAGGTCATCGAGTGTGGTGTCAAATGAAAGCTTGTGAAAACACGAGTAAAAATATATATATATATATATATATATATATATATATATATATATATATATATATATATATATATATATATGTATATATATATATATATATATATATATATATATATATATATATATATATATATATATATATATATAATGTAATACTTGCGCACACTTTTCTTCGTATTACTTTTAAAAAATCGCTGTCCCCTACCTTATCTCGAAAAATACTGATCAAAAAATTTTGAAAAAATTCTGGAATATTCTCCACGGGGTATAGATTGAACGAAAATTATCACGAGTGCATTACCTTTAATAATTTATTTAGTGTATAAAAAAAAAACAAAATTTCAAGGTCACCAGTTTTCGGTAAAGATTGGAAACAAACTTTGTTGAAAATTCATTTGGGGTGTGTTTTGTGAAGTCACTGATCACTTTATACCACCCTAACAAAAATTTTTATTTTAAAAACAATCAACGCACGGAACACTAATTGTGCAAGTTCAACTTGCACTTGACCGGTTTTTTTCTTTGGAGTAGGCTTAAAATGGTCTAATTTTGAAAGACTTACGAGAAAATATCGGGGAGAAGCCGTTCTTCCACTTTTTTTTTGGTAAATAAAAATTAACCTATATCACTGACAACTGTTGATAACCATCGAGCGAAACTGTCAGTTGTTTTCGGAAGAATAGGTTTCGTTTACACTAATTTGTGTAATGCCTAACATTTTCAAAAAATTAAATTCTTTTCTCTTTAATCTTATCACAAAATTGTTTATTGTCATTCAGGAGTTTATATAGGAATAAAACATCTACAAGATCACTACGCTTCTCCAAGTAGCCACACCAAAAGCGTTCATAATCACCTCATAGTCAATATGAAAACTTGCATCCTTATAAATATTTATTCCAGCTTTGAAAGCTAAAGTTCGTAGAAATCTACGCTGCACTGACTCAATTTCAGCAATATGGCACTGGTAAGATGGTGACCACCTACCGAAGCATACTCCAAACCAGAGTGGACCATTAAAAACACTCTAAACATGCGAGTCGACAATTGCTTACTATATCTGGTAACAAAACCAAGATTTCTGAGACCCAGTCTCAGAATATTATTAATTATTAATATGGCCACGAAAATTAAGTTGACTGTCCAAAAGCACACCCAAGTCACGAATCTCCGACACCGACTCAAGCAGGACGCCGTTCAAACTATACCAATGACGCTCAATATTCCGCTTCCTACCAAAGGAAATGCAGAAACACTTTTTAACATTTATACTTAAACCATTTCTTTCTGACCAGTGATAGAGTCGATTCAGATCTTCCTGCAGACGCGTAACATCGTTTACATTTTCTATTCTTCTGTACAATTTGAGGTTATCCGCAAATAAAAGATATTCAGAATGGTTGAACATCTCACCAATATCATTAATGAACAAATTAAAAAGGAGAGGCCCACAGTGTGAACCCTGCGGGACATCTGAACATACCGATATGTTTCTTGAAACATGATTTAATATACGTATACACTGGCTACGTTCAGTCAAAAAAACTCTTGATCCACCTAGTCACGCTCGTGCCGAATCCCAGGGCTCGAAGCTTTCCCACCAAAAGCTCATGATTAACCCTGTCAAACGCCTGAAATGAAATCAGTGTATACAGCATCAACCTGCATACCTCTCTCAAACGCGCCCAACAGATACTGCTCGTAACTTAGTAAGTTTGTGACTGTGGATCTTCCCCGAGAAAAGCCGTGCTGCTCGTATCTACAAAGATCCAACAAATCCATGATAGTTGATCTGCGAGAAGCTTATCAAAGAGCTTCGGTATAACCGACTGAATACAAATACCCCTGTAATTGGTTATATCCTCATGATTTCCCGATTTATAAATGGGTGTCAAAAAGCTAGTCTTCCAATATTGCGGAAAAACGCAGGAGTCCAACGACAAACAGAAGATATATTGCAGTGGTCTGCTCAGTGAAACCACACATTGTCTCAGGAATGGTGAAATTTGAAAAAATTATGAGAAAAAACCGGGAGGTAACCGCTTGTGTTAACCTGAACTAACTGAAACTAACCTGAATTAAATAATCCGTAATTACAAAATACATTAAATAATGAAAAAAAATGTCCTACCTTAAGATGAAAAAAATGACATACGTGCTATATTAGTGACTGGAGACCAAAGTTAGTTCAGGCTAGCAAGAACAGCCTTACCTCGATTTTTTTTCTCGTCAATCTTTCAAAATTGGACCATTTTAGGTCTATTCCAAAAAACAAATCTTGTGATTTGTTATTTTCGTGTTGTTTTCCGCAAAGAAAATTTTACAGCAAAGTTCCTTATTGGTTGGAATTTTACTATGACTGTAAATGTAGCATAATCATCCCCGCGCATACGCATAGACGAACTGAGTTCTCCCGAGCAGTTACGTTCAGTCGTTGTCAATAGCATAGTAGACTTTCGTACGCTTACGTATTAATGTCTATATGCAAAAAAAAAAAAAAAAAACGTGCAAAAACGGCCTCCCCCGATATTTTTCAGTCAATTTTTAATATTTTTTAACTTTTTTTTTAAATCTTAATAATCACTTTTTCTACAAACTGTCCAGAGGTTTTTTTTTAAATTTTTCCAAAAAACAGTTTTTTATAAATGACTAGCAGTGCCCGCGGCTCCGCTCGCGTGGACTTGATTCACTACTATAGTCACTGCTTATTCCTGATGTTACCTAACGTAATAAAATATCTGCAATTATTTCCCCTTATCTCCCATTATTTCTCCGTATCTCCCATTATCTCTACATAATTTCTGTTGTCTAGGGTTATCTCTGCTCATCTCCCATTATTTCTCCTTATCTCCCATTATTTTCCTTTATCTCCCATTACCTCACCTTATCTCTCATTATCTAGGCTTATCTCGACTTATGTCGCAATATTTCTCCTTATCTCTCATTAGTTCTCCTTATCTCCCATTATTTATATTTATTTCCCATTATCTTATCTTATCTCCCATTATCTAGGCTTATGTCGAATTATATAGGACATATGTATAAATTTATAAAAACACGTAAATCGGATAAGTGGTTCTCAAGTGATAAGTGCACTAACGGACAGACAGACAGACAGAGAGACGTTGCGTTATATATATATATATATATATATATATATATATATATATATATATATATATATATATATATATTATATTCTTTGCAACATGATATTGTTCCATATTTAATGGTTTAGGCAGTGTATTGCAAGAGAACGCGCTAACGGTAACCTTTTTTCCGACTTGATTCGCTATTATCGTCACTACTTACCTAACGGAATAAAATATATCCTATAACCTGGCCAGAGAACATATGTATGTTTTAAAAAAAAGCATGTAACGCACTAATGGACAGACAGACAGACAGAGAGATATTGCATTTTATATATATTATAGATAGATAACCTGGCCAGAGAACATATGTATGTTTTAAAAAAAAGCACGCAAATCGGATAAGTGGTTCTCCAGTGATAAGCGCACTAACGGACAGGCAGAGAGACGTTGCATTTTATATATATTATAGATATTCTTTGCTACATCATATTGTTCCATATTTAATGATTTAGCATGTTTAAAAAGAAAGCACGTAAATCGGATAAGTGGTTCTCCAGTGATAAGCGCACTAACGCACAGACAGATAGACAGAGAGACGTTGCATTTTGTATATATTATAGATATCCTTTGCTACATGATATTGTTCCATATTTAGTGGTTATAATATATATATATATATATATATATATATATATATATATATATATATATATATATATATATATATATATATATATTATTATTATATAACTTGGCCAAAGAATATATGTATGAATTTAAAAAAAAGACACGTAAATCGGATAAGTGGTTCTCGCGTGATAAACGCACTAATGGACAGACAGACAGGCGGAGAGACATTGTATTTTATATATATTAGAGATTATAGATATTCTCTGCTACATAATAGTGTTCCATATTTAATGGTTTAGGCTGTGTATTGCAAGAGAATGCGCTAGGGACAAACTTTTTCCCGACTTCATTTACTCTTATCGTCACTGCTCATTCCTTATGCTACCTATCGTAACAAAATATAGCCTATAATCTGACTGGTTCTCCAGTGATATGCGCACTAACGGACAGACAGGCAGACAGACTCTATAACCTGGTTAGAGGACATAACATATATATGAATTTAAAAAATCACGTAAATCAGATAAGTAGTTCTCGCATGATAAACGCACTAATGGACAGACAGACAGACAGAGAGACATTGCATTTTATATATTATAGGTTATAGATTCTCTGCTATATAATATTGTTCTATATTTAATGGTTTAGGCTGTGTATTGCAAGGGAACGCGCTAGCAGTAAACTTTTATCCAACTTCATTCACTATTATCGTCACTACCCATTCCTTATGATTCTTATCGTAATAAAATATAGCTTATAACCTGGCCTCAGAACAAATGTATGTTTTAAAAAAAAATCACGTAAATTGGATAAGTAGTTCTTTAGTGATAAGCGCACTAACGGACAGACAGACAGACAGACAGAGAGACGTTGAATTTTATATATATTACACAGGGGAACAGCTGTTTTGGTGTCGAGGTTTTTTGAGCTGATTCTATATCAATTTGATGTCCTGAATTCAAATAACGTATTCATTTGTACCTAGGAGCTCAAATTTTTAAGATATACAATTTTAGAGAAATATAAGTTACATTATTGTAACTCAAATCCGTAAGTGTAGTAAACAAAAGTAGATACGAAATTTTTATTTTAGTTATACAAAATACAATATTATGTCGTACTTACAAACAAAAAAAAAACATTGAAGAAATGAAATAGTCACTCAACACTTGGAAAGCTTCTTTTCCGCGACATTCTTGAATGTTTTTTTAAACAGTCCCTTTTTAAACTCCAGCAGTAATCTGCCATCATGTGCATGTCCCATCGTCCTTGGTAGCGGTCCTCCATAACTTTAATATCTTGGTGAAATCTTTCACCTTGTTCCTCACTCATGTCTCCTAAATTTTCTGGAAAACGGTCTAAGTAGCTGTGTAAATAGTGTATTTTAATACTCATATTGCACCCTAAGGATTTGAAACTATTAAGCATCTTGTTAACCATTTCAACATAGTTTTGAGCTTTATGTTTGCCTAGAAAATTTTCTACAACTGCAACAAATGATGTCCAAGCTTCTCGTTCAACTTGATTCATTGAATTTATGAAGGCAGGATCCTTAATTAATTGTCTTATTTGTAGGCCGTCAAATATCCCTGCTTTGAGTTTTTCTGTGCTCAACTGATGCATTTTTACCCCTATATATGCAAAACAAGACCCATTCTTATCAAGAGCCTTTATAAATTGCTTCATTAAGCCCAACTTTATATGTAACGGAGGAAGTATGATTTTTTCTCTTTCAACCAAAGCGTCGTTAATGACATTCTTTTCTCCAACGTCCATGTTTTCTCTCTGAGGCCAATCTTTTCTAACCCAGTGGTGTGTTTTGTCCCTACTATCCCAGAGGCACAAGAAACACGGATATTTCGTGTAACCACTTTGCTGCCCAAGAAGAAAGTTTACCATTTTTAAGTCTACACAAATCATCCATTGATGTTCGTAATACTTTATCTTCTGCAAGACCAAAGCTATGGTATTATATTCTTCTTTCAGTTTCGTTGAGTGAGCTAGTGGTATTGAACCATATTTATTCCCATTATGTAGAAGGACACATTTTAAACTTCGCTTTGAACTGTCAATAAATAGGCGCCAATCATCTGGAATATATTCAGAAAGTCCCATTTCTTTCATGAGTCCCCTAATTTCGTGACAAAATACAAGATTGTCTTCTTGAGAAAGGAATGGTAGCAGATCTTTTTCTCTGGTACGGTAAAAGGTAATTTTGGTTCCTTGTTCCAGTAAATTTTTGTCGTTCAACCTAGAAGCCAGTACTTCAGAAGCTTTTTTCGTTAAATTGAGATCCCTGGTGAGATCATTTAATTCATTTTGATTGAAGCGTTGAGGAACTGATGACGTCCCCTCATAGTCACTGTTAGTTTCATTAGCATCAGAACTTTTATTAGCATCAGAAGAGCGATCAGAGGGAAAATATTCGTCATCAGAGATATGTGGTAGCTGATGAAATGTTGGAATCGGTATTTCATCTGAGTGCGGGATAGGGCGTATTGCCGAGTCTAAATTGGGATAAGTCCACTTACTGCGGTTATTTCGATTGATTTCATTAGTATTTACGAAACAGAAATAACAATCATTGAAGTGGTTTTTTGGTTCTCTCCAAACCATTGGTACGCCGAATTTTAGACATTTTCTTTTCCCGGTAGTCCACTGCCGTAAATGCTCTGTACAAGTTTTACATACGAGATGCGGGGCCCACGTTTTGTCCTGATCACCAAGCTTAACTCCAAAGTATCCAAGATACGCTCGCTTTACAAAGTTAGTAATAGTTTGTCTGTTTTGTTGAAACATGTATTCTCCGCATATATAGCAAAACACATCAGGTTGATTTACACAACTTCTTCTTGAACTGGAACCTGAACTCATTTTAATTCTGTTCAATAACACAAAAACACTCTTTTCTTAATATAAAATAACACGCCGAATTCGATCTACTCTCATTAGTAAGAACGCACAAACTGACGAGACTTACCCGAGTTAGGTGATTAAAAGGGTCAGTTCAGGTACCTGATAGACAATGGTTCCACTATTTATAGATTTACCTGGAATTTACTCAATTACAGACTGACAATAAAACCATTGTACCTACATTAATGAATATATAATAATTTTAGAACTCTCATAAATGAATATACTGAATAAAAACCACATTGGTAGATAAGTTGATGTATCTAAAAAAGTAGAGCTGATAGAGAAAAACGGATTGCATGTATAGATTTAGCGTCCCAAATATAGTTAAAATCAGCTCTAAAATCCCAGGCACCAAAACAAAAATATTTTTTTGTTGCCCTGTGTTATAGATTAAACATAAATTTTTTGGTAAAAAATGCATGCTAAAGTTTGAAACACCGTAAATTTTTTATTTGTGAAAAGAAAAAAAAAAACCCTTCGACAATTTTTAACTACTACATTATTTTACAAGATTAGTTTTTATTTTTGCAAATTGGATTATTTTTTGTGAAGTTATCCTGCACGCAAGGAGACGCCATCGTTCTATCAGTGGTCCATTTAAGCTGATAAAAAATAATGTTAACATTTAAAATTTATAATAATATTTCTTACAATTTAAAGTACAATAAAAATATATAATCACCATTCTATTGTATTATTCACTTAATAACTTTTAAAATATTTCTTTTTAAATATTTTTGCAGCGCCCAGGTGTATGTAACCCTTTTCAACAAAACTATGTAGCGTAATGTAAAGTAAACGAGTTGTAAAGAATAAACACTACAACTTGTTCACTCATTTTTTCATTTTCTTTATGGACTTACAAGAAAGGCATAGCCTCTTACTTGTATTAAATAAACGTTGTTCTAACATGGTGAGAAATTATACTAATTCTAACTTAACCTAAGTATTTACAATAATGTTCCTAAACTAAACTTAACCTAGAAAATGTGTTTTTTTAACATGATTATGATCTAACCTAACTTAATCTAGGGCCTATGCTAACTTAACCTGGTTTTACATTCTTCTATCATGGTCCGAGAGAGGCTTTGAGGATTTCGGGACTTGGTTGCGGGCATGGAGGAGGGTTCGGAAGACGTTCCTGATGATTGGATTGTGATGCTGGGATGCCTTGGCCAAGAACTTCATTTGAGTTTGCCTCATGTGTGCCCTTATGGCTGGCACGCCGAGGTAATTGGTTATTTCGCATGAACCTAGGGGCTCCTGTGATCATCCTCAGGGCCTTGTTCTACACTGCCTGGGCTTATGCTCTCCTTGTCTTTGAGAGCTGGCACCATGTGGGGCAGGCGTAAGTAACGCCTGCCTTCAGTTGTAGACCATGAGCTTGGGTTTGGTGGACAACTTACTGGAGCGATTTATAATTGGGTATAATTTGCCCAGCAGTTGCTTAGCTTTCTTGGTGGCAGTGCAGACCTAGTCTTTTCAGACGAGCTGTTTGTCGTACTGGATTCCCAGGTATTTGATAGTGTTTGCCCATTGGATGCCGGAGCCCTATAGTTGGAGGTGGCCATGGGAAGTTTCATTGCCCTTGGCGAAAACGATGGCTTGCGTCTTGTTGGGGTTCATCTTGATCCTCCAGTGGTTGAACCAGGAATCAAGTTTGTATAGGTGGCGTTGAAGGGTGGTAGTAATGATTGATGACTGTGTAATAATAGCAGTGTCATCAGCATAAAGGAGGAAATTAGTCTTATTAGATCTGGGAATGTCGGTAGTGAAAATATTGAAGAGGTGGGGAGAGAGGACGGAGCCCAGTCTCCAGTTACGATGGGCTTGACCTCGGAGAGCCGTTTCGACTCTGAAAGGTCTTATCAAAGACGAAGGACTGTACGAGTTTAGTCATGAAGTGGAGGTAGCTGTGTCAAATCAGTTTCCGGATGAGACCTTCGTGCCAGATGCGGTTGAAGGCTTTGGATATACCAAGAAAAAAAGCTCCAACTTTATGGTGTCTGTTGAAGTTGTTGGAAATGGTTTGTGCGGTTTAGTGGTGTGGTGGATAGTGCCATGAAGCGGTTGGAAGCCAAACTGTTCGTCAGGGATAACACGGAGGGCTGTGGACTTTGCTCTGATAATTTCGATGATGACTTTTTCAGCTATCTTCCATAGACTAGGAAGTAGGTTGACTGGATGATAGCTGCTTGCCTTAACATAAATCGACTTGTTTTCGGCAATACCATAAACTGTGTTTATTTTAATGCTTCAACAGAGGATAAACTTTACACACACATATACGAATTAATCCAACGGTGAGATATCATAAGATAGTCGAAGCCCAGTTCATTTTAAATTATGTTTTCACTAAATCGGTTATACGTATTTCACGTGATGGGGTATAAATCAACTATTTTACGTGATGTGATGTTGAAAGATGTTGAAACCAAGGCTCATTCAGATCAAAATTCCCCGAATTTGCCAACCAATTGACTGTAACTTGTTATTCTACTTTTATTTTCAAAAAATACCGCCTGATGGCGTGATTAGTATGCAACCTGTATGTTGCTGTACTTGTTAATTGGATACAATGAACTATGGAGAATTACTTTTGGATTATTGTCGGACCAAATCCTATAATATTGCTTGTTAGCACCCAAAAATGAAATATTTTTTCAATCAAAATGAGGAGTTTTCAATTCCTCTAAACCTCAATTTGCGAACTTGCAATTCTCGGATCAATTGACTCCTGTTTGGAAGTCTTCTTCTTCTTCTCATGCCTTCTCCTAATAGAGGTTGGCGACCACGTCTCTAAATGTTTCTCTATCCCTCGCAACATGAAACAAATCTGACACATTCATGCCGGTCCATTTTCTAATGGTTGTCAGCCAAGATTTTTTCTTTCTTCCAACACCCTTTCTACTGCCAACTCTTCTCTGCATGATAGTTTGCAATAGTGAATATTTGTCGTTTCTGAGTACATGACCAGAGTAGGATGTTTTTCGTACTTTTATGATTGTCAAGAGTTTTTTGCTTTGGCCCATCCTTCGTGGAACTTCCTCATTAGTGACCCTGGCTGTCCATGTCCTTCGATAGAGCCACATTCAAATGCTTCTAGCTTCTTAGTATTGTATTGCTTCAATGTCCATGTCTCGACTCCATACAAAAGTTGAGACCACACGTAGCATTCTAGGAAACGCAATCTTAGAGCGAGGGATAAGTTTCTGTTGCAGAACATTGTCCGGAATTTTAAAAATGATTTTCTTGCAACCTCTAATCTGGTTTTAATTTCAGTATCTTGGTCAACGACGGATGTGATATATGTGCATAAATATTTGTACTTTTCCATATGTTCCATTAGTTTTCCTTCTAGAAATAATTCGCAATTGTTGGTTTGATGTTTAGACACGACCATAAATTTTGTTTTTTTCCGTGTTTATGGTCAGATCCATTTCAACCTTTTCTCTGTTTACGCTGTCAACCAATCTTCCAGCTTCTCTAATGTTTCTGCTAAGAAGTAAGCGCAGGTTTTTACTCAAGTCAAAAGAATATTAAGTTTCTGAGCACATTTTGAGATTTAAAAATTTGCATCATCAGCAATAATTTTAAACCATTTTCAGATTTTCAAGAAAACTGTAATTGTAATGATGTAACAAAGTCGTACACTCAGCCCATTATGTGAATATTTAACGTTATCATAGGACAATTTTTGGCAAAATAAACTTTTAGAAATTTCCTTGCTTCCATTATAGAATATTTGAACTTGATTTAAACAACTTTAATAAAAAGACTTAATTTTGTTGATTGATTAATACTATAAATTGTTAAATATATTCCTATCGTCGCTGTACCAGAAGCAAAATACAAACTCTATTTTATGAAGAACATAAAAGACTACTTTTTCTTTATCTGCATGTTTTGTACAGGTTTTGATAGCATTTTTTATACTTCTTTTCTAAACAAACGGGTCTTGAGAGCAGGATATTAGGTATGCAAAGGAGTTTTATGATAATCAGCGAGGTTGAATGCATTTAAATCAAGACGATAAAAAATGCATTTTAAAGTATTTGAGTTTTTATTTATAGGAGACTTGACCTAATATGTAACATGCAATTTCAACAAACAAAAAGTAATATTGGTAATAAATTAAAATGAGAAATTGAAAATAAATGACACAATTTATTTAAGAAGAGCGTGTATAATGAAACTTGAAAATTTTTCAGGAATAACGAATTAAATAAAATACACATTCACATCTATAATATATATAAAATGCAACGTCTCTCTCCCTCTGTCTGTCTGTCTGTCTGTATGTCTGTCCGTTAGTGCGCTTATCACTGGAGAACCACTTATCCGATTTACGTACTTTTTTTTTTTAAAAACATACATATGTTCTCTGGCCAGGTTATAAGCTCTATTTTATTACGATAGGTAGCATAAGGAATGAGCAGTGACGATAATAGTGAATGAAGTCGGAAAAAAATTTTGCCGCTAGCGCGTTCCCTTGCAATACACAGCCTAAACCATTAAATATGGACCAATATTATGTAGCAGAGAATATCTATAATCTATAATATATATATATAAAATGCAATGTATCTCTGTCTGTCTGTCCATTAGTGCGTTTATCACGCGAAAACTACTTATACGATTTACGTGTCTTTTTTTAAATTCATACATATATTCTTTGGCCAGGTTATATAATAATAATAATCTATATCTATAATATATATAAAATGCAACGTCTCTCTGCCTGTCTGTCCGTTAGTGCGCGTATCACTGGAGAATCACTTATCCGATTTACGTGCTTTTTTTTTAAACATACATATGTTCTCTGTCCAGGTTATAGGATATATTTTATTACGTTAGGTGACATAAGGAATAAGCAGTGACGATAATAGTAAATCAAGTCGGAAAAAAGGTTACCTTTAGCGCGTTCTCTTGCAATTCACTGCCTAAACCATTAAATATGGAACGATGTCATGTTGTAAAGAATATAATATATAAAATGCAACGTCTCTCTGTTTGTCTGTCTGTCCGTTAGTGCGCTTATCACTCGAGAACCACTTATCCGATTTACGTGTTTTTATAAATTTCTACATATGTTCTATATAATTCGATATACCATAAGATAATGGGAGATAAGGTGAGATAATGGGAGATAAGTATAAATATTGGGAGATAAGGAGAAATAATGGGAGATAAGCAGATATAAGTCTAGACAATGGGAGTTATGGTGAGATAATGGGAGATAAGGAGAAATAATGGAAGATAAGGAGAAATATTGCGAGATAAGTGAAGATAAACCTAGATAATGGAAGATAAGGAGAAATAATGGGAGATAAGGAGAAATAATGGGAGATGAGCAGAGGTAGGCCTAGATAATGGAAATTATGTAGAGATAATGGGAGATAAGGAGAAATAATAGGAGATAAGGGGGAATAATGGATTATATTCTATTACGTTAGGTAACATAAGGAATAAGCAGTGACGATAGTAGTGAATCAAGTCCACGCGAGCGGAGCCGCGGGCACTGCTAGTATTATATGAAATAGACCGTGATACTTTATTACGAGGATTTTATGATAAGTACCCGGCCTCGTCCAGAGATGGCGCCACTGCTATTTAAAAAAATATATTTTTCGTAAATATAACCTTTTAAAAAAATCTTGTCAAATTTTCAAGTCGCTACGTAATTTAGTTTGTGAATGGCAGCCATTTAAACAGAACAACTTTTGTGATTTTACAAAAATGGAGGAAATTAAATATCGAGCAGTGATAAAATATTTGTTTTTGAAAATGAAAACGAATGATGAGATAAACGCGGAACTCGGCGAAGTTTAAGTGGACTCTGCACCTTCGTTCCGTCGTTATCGACCATAAAATATTGACCAGCTGAATTCAAACGCGGCTGTACACGCGTTTTTTGATGAAGAACGTCCAGGTCGTCCCAATGAGGACACCACATCAGAAATGATTGAAAACATCCACGGTATAGTGATAAATGATTGAAGAGTGTAAGTATATGAGATTACTGAAACTGTCGGCACCTCAGTTGAACGGGTGCAGAACATTTTTGGATATGAGAAAGCTTTCTGCAAGATGGGTGCCGTGATTGCTCATAATTGACAATAAACATGCACGTGTGTCAACTTCAAAAGTATGTTTGGCGTTGTTAAAGCTCAATCGGAATGATTTTTGGCATCGATTCATACCTGTTGACGAAACATAGATTCATCACAGCACACTAGAGACCAAAAAACAGTCCACACAGTGGGTTCTTCGTGGCGACCCGGCGCCAAAGAAGGCCAAGCTGACTTTATCGGTCAACAAAGTCATAGCCAGAGTGTTTTGGAATACACGCGGCATAATCCACGTTGACCTTGAAAAGGACAAAACGATTAATGGAGAGTATTATGTTAAGTTATCGGATCGTTTCAACCATTTCAATGTCCGCATTTGGCGAAGAAAAAAACTATATTTTATCTACACAATGCACGCGTGCATACTTATGTAATCTCCGTGGCAAAATTTCATGAGTTAGGATCCGAATTGCTTCCGCATCCACCTTATTCGCTAGATTTAGCCCCCAGTGATTATTTCCTATTTTCGAATATAAAAAAAATGTCTCGACGGAAAAAATTTGGCTCAGACAATGAGGTGATTGCTGAACAAACGCCTATTTTGAAGTGTTGGATAAATCGTATTTTTTAGATGTGATACAAAAGATAGAAAAACGTTGGACTAAGTGTATTAAGCTAAAGGGAGACTATGCTGCAAAATAAAATAAATTTTACACATAAAAATGATTTTTTCCTATTGAAAATTTTTGATTTCTGTAAAAGTATTCTCAAAGCACTTTTTGACCTGAATTTCAACAGTGTAAGTCACATTTTTTTACAACTAATATTTCAATAGTTATTAACGCAAAAATATATTTTTTAAATTGGATACCCTGTATATTTTTCCTTATCTGAATAGAGATTTAAATTACCATTCTAAAAATATAGCACACTTTATATTTCGCTTAAATCTACTTCAAAATATAAAGGTTTTCAGTTTTTACGCGAGTTTTAAATGCACATTTTGTGAAGTAGGCTTTAGACGGAGCGGCCATATGGTTTAATTCAATTGTTTACTCGTAGTTGTCAAATTTTACTACATAATCAGTTATTTAATTGTCAAATAAATCGCAATGAAGTTTGAAAATTACAAAAAATGGGATATGATAGTGTGTTTCATACAAATCGGAGAAAATTCGGAAGCGGCAAGTAATCTGTACCACGAACGGTATCCAGAGAGGCGTCAACCCTTCAAGGATATATTCACTTTATTGCGACATAACCTAGTTAATAGTGGCCAGTTTGAAAAGAAACGACCCAAAAATTATGCATCAAACAGGGATAAGGAAGAAGAAATAATAGGTTTAGGAACTATCGGCAATAATCCCAACACTTCAACCCGACAGTTAATAGAATCCACTGGACTACCAAGAACTAACGTAAGTCGTACTTTAAAGAAGTACAAATTCAGGCCATATAGGACAAGAAAATTTCATCACTTTAGAGACGGAGATTTTCAACGGCGTATTTTTTGCCGATGGTTTCTGGAGAATTGTTAAGAATTTTTCATTGAATTGCATTTGGACAGACGAAGCTTATGTAAGCAATGCAGGTATTTTTAACCGTTACAATTCTTATACGTGAGCACAAGAAAATCCTCATTTAGTTGTGGAGCATGAGGTACCCCCTCATAATGCTGCAGTTATCAGTAATTTTTTATCGGCCAATTTCGACAATAACTGGATAGCCACCCTAGAACCGGACCATTGGCCGGCAAGGTCACCGGATTTAACACCCATAGACTTCTATCTCTGGGGAAGATTGAAAGACCTAATTTTTAAATTGCCGACAAACACCAGGCAAGAGTTAGAAGTCGCAGTGATATAAAGTTTTGCAGCTCTCACTCCTCTTGAACTAATCAATTCGGTAAGAAGTATCCAGAAAAGGTGCCGCCTATGTGTAAATGAAACTGGTCGACATTTCGAACATCTCTTATAGAAAATTATTTTGTTTTAGCTTGCTCTACGCGGAATAAACTGTTTTATTGTTGTTTTGTTTTATTTTCTACATAGTTTAAAGTACTATAGCATTTAGTAAATTTCATTGTAGTTATGACTCTGAGAGTTACTTCTGGGAATTTTTTTTTACGATTTGACTGCTATCGGTAAATAATTGATATTGCCGCTCCGTCCAAAGCCTACTTCACAAAATGTGCATTTAATACTCGCGGAAAAACTCAAAACCTTTAAATTTTGAAGTAGATTTAAGCAAAATATAAAGTGTGCTATATTTTTAAAATGGTAATTTATAGCTCTATCCGGATAAGGAAAAATATACAGGGTATCCCATTTAAAAAATATATTTGTGCGACAATAACTATTAAAATATTAGTTGAAAAAAAATGTACATTCTCTTTTAATTTTGTGAGCTTGATCATAATGAGTGAATAATATTTTCTATACATTTGGCGAATGCGACGGATAGTCCAATACGTTAAAGTATTTTTTTTAGTGTTCCGTACGGAACACTTATAAGATCACTTCGGTGTCTGTTTGTCCGTCTCTCCGTTTGTCACACCCGATTTTCTCCGAAATTATTTGACATAGAAAGTTGAACTTTAGCACTAATATAGGAATTGATGGTCTCATTAGAGCCGTGTAGTTTTGACAGTTAAATTTTGACTTAAGGGATTAGTTTTGGGGGGTGAAATCGGAAGTGAAAAAAAAATTTACCAGGTCATCGAGCGGGGTGTCAAAGGAACAAACGAGTTCAAAAAGATATATAATGTAATACTTGCACACAATTTTCTTTATATTATTTTTAAAAAAGTGCGAAAAATCGCTGTCTCCTCCCCTTATTTCGAAGAGTATTTATCAAAAAATTTTGGAAAAATTCTGGAATATTCTCTACAGGGTGTAGATTGAACGAAAATTATCACGAGTGCATTAACTTTCATAATTTATCTGGTACATAAAAAGAAAAACAAAAATTTCAAGGTCATCAGTTTTCACTGAAGATCGGAAGAAAACTTTGTTGAAAACTCATTTGGGATGTTTTTATGAAGTCACTGATCATTTTATACTTCTGTAACTAAATTTTTTATTTTAAAAGCAATCAACGTTCGGAACACTAATTGCGCAAGTTTAACTTGCACTAGACCGGTTATTTATTTCTTAATAGTACGAAGACAACTCCCATATTTTGGATCATTCTCTTTTGAAATAGTCAGTTTTTGCTTTTTGATGTAAACAACCTTTGTACAGATGGTAATAAAATTCTTTGATATATTTCTGACATTTTATTTTTTCTTTTTTCAATGTTACTATTTGTTTTGTAGTAATAACTAGGCTGCTGGTTATTTGTGTGTTTAATTCATCAATTTCTGTTTGGTAGGTTATGTACTCTATATGATTTTCCAGTTCTTGTCGGTATCTGTATGTTTTTTTTTATTATTTCTGTTGGTGTCTTTATTTTTGTATGCATTATCAATCTACGTCTGTCTTGCTTCAGATTTATTCTTATTTTTTCTCTGAGCATCCGATGGCCACTGCCAATACTTATCGTATTCAGATCTGTCGTGTCGATTACAAAATTGTTTTCATTTGATAGAGCATAATCAATTTCGTTCCTTGTTATCCCATCTGGGCTTTGCCATGTCCATCGTCTATGTTCTGGATTTTGTAAAAAAGTGTTCATAACATACAAGTTATTTTCGTTGACAAAATTTCTCCTGCTGTTCCTTCTACCCAAACCAAAACTTCCCGACATTCTTCTCAATTGTATTCGCTGGTTTATGGTAAATATGTTCTGTGGAGATGTGCAAAGTATCAAATATTTGCTTTTAGAAACAGTCCTAGACAAGTACCATTATTGGAAGAGTTTGTTGGCATGAGTGGACTATTTATGACTGATAGAAGAATTTTCTCAAAGGAAGCTTCGTCCAAAAAAAAATACGTTATCTTAATCGCGATTAAAATTGTATTTCGAGGTGTTTTTTCGAATGTTTTTTCATTATGTCTCGAAATTTTAACATTATGAAACAGAAAGCGTCTTCCTTCAGAATCCCGTGACGAATATCTACTCTTCTTAAGCCAAACTACTTTCCCGTTATGGAATGATGACCGAGGATTCTTCTCAAACATCTAAAATATCATTCTTTTCTCCTTTTTCGTTATTTCTGACACAGAGCCAAGTTCTCCATGTTTTTTTCCGAGGAAAAAGATGATTCACTTATTTACTTTTTTGCCTAGAAATGAAATGCGACTCACTTATTTAAGACTTTTTCGTGTATTTTGTAGTCGTGCCAAGCGAAATTTTTTATTCTTTCAGGTGCAAATACAGAAATACACCTTGTAATGTGATAAGTAAAACACTCATGATGAAGTGACCAAAATAACAACTGAGGCTTTCTAGACAAATCCCCTTTTTCACGTTCGAGTACTCCCTCTAGCTGTCTTCCGGAAAAAGTTTCGTCGTTCTTCTCCAACTGCGATAGACACAGAAAGATATGCTAGCCATACCTGAATTTCTGTATGTGCCGTTTAATCCCTAAAAATCTAAAAATTCACAAATAATGATGCACTGTTCTGAAATTAAACAGATATAAAATAAGCAAAAATAACTTAAACATTCTATCAGAAAAATGAAATCCTTCAAACTTCTTCAATTTTTAAAACTAACCCTGCCTTCGAGTAAAGAAATGTTCCAGGCATAAGTAAAAAGATAGGGCCATCTGTAACCAGCACAGTCGGCGATCGGTTCCAAGACACATTTGAACTAGAGCTGCAGCCGGATAGATACACTTTGCAGTCTGATTGAATCCGATCTAGTGTGCGCTGAATTCGAAACCGCTACTTTTGTCTAAATCGTTATTTTTTTGTTTTGGCCATTTAAAAGTTATTTTAGCGTTTTATACAGTAAAGACCAGAGGCGGACTATTCCACTTTCTTAAATTTATGTAAATAAGATTCAGTTACGACAAACGTCTCGTCCTGTTGAGTTGCGAGGCAAACACTTAAAAAGTAAAGTAAACAAGCTTTTCAAAATCGTCGGCCGGAGCTGCCTTGACAGTATTGTCCGAGGACTACTTGTTTGCCTTCCTTCTTGTTGTCAGTGCTCAGTGGTGTGGGAGTAATCTGAGTCTCTACCTAAAAAAAACCAGAATTTTTAATCTTTGTATGTAGATAGATCACGAAGCGAGGGACATGGATACAAACAATGATTCATTAAGGAAATAACCGGTCAAGTGCAAGTTGGCAAGATATAAAATGATCAGTGACTTCAGAAAACACACCCCAAATGAGTTTTCAAGAAAGTTTGTTTCCAATCTTTACTGAAAATTGATGACCCTAAAATTTTTGTTTTTTTTATATACCAGATAAATTATTAAAGGTAATGCGCTCGTGATAATTTTCGTTCAATCTACACCCCGTGGAGAATATTCCAGAATTTTTTCAAAATTTTTTGATCAGTACTTTTCGAGATAAGAGGGGACAGCGATTTTTTAAAAATAATACAAAGAAAAGTGTACGCAAGTATTACATTATATATATATATATATATATATATATATATATATATATATATATATATATATATACTTTACTACTGTTTTAACAAGCTTTCATTTGACACCACACTCGATGACCTAGTAAAAAATTTTTCTTTTCACTTCCAATTTCACCCCCCAAAACTAACCCCTTAAGTTAAAATTTAACTTTCAAAACTACATGGCTCTGATAAGGCCATCAATTTCTATATTATTACCAAATTTCAACTCTCTATGACAAAAAGTTTCGGAGAAAATCTGGTGTGACAGACAGACAGACGGACAAACGAACAGACGGACATACAGACGGACAGACAGACAGACACCGAAGTCATCTTATAAGTGTTCCGTGCGGAACACTAAAAAAAACAAAAAAAGGGGCTTCTTATAAAGAGTGAGCGCGCTAATAGATGAATGACGTGCGTCAAACGATAACTGGAGGGGAGGAACAAAAAAGAACGCTCAACAAAAAAGTCTTGTTTCTAAGCGTTACATCCATAGAGGCGGGGATGGAGGAGCATATACTTGACCATATTTGTTTAAAATTGGTAGATAAGCAAAGAAAATGTCGCATTAAATAAAATTGGAGGATCCCTTTTTCAAATTTATTAGTAAATCAAGTATAATGTAAAAGGTAGAAGGGTATTTTAACTGCCATCTTTAAACCTAGTTTGTAAATTCATAAATGCAGAAAACAGATTTGCATTGTGACGTCTCTAAATTTGTTAGGTCCTGGGATGGTTCAGCAAATGCGAAGAACACTTTGGTAACTTCTAAGAATACGATTTTTTCGTTTATTTTTAATTGTTATACCAATGCGCCATCTATGCCTTCGAGCAGTAAGCTTGAGAAAGGTGCTTGAATGATTTAGTAAGTCGCCGGTAGAGTGCAGTAAAAGCATCTATTTGTTATAGTTTTCCGTTAGTTACTTGGATAAAGGACTAAAAGTGTGTTCTCGTATTTGCTGAACCTAGCCCAGCTGATGAGCCGTGATACGGCGAAACGCGTCCTGGGATGGTTCAGCAAATGCGAAGAACACTTTGGTAACTTCTAAGAATACGATTTTTTCGTTTATTTTTAATTGTTATACCAATGCGCCAGGTTTTGAATATTTTATTTTTATGAGCACATAATCAAAATGAGGGATTTTTCTTTATGGGTCTACACGTGCTACAGGGAAGTCCCTAAAGCGCTCCAGGAGCGGCATGTGTGCGGAAAAAGCGATTCACGTTGTTCTTGAATCGCTGTAAATTGTGCTCGGTGGGAAACACAGCCCTGGGCAAATTATTCCAAAGGGATGATGTTCTCCATCTGCTGCTTGAAAAGCGTTGTACGCGGAGTAACAAGCTGAACCTTATACGGATGTGAAGTATTAGCGCGACGTGTATTTCTGACAAGCACCGCTCTGGGAGGAATTAAGCAGGCTACATCCTTCGAACACTTTCCGTGAAAATACTATTAGAACAAACTCAAGTCGCCAACCGTTCTTCGATGTTCCAACGAACCAAGGCCGCCGGTCAATTCCGGGTCTCCAATCAGACGAACAGCTCTTCTCTGAACAGAATCCAACAAATGCGGTATGTGTTTGGGAGCGGAGTCCCAAACATGGGAGCAGTATTCCATAGTTGGTCGAATTTGAGCTTCCTATCCAATCAAGTATTTTCACGTTTGTGGTATGCGCTGTCCAAGGAACAGGCAGCATTCGGCGATAGTAGCATATCTCGAATAACTCCCTTCTTTGTTGTGTTGTCTCTGTGATTGTTGCAGCTTTTATACCGTATAACATGACCGAGAACACGTAGCATCTTAACACTCTTGTTCTTATTTTTAAGTTTACTTGGAAGTTACAGAGTATGCTGCGCATTTAATTAAAGGAGCTTAGTGCCTTTTCAGTTCTTGAGCGTATTTTAATAGAGTGGTCCCAATCTTCACTAATTACGTTATTATCCGACGAAACTACATAGACAGCGAAACCCGTCATGAAAACAAATTATAAATAACCAAGTGGAAATTGACTAAAAATAGTTTTTATTATATATTTATTATAATAAGGTACCTAATAGCGTTTTTCTTTTTATATGTACCATATCAGGTCCCCCTGACGTTGGTCATCACTCTGGCATATTCACCCCTGTTCCCTGCGACTCGGAATAACTCTTCGCCCGTCCCATCTCGTATATTTCTCAGCCAAGAAGCCTGCTTTCTACCAACGCCGCGCCTGCTCTCAATCTTTCCCCTCATTAAGAGCTGCAATAACTTATAATATTTGCCACGAATCACATGTCCCAAATACTGCAGTTTCTTGCACTTTATCATTGACAACAACTCTCCTACTGCATTAGCTCTCTACAATACTTCCTGGTTGGTGACATACCGTATGTACGGAACACGGAGAATCCTTCTCTGGAGCCACATCTCGAAAGGCTCCTGGCGGTTAACTGTCGCAACTTTCAATGTTCGTACTTAAGTGCCGTACAATAAAACCGACCAAATATAGCATTTTAGCATTCTCTGATGCAGTTTCAGATTAATGCTATCATTGCAAAAGAGACACTTCATTTTAATGAAGGTTGTTCTGGCTACTTCTATTCTGCATTTAATTTCTTTTTTAGGGTATAACTGGTCAGTAATGCAGCTTCCAAGGTATTTAAAATGATGAAGTCTCTCTACCGCTTGACCGTTGAGATGGAGATCAACATCTGCATATTGTGGCTAAAGACCATGAATTTGTTTTTAGATATATTGATGTTAAGGCCCATATCCGCTCCTGCCTGCTCAACTTTATCTAACAGGCGTTGAAGGTCTTCAGTCCTGTCACTAAGATAATAGTATCGTCCGTATATCTGACTGTGTTAATCAACTGTCCATTCATTTTCACTCGATATGGTTGTTCATATAAAGCTGCTTTAAATATTTTGTCGGAGTAAAGGTTAAACAGCAACGGCGAAAGTATGCAGCCTTGCCTCACTCTTCGTTGGATGGCAACATCTAATAGCGAGACTATTTCTTTTTTTCTACTTTTAAAAGGTTATGTTTATTTTTGAATGGAAGGTGTATAAGATTTTTGCTAAACCTAAAATGCATTTTATATCAGATGCATCGAAAATGCGCTGAATCTCATAAAACTCCTTTGCATGCCTAATCTTTCCCTTACTAAACCTCGTTTCTTAGGAAGCGAAGTATAAAAATACTATCAAAAACATCTCCTTCTGTGCAAAACAAGTGGACTCTTTTATGTTCTTCATAAAATCCAGCTCGTGTCCTGATTCCTGGCAACGACATGAATAAATTTAACAGTTAACAATGTTCATAAACCAACAAAATTACAATTTCTTATTAAACTTGTTTGTGTAGAATATTTATTTTAACTTTATATAACACTATGCATGCGATGTTGTAAACAGTTTTTCGAGCTGACTCAAGGGAGAAAACTTTTATGCACAATGTTGCTGCTGAAATTGGAAATTTCATAATATTAGGAAGATAATGTTTGCTCTTAGTCTTTAGGCTAAATATTTTTGTTTGTATTCACATTGTTAGTAAATATGGTTAGCAGTAGTTTTAAATGTTTATTTACATGATAATTTTTAGTGTATTTTTTTTGACTAGCCTAGTTAGTTAAGGGGTTACATACACCTCGAATTTTCAAAAATCTTTAGCCTGCTCTGAAATGTACGCTAAGCCTATAAAATCAAAAATATAATGGAAAATAAGTTTTTCGCAATTATCTCTAAAAATAAACAAGATATTGAAAAACTAATAGCACTACGCGAAAGAACGGGAAATTTTACAAAAAAATAGTTTATAGATTATTTTTTTTAGTTACCTTAATTTAAAAAAATTATTTAAAATAAAATTGCTAGTTTAACCACTTCAGATATAGTGGAAATCCTGCTTCCAACCCCATTTATGATTTAATTAACGTTTCTGTATACCGTTAAATATTTTGAAATTGGCTATTAAGGGGTTACTCGGGGTGCTGATTAAGAATCCGATGACAGATTTGAAAAATTCAAAATGGCGGATCTAATATGACGGCCAGAGAGTACGTAATTCATTTAATTTCTTCGAGTAATTTAGAATTTTTGTGTTTTCAATAACTGTTTTCTTTGTACCTGGATGTTTAAATGAAATATAAGTACTTTATACTTAAAGCTTAGACTTTTATCTTTCATTTCCCACCTTTAAATATTTGTTTTTTATTTTAAGTTTAAGTTGTACATGATAAGTAAAAAATACGTTTATCATGAACACATTTAAAAAATAAATTACAAAAAAAGAGAAAGTTTTTTTAAGTTTTTAATGATTTTCTAATATCAAGTATACTTTTTTAAACTTTGAATTGTTGTGGCTGTTACTTAATGGAAATTCATAACGAATGTAGTGAAAGACTAATATTGTCAAATTTACACTTTATTTAGTTTCACTGAACCTGTATGACGCGTTTCGCTATACTATAGCTTCTTCTGATACAAAATGATAATGTAGATAGGTAATAAAATTAATACTATATGCTAATGAATATTGCTGGGAAATCCATTCTGAATATTAATTGTATAAATTGAGTAAAGGGAAGTTACCATGGGCCCGACAGGTATCTTTTTGTTCGTTTATGATGATGTCTGAATTTTTAATTCTATTTATTTCTAACTTTTCTAACAGGTTTAATTTTACGCCTTTATTTTGTATGTGTAGAATTTTAAATTTATCATCAAAAAGATGATTTGATTCTGTTAAATGATTACTGTACGCTGAGTCAGTTTTGTTTTTTAAATAGCTTCTTTTATGTTCTAAAATCCGAGTTTCGAATGAGCGACCTGTCTGACCTATGTAACTTTTATGACAAGAACCACAATTTAACTGATACATTCCAGATTTTTGATCTGTTTTGTTTTCCCTTTGCGTTTTTAATGAATTTTCCTAACGAGTTATTTGTTCTAAAAGCTATGTTGATATTATATCTGTTTAAGTGGTTTTTAATTTTCTCTGACGTGTTACCAAAATAGGTTAAAACATTAATTTTTTTCCCTGTGTTTTCTTTCTTTGGGTACACTAAAGAAATAGCTTTATTTTTTAAATTTTTGTTTAGAATTGAGTCTATGGTGTTAGGAGAATATCCGTTGTTAACAGCATTTTATTTTATTAGATTTAATTCTTTATTAAAATCATCTACAGATAAGGGGACACTTACAAGTCTATGCAACATACTGTGGTAAGCTGCCAATTTGTGTTCTAGGGGGTGAGCTGATTTTATGTTTATTGTAGTATCTGTATGTGAGGGTTGGTGAAAAATAGAGAATTTGTGTTTGTTGTAATGTCTGGTTATCGTTAAGTCAAGAAAATTAATTTTATTGCCGACTTCTAGTTCCATAGTGAATTTAATATTTTTATGTATTGAGTTTATATAGTTAAAAACATTGTCAAGTTGACGCTCTGTACCATTAAAACAAATTTTTTAAAAAAATTCGTTAGAATTAATGGAAAAAATTTCCAACGTCTTTCTGACAGATAATTCAAAACTAGTATCATTTGACGTCCAAAACCTTTTCCCTAGCATACTCCCAGATGAAACAGTAAAAATCATAAAAACATTTCTAATCAAAAATAAAGTTAATATCGTTATACAACAAGACATACTAAATTTATTAAACACGAGCCTCAATCAAAATTATTTTTACTTGAATATTACGTTTTATAATAGTTCTGAGGGTCTCATAATGGGTAGTCCACTGAACCCGCTTTTAGCAGAAATATTTATGGATAATCCAGAAAAACAAATACATCGACAAGAATTTAGCAAATCATTTTTGTATTGGTACCGATATGTAGACGACATCTTTGCTTGTTTTAATGGTACAGAGCGTCAACTTGACAATGTTTTTAACTATATAAACTCAATACATAAAAATATTAAATTCACTATGGAACTAGAAGTCGACAATAAAATTAATTTTCTTGACTTAACGATAACCAGACATTACAACAAACACAAATTCTCTATTTTTCACAAGCCCTCACATACAGATAGTACAACAAACATAAAATCAGCTCACCCCCTACAACACAAATTGGCAGCTTACCATAGTATGTTGCATAGACTTGTAAGTGTCCCCTTATCTGTAGATGATTTTAATAAAGAATTAAATCTAATAAAACAAATTGCTGTTAACAACGGATATTCTCCTGACACCATAGTCTCAATTCTAAACAAAAAATTAAAAAATAAACCTATTTCTTTAGTGTACCCAAAGAAAGAAAACACAGGGAAAAAATTTAATGTTTTAACCTATTTTGGTAACACGTCAGAGAAAATTAAAAACCACTTAAACAAATATAATATCAACATAGCTTTTAGAACAAATAACTCGTTAGGAAAATTCATTAAAAACGCAAAGGAAAAACAAAATAGATCAAAAATCTGGAGTGTGTGTTAAATTGTGGTCCTTGTGATAAAAGTTACATAGGTCAGACAGGTCGCTCATTCGAAACTCGGATTTTAGAACATAAAAGAAGCTATTTAAAAAACAAAACTGACTCAGCGTACAGTAATCATTTAACAGAATCAAATCATCTTTTTGATGATAAATTTAAAATTCTACACATACAAAATAAAGGCGTAAAATTAAACCTATTAGAAAATTTAGAAATAAATAGAATTAAGAATTCAGACATCATCTTAAACGAACAAAAAGATACCTGTCGGGCCCATGGTAACTCCCCTTTACTCAATTTATACAATTAATATTCAGAATGGATTTCCCAGCAATATTCATTAGTATATAGTATTAATTTTATTACCTATCTACCTTAGGGTATTTATATAAATGTAACAACACTAATACTCAAATATCATTTTGTATCAGAAGAAGCTATAGTATAGCGAAATGCGTCATACAGTTTCAGTGAAACTAAATAAAGTGGAAATTTTACAATATTAGTCTTTCATTACATCAAGTATACTTTTTTAATTGCAACTAAAAAAAAAATAAATTGTCCGGTTTTTCCGTACTGCTTTGAATGTAAAATTGCCGGCGGCTCACTACAGCAGGCAAATTTTCATATTTTAAACCTCAATTTTTAAATAACTCAGACAATGTGGGTATTTTTAATTATTCTTATATTGAAACTTAAGGTATAATAATGATATATGCACAAGGATTTTTTCTCAGTGTTATATTGCAACATTCATTTTTTCTTAGATTTTAAGATCATGATACGACACTGTTTTTCTTTCTATAATTTATTTTTTATTATATTTTTATAATTGATTAGGTAGTGATTTTAATTTTTGAGCAGTGTAACTTAAAACAGTGATTTAACTTATTGAACAGTGTAACTCAACCGTGTATAAGGTGTTGCTGACCTAACTTATTTAGTTTGCATTGATTTTGCGCCCCGGAAGTGAGCTATTTTAAAGACTTCACTTTAAAGAAGGGGCAAAAGATATTTAAACGGCCATATACGAGTAGTTATCTTTTTTTGTTTTAGTAAGCAATAATAGAGCATTGTTTTTATATGAGAAAACTATTATTGTTATTGTGGAAAAGTATTTCTTATGTTCATGTAAGGACTTTTATTTGATTTTAATGTGCTTAATTGAGTTAAGTCTAGTAGTAAGATTCTTATGTTCATGCAAAGACTTTTATTTGATTTTTAATGCGCTTAATATTAGTGCTTAATTAAATTAAGTCTAGTAGTAAGGTTCGAAATTTGTAATTTTGTTTTAAGTGTTTTGAGCTTAGCATTAAGTGATAGAGTGTAACATTTCGTACTATTTATTTAGGTAGGCTTAGTTTAATAGACTAATGTAGTCTATTTCTTTTTGAAAGGGGGTAAATGTAACATTTATTTTTTCTTAGATTTTAAGATCATGTTATGACACTGTTTTTTTTTCTATAATTTATTTTTTATTACATTTTTATATTTGATTAGGCAGTGATTTCAATTTTTGAGCAGTGTAACTTAAAACAGTGATTTAAACTTTTGAACAGTATAACTCAACCGTGTATAACGTGTTGCTGACCTAACTTATTCAGTTTGCATTGATTTTGCATCCCGGAAGTGAGCCATTTTAAAGACTTTGAAGAAGGGGCAAAAGATATATAAACGGTTGTATGGAATTTTTAAGGACTTTTTCCGCCAGTATGCCGTAGTGGTTTTTTTCTCCAGCACGCTGTGATGACTTTTTATTTTTCTCCGTGATGCAGTAGTGAGTAACGGTTTTTTATCACCAAGTGGGTGTCGTTTCTAGCTCTCAAGTTTAAGGCCTTCTTCCGTTCTTAAAATATCCTGCTCATCCTCAGGCATTAGCTATTCAAAAAAAAGAATAGGAGAGCAGTGGCTGAGACATTATTTTGTTTGAGAATCTCACCAGGATAGGCCAAGCTTATGGAAAACCCGTGAGGAGAAATCAATCAGTAAGTCAGTAGTACACCAGTTTAAATATCTCACTTCCTGTCTACAAGTGTGTTTTCAACCATTACTCAACATGTGTAATCAGCTGAGTTAATTTTACATTTAGATTGTGTTTTTTGTTTTTTTTTTACTCTTAGGATCAGTAGTTCAGGTATATGTATATATATATATATATATATATATATATATATATATATATATATATATATATACATATATATATATATATATATATATATATATATATATATATATATATATATATATATATATATATATATATATATATATATATATATATATACATACAATGGAATATCTTGTATTTGTTTGGTAGTTGACGGAAATTAGTTTTGAGGGCTTGCGATCTCTAGTACTTCTAAATTAAAATTTCATTTTGTTCGAAAGTTATCATGCCAGGGACAGACAAACAGACCGAAGGGAATGAGTGACTATATTTTTTGTGATTCAGAAACTGAAAATGCGAAAAGCAAAAATTCCGTACAACAAGGAAATTACAAGGAGTCGTGAAGTCTTTTAGCTAATTCTAGGACAAAAAGATGTTTTAAATCGATCATTAGTGAATCCTGATGTATTTTTATCGCCCTTGCATGTACAATTTAGACTTATTTTAAAATTTTGTAAAAATAATGTTTTTTTTAATATCTAAAAAAAAAATTAGAGACGTCAAAATTAAAAAAGTAGACTCTTAAATACGAAAATTCTTGAGGGACAACATTTTTGAGCAAAATGTAAATCTTCTAAAGAAAGCTATCTGAAACTATTTAAAAAATGTCGTTAAAAACTTTGCGAGTAACCATAAGGCAGAAAACTATAAAGATTTAATTAATAAACTTTTAGGATTCTATAAAACTTCGGGATGTAACATGTCGTTAAAAATACACTTTCTGGATTAGCATCTGGAATTTGGGCGTTGTTAGCGATGTACATGACGAAATATTTCATTGTGGATTCCTAGAATGTGGGAGGACTATTGTAGTACTTAAAAGTGACCAATCTGTAATTATGTACTTCCAAAAATCAACATTTATTTTCATATACCCTAACTGTTCAGCTCGAGTTTAATTGTTTACGTTGTTAAAGAAAAAAAGAAATTTTAAGGCACAGATAAATATTACGGAAGGTATCTTAGCAGGTGTACAAGTATGAAATGCGGATTTTTTTTTCTAAAAAAACATGCTAAATTCGGAAGAATGATAAAAAGTGCTTTATTCAAAGTATGCTCCATCGCTTGTTATACATTTTTCCTATCTTTTGGGCAATTTGTGAATACCACGCCAGTAAAAAATCTTCCCCTTTTGCTGCTAACCATTCATCGAGCCATTTTTTCACATCTTCGTACGAACCAAAGCGCTGCTCAGCAAGTGCGTGACCCATCGATGCAAACAAGTGGTAATCGGAAGGAGCCAAGTCCGGTGAGTAAGCCGCATAGGGTAGAACTTCCCAACTGAGTGCTTCCAACGTATCGCGAACTGGTTTTGCCGTATCTGATGGAGCATCGTCATGAAGAAAAATGACTTTGTGTTGCCTCTTTCGGTATTCTGGCCTTTTTTCAAACAGCCAACGGTTCAAATCGGTCAATTGTTGTTGGTAACGTTTAGTATTAACCGTTTCTCCAGGTTTTAACAGCTCATAATATACCACGCCCCTTTGGTCTCACCAAATACAGAGCATCGCCTTTCTGCCAAAGCGATTCGGTCTTGCGGTCGATGTGGATGGTGCGCCTGAGTCTACCCATGATATTTTGAGCTTGGGATTCTCAAAACAAATCCACTTTTCATCCAAAAACGACTTCCTTTTGTACCAAAGCAACAAAATGTCACACGTGTTTTTGAGCTTTTCCATTTGCCTGTCGTTCAACTCATGTGGTACCCATCTACCGGTCTTCTGAATCTTTCCCATCTCTCGTAGCCGATTGGAAGATTGTTGACTAACGCCCAGTTGCTCGGCGAGTTGTTTTTGTGTTTGCGAATCATCTTCGTCCAACAATGCTTGCAAGTCCACATTTTCGTATTTTTTTGGCGGTTTTTTATGTTCCTTTTCTGCAACATCGAAGTCATCACTTTTGAAACGCCGAAACCATCGTTCACACGTATCTCGCGATGGAGCATGTTCACCATAAGCTTCTCGAAGCAATCGGTATGATTCAACAGCAGTTTTCTTCAAATGAAAACAAAAAAATTGTCTGAAATCCGCATTTCATATCGGGTCTTCCATTAAGGACTTGACAACTTTTTTTTTAAATAAAACGCAACCCATTTGAGACATTTCGACAATTTTACTATCGGCTTGAAGTATAATCAAAACATTTATGTATGAAATTCGACTTCATTCATATGTCCACCACGCGCACGTTTGCAGTGGTCGATTCGTTGAACCCAATTTTCGATGACTCGGCCACACATTTCGACGGAAACGGCCGCTATCTCTCTTTCAATATTGGCTCTGAGTTCCTCTAACAACGCAGGCTTGTTAGCATAGACCAATGATTTAACGTACCCCCATAAAAAGAAGTCTAGAGGTGTTAAATCACACGATCTAGGCGGCCATTCGACGGGACCATTTCTCGATATAACACGTTCACCGAATTTAGATTGCAGTAAGTCGATTGTTACACCCGCTGTGTGGCTTATGGCGCCGTCTTGTTGAAACCACATATCATTAATGTCTAGCCCATGCAATTGACCAAAGAAATAACGTTGCGATCTCCATTGACTGTAACGTGACGGTTATTTTCATCAACGAAAAAGAACGGCCCAATGACACCACCGGCATGAAAACCGCACCAAACAGTAATTTCTTGTGGATGAAGTGATGTTTCTTCAAGCACATGAGGGTTTTCACCTGACCAATAACGCATATTCTGTTTGTTGACGAAGCCGTTTATCCAAAAATGCGCTTCATCACTAAAGATGATTTTGCGATGAAATTGGTCATCTTCTTCCAACATTTCTAGAGCCCAATTCGAGAACGTACGTCGCTTCATATGATCGAGTGGCTTTAGTTCTTGAGTTAACTTTAACTTATAAGGGTGCAGGCCAAGATCCTTTCGCAAAATTCGCCATAGTGTGGTCTGAGCGATGCCCAATTCTTGAGAACGCCGTGAAATCGACTGTTTTGGTTCGTTTGAGATGGACGCTTGAACGGCAGCAATATTCTGGCCACTTCGACCAACCCGTTGTCTCACTGGCACGGGAACATCCAGCAGCGAATATGTTAACTCAAATTTTTTTACTAGACTATGAATTGCTTGTCTACTGGGACGAGAATTACGACCAAAAAGTGGCGTTGACGCTCTTAAAGTTGCAGTCACCGACTCCAAATTTTGGTAGTAAATTTTAATTATTTGTAAACGTTGTTCGTTCGCGTACTTCACCATGATGAAAATGTTGACTTTACTGAATGTTTTGACGTTGACAGTTCGGTGATTGGCTTAAGGGTGCGTTCACAGTGAAATTTCAAAGTTGTCAAGTCCCAAATGGAAGACCCTTTACTTGTACACCTGGTATTGTTAAAAAAACTAACAATATATTGCGTAAATTTCTGTCTGACAAAAAAAAAATTAAATTTTGAAGGCCAGTGTTACTGTTTATTTTATGTCGGCAACATTTTTTATACTTTTAATTTAATTTCCTCACGAATTAGGTTATTTATTTTCCGTTAAACACGAATCCTAATTACGTAAAAAAAAAATACCAAATTACCAAAAAAAAAACAAATGAAAATAAATGAACCTAAATTAGATGGTATAAATCATTCAACCTGTTCATGATGAAATTTTCGTAAGTTCCCTGTACGTCACATGCACTTCCAGTGAATTATTGCTAATTATAAGGGTTACGCTTTGTTGTTATAATTTAAAAGTTAGCACGGAGGGCGGTGTATACGACCATACTTTCCAAAAAGGACACATCATGTTATTAAGAGTCCTTTGGCTTTGTAAAAATAATTGGTGAAAAGGATGTTGTACAGTTCTGGTAAATGTGTATAGGAGAAAAGTAAATACAGGCATAACCACTTATTTTTTTTAACAGTTTATTATATTGTGGCTTATATTTAAGTATTTGGAAATATACTAAAATTAATGATTTCGTATTTACCTAGCCAAAGGAAAGGATGGCATTCATTAAAAAATTGTGCTGCAGGAAAATCTGGAAAGCGCTACAAGAGCGATGCGTGTGCGAAAAAAGCGATTTACGTTGGACTTACATCGTTGTTAATTGTACTCGGTGGAAAACATAGTCCTGGGCAAATTATTCCAAAGGGATCAGATTCTATATATAAAAGACCGCTTGAAAAAGGTTGTACGAGGAGCGACAGGCTGAACTTCATATGGATGTGAAGCATGCACCGCTTTGGGGGGAATCACGCGGGCTATATCCATCGAACACTTTTCATGAAAATACTTTAAAATAGATTTAAGTCCCCAACCGTTCTTTGATGTTCCAAGGAATCAAGGTTGTTGGTCAGTTCTGGATCTCCAGTCAGGCGAACAGCTCTCTTCTGAATAGAATCCAACAAATGCAGTATATGTTGTACCGTGTGAAAAAGGGGGATTGCCTCACCTTGACTGCGTCATTTTGTGACGTGTCACTTCGCCCGCACATTGAGGCGCAATTTTGTAGGGTGTGTAAATGGGTTGCCTCTCGTGTGGGCGCAATTTTGCAGCCCCTTTTTAATTTCTGATAATGGATTGAGTGAATACTGATTTTAAAAGAACTAAAGAAATTAAGCATACACTAGCTCAGTTTTTTTTTGGTAGAGTAATATGGGTAAGAGATAATTTTTGTACATCTTTTTGGAAATAGTCTCTAATGTTGTTTAAAAATTTTTGGTTGTACTAATTTTGGGCACCATTCATTTTAAAATAGAAAGGATCTTACTTCAGCTAAAAAAATGAAAAAATACTGAAGGGTTATGTAGTTGTTAAGGAAAATTTTTATATGGCACAACCCTTTTGTCCTGAAAAGTAAGATAGGTGTACAGTGAAACACTAGTCTTAAACAACAAAAAAAGAATTATTAACGATTAAGTTAAAAGTTCTAACTTTTGCAGTTCTGTTATTACAAAAAAACTTTAGCCTAATAGGTGGTTATTACTAAATAAAGTTCTTAAATCAGGCATTTTACTTTTAAAACTTTGCTACACCCGATATTGAAGATTCGCGAGGTTCACTTCACGAGTTATCAGTTGAATACGATCTTAAATCACTTATCTGCGGGAAAATAGGTCTACTGATGTATATTCTGGTGACTTACGGTTTTCCTACGGGCTTCTAGGCCTTGAATTGAGCACTAAAACCGTTTTCACACACTCCATCACTAATCTATCAGTACGGCTTCATGATGAGAAGAGCCTACGATGGCTACTTCATGTTAAAAAAGCCCACTACGGCTTCACGTTGAAAAAAGCCCTGTACTCGACTTGGCTCTATGATGGAAAAAAGCCTACTGCGGCTGGATGTTAAAAAGTCCTACTGCGGCTACTGGTTGGAAGAAGTCTCTACTGCGGCTGGATGGAAAAAGCCTTCTGCTTCCGTAAAAATTAAGTCTTCAAGATGGCTACTTCCCGGAAACAAATTCCAGCCAATCGACGAGTTATAAACGAACTTAATATATTCGGCAGAAAACCAGCAATGCACACTAAAATATAAACGGCTTAGAAATCCAAGTGTACTACACTGCTTAAAAGTTAGTGAACACTGCTCGATATGTAAATGTAAATTATAATGAGAAAACTGTAACATAACAAGATCTTAAAATCTAGGAAAAAATGAATGTTAGAATGTTTGGGAGCAGTGTTCCATCGTTGGTTGAATTTGAGCTTTGTACGGAATTAACAGTTGTTGTGGAGCGTAAAGCTTCCTAGTAAGGAATAATATTTCCAGCTTTTCACAAGTTCTCTTTGCTATATTTGCAACATGTTTATAAATTAACGCCCAACAAATTAAGTCACGATGGTAGAGGAGTGGAGTGCTCCTACATAACTATGCTATGTTGGGTTCAGTAACGTTAACTTTTTTAGAAAAAACTGCCGCCTGTGTATTTGTAGCGTTAAATTCTTTTTGGTTACTGTCACTCCAAGATAGAATTTCTTCTAGGTCATTGTTAAGGTAAACGCCTTTCTGCGCTCTGTGGATATTTTCATGAGTAGCCGATGTTCGAGAGTTCGAAGTGAATAAAGAAATAGGCGTAGTGTCATGTGCAAAGCTCTAAATTGGATTCCTGATCTTTTCCAGCAGATCGTTAATGTAAATGACAAAGAGGGCAGGAGACAGCGTGGAGGCCCTAAAATTCTAAATATTTATTTTTTATGTCTCAAGAGGCTGCTTGCTCTACTTGCGGCGAAATGTAATATTCCAAGCCGACCATTGTTTAGCCACGAAATATACGAAAAATGTAAGTCATTGCTGATCTGCTATCAGGTGTTGATTTCTTTATGACAGATATGTGGATATCTAACGTATATAAGTTTGACGGCACATTGGCTAATTAAAGACTTTGAACCAAAATATTATGGGCTTAATGTTAGAGGCCTAGAAGGTCACACCAGCGAAAATAACAAGTTTGCTTTAAATCAGATGCTCGAAAAAAAAACAGTATAAATAACACACTCCACCTATTATTAGAGACAGCGGAGCTAACATTAAAAAAAGCTACAAGAGACATAGTAAGCAAATAATTAATCAATTTTTACACATACCTACAACTGGTAGTAATCGACTCTTTAAAAATGCAAAGATCTGTATTGGGCGTTATAAGTTTCGAAAATAGTATCTTAACTCATTTAAACCACTCATCTTTTTTCAGAATAATATTAGAACAAAAGAGAGATTTTAACATTGGCGTAAAGAAAATGGTACAAGATGGAATTTCACATATTATCTAGTGGAAAATTTTTTTGAACAAATATGAGCAATCAGCTTGTTTGATATGATTAACTTTTTTTTTGACAAAAAGTTAGTGGGATTTAATTAAAACGTTACTGGAGCTTTTACAATCATTTAAATAAACTACCATATATATTTCAGTAGTTCACTGTGTATAGTATAAGAAATGATTCCAAAAATTTTGCCATTAAATAACTATTTAATTAAAACCGAGGTTATCGATTTACTTGAAGGCTGGAGCCAGAGATTCGCAAATATTGAAAGCAATAACAATTATACAATTGGCACTTTTCTGGATCCAAGATCTAAAGATGCATATTTCACTAACAACGAGCAAGCTAAAAAATATTTAAAAATACATCAAACAAACAATACTGTTAAAAGGAAATATTAAATGCCCTAATTTAGGGATTAAAAACAGTCAAATATTTGAGTACTAACGTCAAATTTTACCCATAATACATAGGCGAATCAAAAATCATTAAAAAGCGGTAGAAATTTAGAACCTTCTATTTTATTAACACAAGTTTTTGATGATACTCGTATCCTTATATTATTAAATTATGTATTGGCGACGCTTTAGTTGTAGGGAAACTCTTGGTGCCCACCATGTATGTGGTTGTATAAAATTTAAAAGCAGTTACCCGGCCTAATAGTTGAAAGTTTTATTGATTTCTTTTGTTGTTATTTCAAATGATTAACCTTCTCTGACATTTCCACTAGCAATTGTTTAGGGAAAAATAAATAATATTTTAAAGTAATAAACGTGATTATAGATAATATAGTTCTATTATTTTATATATATATATATATATATATATATATATATATATATATATATATATATATATATATATATAAATATATATATATATATATATATATATATATATTTATATATATTTATATATATATATATATATATATACATATATATATATATATATATATATATATATATATATATATATATATATATATATATATATATATATATATATATATATATATATAAAGAATTACTTCTAGAGACCCTGAGAATTTTGTAGCTCTTAATATGTATAAAAATCACCGTAAAATGTTGACTAAGTTAATAAATAAAACCAAAGTTGATTTTTACACTAATTTATTTAAGCTAAACTTAGGTGACTCTAAAAAAACTTGGAATTTAATAAAGTCAGCTAGCAACAGTCAAAAAAATAATCAGAGTAATTTCCAATGATAAAGGAATTGAAATTCTAGACGAAAAACTCAAAGCAGATGAATTTAATAAATGTTTTTCTGGTATAGGAAAGAAATTAGCTAATGTTATAACTGTTTCTAATACAGATGCTATTCCTGATGATGTTCCTAGAGTACCTGGATCACTTTATCTGGCCGCGATGATGGATTTTGAAATAATTCAAATTATAAACTCACTTAGAGACGCTTCAAGTGCTGGCGAGGACAAGCTTAAAGTAAATTTTCTAAAACGATATCACCAATTTATTCTTAAACGCATATCCCATATAGTAAATTTAATTTTTCGAGTTGGATTGTTTCCTGAGAGTTGAAAGAAATGTACTATAACGCCTATACATAAAGGTGGTTCAAGTAACGAAATTACGAATTATCGTCCCATTGGAATTGTCAGCAACCTGAGTAAAGTTATTGAGAAATGTATCAAGTTACGCCTGGACGATTACTTAAATAAAAATAAATTAATATCAGATGCGCAGTATGGTTTTAGACAGAAGCTGGGCACGGAAGATGCTCTTGTAAGAGCAGTAAACCATATTTCTGAGAACCTCGACAATGGCAATAAATCACTTTTAATATTCTTGGACCTGACAAAGGCTTTTGACACTATATCTCACCGCATATTGTTGGAGAAAGTTGAAGAGATTCGAATTAGAGGTATCCCGTATAATCTAATAAAAAAAATCATACCTGATCGGACGTACGCAACAAGTAAAAATAGGAGAATCAATGAGCTTATCACTTCCGATTGAGTGCGGTGTGCCGCAGGGTACAGTGCTTGGGTCATTGTTATTTATAATATACATAGATACCCTTTTGCGTATTTTATCTCAAGGATCTATGGTTTGTTATGCCGACGATACTGTCATAATGTTACAGGATAAAACATGCGGCCGGGTTTTTGAGAGGGCCGAACTGACTATGAGTAAGGTAAAGTCGTGGTTGGATTTGAAACTGTTAACCTTAAATATTGATAAATCAAAATTTATAGCCTTTGCATTTAACAAACGGAATTATCCCGACAAGGATTTTATAAAGATTCATGAACCTGACTATAGTAACTTTGCTGCTTGTGATTGCAATCTGAAGATCTGCTCCACCGATAACATTAAATATTTGAATGTATATCTAGATTCGCATTTAAGATGGGCTTCTCACACAGATTATATAAAAAGTAATATATATATATATATATATATATATATATATATATATATATATATATATATATATATATATATATATATATATAATATATATATATATATATATATATATATATATATATATATATATATATATATATATATATATATATATATATATATATATATATATATATATATATATATATATATATATATATATATATATATATATATATATATATATATATATATATATATATATATATATATATATATATATATATATATATATATAAGGTTCTCGCCGATGGTGGAATCTAATACATTAAAATTTCGGGTTTAAATTCGTTCGTCTAACAATGAATTTGCACCAGGTTTTCGCCAAAATCTCATTTGGCATTTTCAAGTGCTCTTGCTGCTACTGCTACTCGATACTGTGGTCTTGCTGCTGCTGCCGCTCAAAGCTAATTGAGCTGAGTTAGCTTTTATTTTTATTTTGGGCATAAGGTTCCTTTAATTAAAACTTGAGTTTTGGTTTATTATTTTTTTTTTTATTCTTTCTGGCGGTTCGCCCTATGATTATGAGCATTCTCAAAAAATTTATTCTTAGGTATAGTTTTCATTTCTAAAAGTAAAATCAAAAAAGCAATCACAGTCAACTTACGAATATAACAATAATTCAGGTCACCAAATATAAAAACATGTACACTTTAAATTTTGTCCTTTATATACGAACAATTGGTTAAAAAAATTTTAAAATTAACAATTAAATATTAAACTCATTAATCAAAACATTTTATATTTATTCGTATCTCGAAAATAAGTAAACCAATACAATTCGGTCTCAGACCAACGATGAAACTGACAAAAATACTTTTGTAGGTTGCGGAATTTTTTGTATGCTTTTATTTTTAGTTTGGTTTTTTTGCTAATTTGTTTTTGAAAACATGTTTTTATTAAATATATTCAAATTATTGGTTTTAACTAAGATGTTAAACTGCGTTTTTCTTTTCTTATTTCTATCATTTCTTTAATTACTAATTTTTGGTAGTTGTAGTCTTTGTTTAAGATTTTACTTTCTTTGTAATTAGATGTGTGATTTGTTTCGTTTTCGTGTTTGTTAAGTGTAGTTGTGGTCGTGCAATCTATTTTTTACGAGTTGGCTAGTCATACCTATATTTTTTTGGACAATTTTCACATGGGAGTCACATTTAGAGTTTTTTGTTAAGTCGGTTTTACTTTTCAGCTTTGTGAATAGGGAAATCAGTTTCTTATAAGAGTTGTGGTAAACAGTTATGTCATATTTGTTTAGTGTGTATTTTAGTTTTTCAGACAGGTCCTTTATGTATGGTAATGTGATATCCTTTTTTTATGTTTGGTTGCTTGGGTTAGGTTTTGTATTATTGCCTGTTGTATTGTCGTGGAGACGGTAAGTGCGTTTTTTTACTATTTGATTTGTGACCACTACACCAAACACTTTATTTTTGTGACTCAATCATCGCTCCTGATGAAGCTAATAAGCGAAACGCGCGTCGAGCGCAAAAATAAAGTGTTTAGTGTAGTCGTGATATATGTATTGTGCCATAGATTCCACATTCCCAACACAGTTGATTTATGTCATTCATTTTAAAACCCTTTGATGACAAAACTTCTTTTACTTTTTTCAGAACAATGAGTCTAAATTGTGGAGAAGTTAATGAGACAGCACGATCGATCAAACTTATGATTGCACTCATTATTTGGGATTTTAGATTGTTGGAGTGATAATTCAGGTATCTATCTGACCATGTGGGTTTAGTGTATCATTTTGTTTGGATTTTGTTATTCTCCTTTCTACGTATAAGTGTCATGTCTAAAAAATTGATTTCTTCGTTTTTTTCTTTTTGTTTTATGGTGAATTAAATTTTGTGATGGAAATTGTTGAACCTTTTGTCGATTTTATCTTTGGGTACTGGCATAATGCCCTTATATGCTCAAAAGAAAGTTTTATATACATGAAGGTTCAAGAAATCGATTGTCGTATATATATATATATATATATATATATATATATATATATATATATATATATATACACTCCTGGACAAAATTAACGCAACAATATATTAAACCATACAAATCTCTATAATGAATTAATTTTAAAAATTTTTTATGAACATTGGTTACACTAAAAGTTAGAAAATACTTTTTCGGATACTTTAAAAGTGAATTAGCTACCAAATTTCTCTATACGATTCGAATTAAAATTATTCTTAAGACCTAATAACAAAATCGTTGAATTTATGTAATAATGAAAAAAATAAACTCGGATACTAGTAGCAAAATTAATAGTGTAACTGGGACACTAGTAGCGTGTGTTGCCTCCTCTACTTCGGATGACAGCGTTTAGGCGTGCTTCTAATTAAATTTTGGATAAAATCTTGAGGAATTTGCTCCCATTCTGTGATATCTGCATTTTCAAGTTCCCTCAGGTTTCTAGGTGCAGGTATATGACGTTTCACATTTTTCTTAAGGTGATCCCATACATGTTCTATCAGATTCAGATCCGGATTTTTTGGTGGCCATTGCATAATCGGTATATCAACTTGATTAAGATAATCGAGTACCTTCCTAGCCACTTGAGGTCGAGCGTTGTCTTGCATAAACAGGAAATTTGGCCCCACAAAATGACCGAAAGGCATCACATGTTCTATTACAATATTCTCAAGATTCATTCATGGATCTCGTACGGACAGGAACTAACTCTGTGCGAGCATCAAAGCAGAGGCCACCCCAGAACATAACAGAGCCACCGCCGAATGGAATCCTTTCAGATCTATTGCAAGGAGCAAACCCTCTCTCCTGGTCTTCGCCATACTCGCTCACGACCATCTGGCTGTTTTAGACTAACCCTAGTTTCATCTGTGAAGAAAACTTGTTTCCAATCATCCACAGACCAGTTTTCGTGATTTGGAGCAAAACGTAACCTGGCAACTCCGTTCTCTCTAGTAAGCAAGGGCGCAGTGGCTGGTCTCCTACTGTTTAATCCAGCTTCATTTAACCGTCTTCTAACTGTTTTAGAAGAAATTGTGACATTGTGAACAGCTTCGAGTTCGATTCTTATTATAGAACTAGTGACAGTCCTGTTTCTTAAAGCATATTGTCTTATAAAACGTTCATCTAGGTCGCTAGTGCATCGTTTTCGCCCTTGCCCTAGCCTTCTAGAATAAGTTCCTACTTCATTCAAGCGTCTTAGCATACGACTTATTGTGGAATGATGTTTGCCTAACAAATTGGCAACATAACTCTGACAATATCCCTCGTCCAATAAAACTGAGGCTCGCACTATCTCGTGTTAGGTTAAATTCCTTGTTCGATTCATTTATCTAATTCTTCGGGTCAAAAATAAAACAGTCTACCACAAAAACGTATTACTTTGAAAAAGGAAACAATTTATAAGCTTACTTTTAAAGAAAATCTATCGTATTATTACAGAAAATTGTTTATCTTCTAAAAAATTCTTTAAAACTGTAAATCTAAACGAATTGTTTTGATTTCTGTCATAAACAACGAAACAAAATATGCATAGCCTACTATTTAAATACTCGATAAACTTCAAAACTGGCATCAGAAAAAGACAAATTAATTTTCAGATTGTTGCGTTAATTTTGTCCAGGAGTTTATATATATACATATATATATATATATATATATATATATATATATATATATATATATATATATTATTCCTGCTAACAAATGATTACATAGTTATTACACATTAAACTGAAACTTAATACTAAGAGACCCAATACAGGGAAAGATAATTTCCCTAGCAGTAAAAACCAAATTACAAGGCAAAAATACATTTTAAGTGATGCACAATTTTCTTAAAGAAGAATGTGCGTGCATCACCATTTAATAAACTACTATTAGTGCCTATTACAAATGTACTACATCCATCTTATTTTAAATACGTACTTATTTATTTCTCAATAATGATCTATTTTGTTATCAAGCTAGTTAATTTATTTTTAACCAACCTATATGGCTTCACTCTCAGTTCATTAGGAATTATATTAAAAATCCTTGGAGCAGAAAAAGACCTTTGAGTATCACTAAAGGGAGTAGATGGTACATATACATTGTTCAGGATAATTAGTCTAGGACGAACAGAGTGATCAATTCTGTTTAAACTATGTTTGTTATTCACTAAAATTCTTACCACCGATTTTATGTATAATTGCTTCAGTGACAAAACCCTAGCCCCATCGTAGAGTTGGTCAGTAGAAAAATCTTCTCGGTTTAAAAAGTATTATTTTTAGAACCCTTTTGTAGGCTATTACTAAAGACGAAGATACCGAACCACGTACGGACCCCCAAACAACCAAGCCATAGCCTATCACTGACTCCACAAGTGCCTTATATACATATAATAAATATTTCTTGGATAACCACTGCCTAATCTGATAAAACCTAAAATACATTTTTCGAATTTTACTTTTTATATAATGTGTGTGAGAATCCCATCTTAAATTTGAATCTAGATATACACCCAAATATTTAATGTTATCGGTGGAGCAGATCTTCAGATTGCAATCACAAGCAGCAAAGTTACTACAGTCAGGTTCATGAATCTTTACAAAATCCTTGTCGGGATAATTCCGTTTGTTAAACGCAAAGGCTATAAATTTTGATTTATCAATATTTAAGGTTAATAAGTTCAAATCCAACCACAGCTTTACCTATCAGTCAGTCAGTTCGGCCCTCTCAAAGACCCGGCCGCATGTTTTATCCTGTAACATTATGACAGTATCGTCGGCATAACAAACCATAGATCCTTGAGATAAAATACGCAAAAGGGTATCTATGCATATTATAAATAACAATGGTCCAAGCACTCTACCCTGCGGCACACCGCACTCAATCGGAAGTGATAAGCTCATTGATTCTCCTATTTTTAGTTGTTGCGTACGTCCGATCAGTTATGACTTTATTTTGTTAGATCATACGGGATACCTCTAATTCCAATCTCCTCAACTTTCTCCAACAATATGCGGTGAGATACAGTGTCAAAAGCCTTTGTCAGGTCCAAGAATATTAAAAGTGATTGATTGCCATTGTCGAGGTTCTCAGAAATATGGTTTACTGCTCTTATCCGTGCCCAGCTTCTGTCTAAAACCATACTGCGCATCGGATATTAATTTATTTTTATTTAAGTAATCGTCCAGGCGTAACTTGATACACTTCTCAATAATTTTACTCAGGTTGCTGACAATTCCAATGGGACGATAATTCGTAATTTCGTTACTCGAACCACCTTTATGTATAGGCGTTATCGTACATTTCTTTAAACTGTCAGGAAACAATCCAACTCGAAAAATTAAATTTATTATGTGGGATATGGGTTTAAGAATCATTTTGTGATATCATTTTAGAAAAGCTACTTTAAGCTTGTCGTCGCCAGCACTTGAAGCGTTTCTAAGTGAGTTTATAATTTGAATTATTTCAAAATCCATTATCGCGGCCAGAAAAAGTGATCCAGGAACTCTAGGAACATCATCAGGAATAGCATCTGTAGTAAGAACAGTTATACCATTAGCTAATTTCTTTCCTATCCCAGAAAAAAATTTATTAAATTCATGTGCTTTGAGTTTTTCGTCTAGAATTTCAATTCCTTTATCATTGGAAATTACTCCTATTTTCTGATTATTTTTTTGACTGTTGCTAGCTGACTTTATAAAATTCCAAGTTTTTTTAGAGTCACCTAAGTTTATTGGAATAAATTAGTTTAAAAATCAACTTTGGTTTTATTTATTAACTTAGTCAACATTTTACGGTGATTTTTATACATATTAAGAGCTACAAAATTCTCAGGGTCTCTAGAAGATATTCTTTTATATATATATATATATATATATATATATATATATATATATATATATATATATATGTATATATATATATATATATATATATATATATATATATATATATATATATATATATATATATATATATATATATAAAAGAACTTGCTTTTTTACGTAAATTCGGTTAGGTATCCGACGAACTTGACAGATATTTCACAACATAACATAAATTTTCGAATACCGTGAAACTCTACTTACACTAAAAGTTCCGAACAATACAACCAAGTAGACAATTTATTTAATTTCCCTTTGAACAAAAGTTCTTTCATACTTTCTTTTATCATTCCTAAGTAGCAGAATTAGTTCTGCGACTAGACCTATTAATTTAACCCGGAACACAATACATGTAAACATATTAAAAACAGATTCAATTAATCCTCCGCAAGCTTTGTACGTTGCCATTTTCAAACGGAGACAATAGAACGAGTAGCCACGTCCCATAGAACACAAAATAGAAAACAACAATAAAACAAAATAAGCTTATTTAACTAAAACTGTAAAACGGAACAAAACGAAACAGAGATCATGGTATTAAGATAAAGAATGGCTATTGCCCGAAGCTGAAGCTCCGAAAAGCAACGATCCGTACTGTAAACACTCAAGTAATTCACCTATTTCGGTTCCTTTTATCCAAATTGAAATATTTCGCATAGTTCTGTGGCTTATGGAGTAAGTTTTACGCAACCGCTACGTTCTCATTTCTTATAATAACAATGAAACTGAAATTTACCCAGTCGCACTAGAAAACCAATAAAAACCATTTTAAGTTAAAAATAACCGGCCCAGTGCAAGTAGGACTTGAGCAATTAGTGTTCCATACGGTGACTGCTTTTAAAATAAACATTTTGTTACGGAAGTGTAAAATGATTAATTACTTTACAAAACACACCCCAAATGAGTTTTCAACAAATTTTTTTCCGATCTTTATTGAACACTGATGATTTTGAAATTTTTGTTTTTTTTTATATACCAGATAAAGTTTAAAGGTAATGCACTCGAGATAATTGTCGTTGAATCTATACTCTCTGGAGAATATTCTAGAATTTTTTCAAAATTTCTTGATCAGTACTTTTCGAAATAAGGTGGGGGAAAGCGAGTTTTCACAGTTTTTTAAAAATAATATAAAGAAAAGTGTGCACAAGTATTACATCTATAAAATATATAAAATGCAACGTCTCTCTGTCTGTCTGTCCGTGCGCTTATCACTGGAGAACGACTTATCCGATTTAAGAACTTTTTTTTTTAAAACATACATATGTTCTCTGGCCAGGTTATAGGCTATATTTTATTACAATAGGTAGCATAAGGAATGAGCAGTGATGTAAAATAGGGAATGAAGTCGGAAAAATGTTTGCCGCTAGCGCGTTCCCTTGCAATATACAGCCTAAACCATTAAATATGGAACAATATTATGTAGCAGAGAATATCTATAATCTATAATATATATATATATATATATATATATATATATATATATATATATATATATATATATATATATATATATATAATGCAATGTCTCTCTGTCTGTATGTCTGTGTATTAGTGCGTTTATCACGCGAGAACCACTTATCCCATTTACCTGTCTTTTTTTAAATTCATACATATATTCTTTGGCCAGGTTATATAATAATAATAATCTATATCTATAATATATGTAAAATGCAATGTCTCTCTATCTGTCTGTCTGTCCGTTAGTGCGCTTATCCCTCGAGAATCACTTATCCGATTTACGTGATTTTTTAAATTCATACTATGTTCTCTGACCAGGTTATAGATATATATTTCATTACATCCATAATATATATAAAATGCAACGTATCTCTGTCTGCCTGTCTCTCTGTCCGTTAGTGCGCTTATCACTGGAGAACCACTTATCCGATTTTCGTATTTTTTTTTTAAAACATACATATGTTCTCCGGCCAGGTTATAGGCTATATTTTATTACGATAGGTAGCATAAGAAATAAGCAGTGACAATAATAGTGAATGAAATCGGAAAAAGTTTGCCGCTAGCGCGTTCTCTTGCAATACACAGTTTAAACCATTAAATACGGAACAATATTATGTAGCAGAGAATATCTATAATCTATAATATACTCGTATATAAGATACAATGTCTCTCTGTTGCGTTTATCACGCGAGAACCACTTATCCGATTTACGTCTTTTTTTAAATTCATACATATATTCTTTGGCCAGGTTATATAATAATAATAATCTATATCTATAATATATGTGAAATGCAACGTCTCTCTGTCCGTCTGTCTGTCTGTCTGTCCGCCATTAAATATGGAACAACATCATGTAGCAAAGATAATAATATATAAAAATTGCAACGTCTCTCTGTCTGTCTGTGTGTCCGTTAGTGCGCTTATCACTCGATAACCACCTATCCGATTTACGTGTTTTTATAAATTTATACATATGTTCTATATAATTCGATATAAGCCTAGATAATGGGAGATAAGGTGAGATAATGGGAGATAAGGAGAAATAATGGGAGAGAAGTCGAGATAAGGTGAGATAATGGGAGATAAGTATAAATAATGGGAGATAAGGAGAAATATTGCAAGATAAGCCTAGATAATCGGAAATAAGGTGAGATAATGGGAAATAAGGAGAAATAATGGGTGTTAAGGAGAAATAATGGGAGACGAGCAGAGATACGCATAGATAATGGAAAATATGTAGAGATAATGGGAGATAAAGAGAAATATTGGGAGATAAGGGGAAATCATGGAAGATATTTTATCACGTTGGGTAACATAAGGAATAAGCAGTGACGATAGTAGTGAATCAAGTCCACGCGAGTGGAGCCGCGGGCCCGGCTAGTTATATATATTTTTGAACTCATGTTTTTAGAAGCTTTCATTTGACACCCCACTCGATGACCTGGTAATTGTTTTTTTCACTTCCGATTTTACCTCCCAAAACTAACCCCTTAAGTCAAAATTTAACTTTCAAAACTACACTGCTCTGATGAGGCCATCAATTCCTATATTAGTGCCAAATTGCAATTTTCTATGTCAAATAGTTTCGGAGAAAATCGGGTGTTACAGACGGATAGACACCGAAGCGATCTTATAAGTGTTCCATACGGAACACTAAAAAACGGGAAAATAATTTGCCGAGCACACACGTAAATTTAAAATAAGTACTGAATTTGACTTTCTTAAGTAAAGAGAAAGTAGATTTCCATAATATGAATAAAATCATATAACATATCGGCACCTACCCCTTTCTGCGGATATTTGGATCTATAGCAAAATAAACTAAGTGTTTCAACAGCAAAGCTATAGATTGGATTGTTGGTGTTTTTCAATAGATCGTTAATATACAGAAAGAGAGGACCAGACAGTTTGAAACTATGGGTTTACTGGTCTAGATAGTAAAAGTATTGAAAAGACATTTATAAGTTACCACTTGCAAAGAATAAACAAACATATCATTCAGATACACTACGAGAGATTATGATAACAAACTACCATGCCACATTCGATCAAATGTCTTGGATATTTTAAATACCAGGTGTACAAGTATGAAATGCGGATTTCAGACAACAGATGGTGCACCAATGCAGTTTGTGCTATAAAGATTTGACACTCCGCCATTTTGTTGTGTCGTCAACAAGGGTCAGACGCGCACGAGTGATAAATTGGAAAAGTGTGTATAGTGTTGTGTTGTTTTGTTCAATGTGTCGAAATTTATACCGAACAAAGAGCATTCGCGGGCAGCATTAATTTTTTGTTTTCATTTGAAGAAAACTGCTGTTGAATCATACCGATTACTTCGAGATGCTTATGGTGAACATGCTCCATAGCAAGATACGTGTGAACGATGGTTTCGGCGTTTCAAAAGTGGTGACTTCGATGTTGCAGCCAGGAACGCGGAAAACCGCCAAAAAAATACGAAGATGTGGAATTGCAAGCATTGTTGGACGAAGATGATTCGCAAACACAAAAACAACTCGCTGAGCAATTGGGCGTTAGTCAACAAGTGAAAAGTGGATTTATTTTGAGAATCCCAAGCGCAAAAAATCATAGGTAGGCTCAGGCGCACCATCCACATCGACCACAAGACCGAATAGCTTTGGCAGAAAGAGGATGTTCTGTGTTTGGTGAGACCAGAGGGGCGTGGTCTATTATGAGCTGTTAAAAGCTGGGGAAACGGTTAATACTAAACGTTACCAATAACAATTGACTGTTTTGAACCGTTCGCTGCTTGAAAAAAGGCCAGAATACCGAAAGAGGCAACACAAAGTCATTTTTCTTCACGACAATGCTCCATCAGATACGGCAAAACCAGTTCGCGATACGCTGGAAGCATTCAGCTGGGAAGTTCTACCCCATGCGGCTTACTCACCAGAATTGGCTCCTTCCGATTACCACTTGTTTGCATCGATCAGCAGCGCTTTGGTTCGTACGAAGATGCGAAAAAATGGCTCGATAAATAGTTCGCAGCAAAAGGGGAAGATTTTTGCTGGTGTGGTATTCACAAATTGCCCGAAAAATGGGAACAATCTATAACAAGCGATGGAGCATACTTTGAATAAAGCGCTTTCATCATTTTTCCGAATTTAACATGTTTTTTTAGAAAAAAAATCCGCATTTCATACTTGTACACCTGGTATAATCCCAAATGATCTCAACAGAGATCTATGCCTCAGTCTGATAATTGTTCTTCCTTGGGAGTCTTCATAAATCAGAAAATTATTACGTTCATCTCTCGTAATTATCTTCAAATTTTTATTAAATATTGATTAATTTATTTCCTTAAAATTTTCCTATTTCCTGCTTTTTTAAAAATTAATAATTCAGGAACATAGCATTTAAGGTAAAACTACGGAAGCGTAGTGTATTTTTTGGCAGCGGTGCGTTTTAAATGAGTTTTCAGATGTAGACCCGCGTAGGGCCCGGTGGTTTTTATTATACTAGTAAATTAAATATGCGTGCGGAAAAAAGGGCAGCTTATTTGTGTCTCTGGTCTAGAGCGAAGTAATAACTGTTATGAAAGCGAGGTAAACAAGTTAGAGACACAGAAAAGATCCGGTGTAACGGGCGGTTGTAAATTGGGATTTTTTTCCCTTGGTTATTAGGTATATTTCCTTGCACAGATAAGAAATGGCATAAAAAAGTTTAATACGCTTGAAACTTACACAGCGCGATTAAAAAGTGTCAGAAATCTTTTGAATAAAAAAAAACTTAGAATAAGAATGTTGTTTTTCAAGTTTCTACAAAATTTTCTATCCTTTTTTATGCAGGTTTTGGATTTTTCTCAGAGTCGCTGTAAAACTTTGTAAAGTTTTCTGCATAAAATACTGTTCTAAAATTGACATTTTAACACAATTTTATGCTTTAGGAACAAGAAAGTTGATCTGGGCCAAATTCATCAAATGCGGGGTGTGGAGTATTACAATAATAAATTTTAAAATTGGGAATGGAGTGGAAATTGAAATTTTGAAATGAAAATTAGATGTTTTACTAAAACCTAGCAAGAATCAGTGGTTCCTTCTTTATAATAATACACCATTCTAATCTTATGTAGGTATGACCACATATAAGAATGCATCAAACAGGCGGCCCTAGAAGCATTAGGTGAAGAAGACAACGAGAATAAGAAACATAAAATTAGATTCTGTGAAAAAACCAAAGAATCTATAAAGGAGAAGAAAAGACTATACGAAAAATGGCTGAATACAAAATCAGAAGAAGATCTACAGAAATATAAAGAGAAAATTGCAGAAACGAGGAGGATGATAAACAAAGAAAAGAACGAGAGATGGGAAAAATCGTGCGAACAGTATATAGGAGAAACTAGAAGCACAGAGTCATGGAGAATAATTAAAGCATTAAGGACCAACAATAGAGAGAAGACGTATATAGAGTACATCCCAGAAAGCGAGTGGGAAGAATATTATAAGAAGCTGCTAACAGAAGAACAAATTCCAAGAAGAGAACCCTGAAAAAGAACAGAATAGGGAAATAAGAGAGATAGAACTAAGCTATGAAGAAGTAAAGAAGACAATAAAAACACTCAAAAATAATAAATCTGCAGGGCCTGGGGGTGTGGAAAATGAAATGATTAAGTACGGGTCTAATAAATTACATCCAATGCTGAGAAACATGTTCCACAGAGCGATAAATGGAGAAAAAATACCAGAGGAATGGTCAAAAGCTTATATAGTATCTATATTAATATCGAGGACGTTTGCATGGAAAAATTATTAAAAATATCATGGAGAAAAATATGAAAGGAAAAATTGGAGAAGACCAAGCAGGCTTTACGGCCGGAAAATCATGTATAGACCACATATACACTATACAACAAACAATGGAAAAAAACTCTCAAATAATAGAGAAGTTCATATAGCCTTCATAGACATCAGAAAGGCTTATGACTCAGTACCAAGATAAAGATTATGGAACGCAATGAAAGAAATAGGCATCTACATCCCCAATATTATTCAAAATATACCTCGAACAAACATTAAAAAAATGAAAGCAAAAATGTAGTGGAATGGGAGTCCCAATACGAGAAGATTACTTATATACTCTAAGTTTCGCAGACGACCAAGTAATCATAGCGCAAGATGAGGAAGACCTCAGTTATATGGTAAGAAAACTGAAAGAAGAATACATTAAAGCAGGATTAGCAATAAACGTTGATAAAACGGAATATCTAACAACAAAGGAGGGAAACGTGGAGAATCTAGAAGTCGATAACGAAACAATAATCAAAGGAACCGATAGATTTAAATATTTAGGAACCATCATCGCAACATCAGAAGAAGAGATTAAAGCTAAATTAGGACAAACGCGGACATGCATAAGACAAATAAATTCGATCCTGTGGGACAAGCACATTACAAAGAGAAACAAAACACGCATATACAAATCATCAACATCAACAGAAGAAATAAATCTAAAATTAACGCGGTAGAGATGGAGTATTGGAGAAGATGTTGTAGAGTGACACATATGGAGAGAATAACAAATGAAGAAATAAGAAGCAGAATGAACATCAAAGAGAACGCAATAAACATCATTAAAGAAAAACGATTAAAATGGTATGGACACATAAGACGGAGCGAAGATAATAGGTGGATAAAGAAAATAACGGAGTGGAGCCCTATAGGGAGAAGAAAAAGAGGAAGACCCAGATGATTGTGGAGAGACGATGTGGACGAGGCTATGGAGGACAGGGGTCTAACAGATGGAGACTGGGAAGATAGAAACGGATGGAATCAAAGGCTGAGAGAAGGAAGACAGCGTCAGCTGTAGAAAATCCTTGATGATATATATATATATATATATATATATATATATATATATATATATATATATATATATATATATATATATATATATATAAAGAAGGAACAGCTTTGTGTAATTGCCTATTACCTTTCATAGTCAATTTATTCATGAGTAAGTTTGAAACCGAAGTCAGTCAAGAATATTTCCCAAGGGTATGGTATAGATATGTGGATGATATTTTCGCGATTTTTGGTACAAAGGAAACAAATATTGATGATTTTGTTTCCAAATTAAATAGCCGGTATGATTCCATTAAATTCACTTACGAAGTTGAGGACAAAGGACAATTGCCTTTTTTATATATTTTAATTATTAAAACTAGATTAGAATTTAATATCTATAGGAAAGACACAGTAACAGATAGATATATTCTTAATGATTCATTTCATTGCAAACAACGCAAATTAGTGGCATTACATTTTTTAGTTCAACGTTTGGTCACTTTTCCTCTGAATAGAGTAAACTTCAATAATGAAAGGAATCATATTAGAAATATAACTAGAGTTAATGGTTATGATGATGAATTAGTAAACAAACTAATAAATAGACATAAGTTCAGGTTAAATATTCAGAATTCCACCTTTTTTACATGTGAAGAAAATAACTCCAAGTATGTTTCCAGACCATATAATCTGAAATATAGCAGGGGACTCAATAAGGTATTTAATAAGGTAGGCCTCACCTTAGTCTATAAGTCATCAGACAATCTGAGGAATATCTTAGGAAATCCCAAAGATAGGGTTCCTAATTGTGAGAAAAGTGGAATTTATGAAATTAGTTGTAATGATTGTGACAATAAGTATGTTGGGCAAACTAAAAGGTCAATTAAAACACGATTTAAAGAACATTTAGCATACTTAAAATGCAGTAGAACAGGAAAGTCTGGCGTTGGCGAACATGCCCTTGAAGCTGATCATATTGTAACATTAGATAATCTAAGATTAATTAAAAATGTATCTGATAGGAGATGTTGAACGTATACGAAGTATGGAAATTATAAAATGCAAAAGTAGTTTAAATAAAGACAGAGGGCCTATTCCTTATAGTCCCCTCTACTGGTTAGTTGACCGGAAATGATGGCCTCACTTATGCCATTAGTTCCGCTTGAGTAATTCAAGTGTTTGGATAAGTATAAATAGAGTAGATTTGTAGTTTAGCTTTAGTCAATCATCGCTCCTGATGAAGCTAACATGGTTAGCGAAACGCGTGTTGAGTGCAAAAATAAAGTGTTGTGGTGATATATACTGAGTAGTGGGGATTGCATGTTTTGAACCAAACACTTACTTTTGTTGATCAATTTCTTAAGGATTTTGCAGGATTTGATACAAACATTATAAACGTAAATAAGGGTGTGTGTTTTACGACAGTCTAAACAAACTCTAAACCCAATTTACCCAAAAAATGGAGATTGCAGGTTTTGATCCTACACGCTTCAATTTTGGTGTGCTATGCGTCATTTGTATCCTAAAATTTCCTTGCTTTCTTTTCGAATATTAGTGCCATTTGCTTCTACTTTCCTCTGCGAAAGTGGATTTTCAACTCTTCTGCAGATCAAGACAAACGCCAGGAGTAAGCTTGATATTCAAGATGATATCAGATTAGCCTTGACAAAAAGTCATAATCAAGAATTATAACGCTTGTTAAGTAGATGCAAATCAATCATCACATTAATCATTAATACTTAATAATGAATCACTACATATTATAAAACAAAGTCCTCCGCCGCGTATGTCTGTTCGCGATAAACTCAAAAACTACTGAACGGATTTTCATGTGGTTTTCACCAATAGATAGAGTGATTCATGAGGAAGGTTTCGGCATATAATTTGTCAAGGTTTTGTGTAAATTGGTTGAAATATAACGATAATTGTTGGAAGTGTCGGAAAAAGTCAAGCCGCCTGGTAGTTTTCATTGAAAACGCTGCCTAATCCCTTTGAGATATAACATAACAATGCATGGTGGAATATTCCTCTTTTATAGATCTACAAAAAAGTCCGCGATGGCATATATCTATCTTTTAAGGATAGCTTACTATACCCATTCTATCTTCTAAAAAAATTGTCACGTACAATGCGGTAATTGGAAAGCTATTTAGACGGATACAGTATTAATCCTTATCAACTTAAATACGTTAGTTACCTTAAGCATTTCATGTACATTATTATAATCTATCATACACCATATAATTTAAATGAATATCTTAGGAGTTATCGCAAAAAATTAACGCGCGCGAAAATAAATTCAAGCGCGATTCTCACACCGATGACGGGACTCGCTTGATGCGATCACCCTCGCGCCGCGCCCCCTGCGGTCGCCCACTGTTTCTATATAAGCCGAGCGATAACGCGCGCGTACTCCTCAGATGTCAAAATCTCACCGGGCCAAGATCCAGGCAGTTCAAAACAAAGCCCTTCGGATCATTGCAGGTGCTCCTTGGTTCGTTCGCAACAATTAGTTGCACCGGGAGTTTGATATACCCATGATTAAAGACTTCACTCGTGTTTCCAAGCTTCGCTTCCTTGAGAAAGCCGCAGTTCATTCTAACCCAGAGATTGCGAACACTTTCGGCAATGTGAATGTCGTGGGTAGATATTTGCAGCCGACTGACATCTTACCACCAGACTAACAAAGACAGACAACAAACCTCGACTTTATCTTAAGGCCGTAGGTTAGTTCAGCCACTCCTTCTGAATAGAATTAATATACTATCATTGTACACAACACTCCATCGTTGAGGAAGTAGGTTAGTTTAGGGTTAGTTTAGGATAAGGTAGGTTAAGTTCTAGTGAGTGAAATTAACATTAGTGTTAGTGAGTGAATTAGCCTAGTGTTAAACTTCATCAAACAATCTAGATATTAAAAGCTCAGACATGTAAAAGGAGTAGAGGGTTTTCCCGGCTCACAAGGAGTTTTAGTGGGTATGTCAGCCCTTCAGGTTGGAGAGCCCCACATAACTGGAGCACTCTGGGGCACCCTTATGGTGACGCAAACTGCTCCAGAATCCATAAGGCGGATTTCTCCTTGACAAAAAAAAAAGCGCGTACTCCTATAATAAACAGACTTTTGGAGCGAATGGAGGTGACGACTGGAAGGTATTTGTTTTCTTTTTGGGTGTTGTTGGAAGGTTGCAATTGCGTTGGTTTTGATATTTTAGAGTAAAATTTCAAGGTCGCATTTTTGTTTTGTGTTTGTTGTCTTTAGGTAGATAGATAGATACTTACATACTTATTATTAAAATTTAGGTAGATAGATACTTACATACTTATTATTAAAATTTAGGTAGATAGATAGATACTTACATACTTATTAATAAAATTGATACTTCTGAACATACTTTTATTTCATTGAATTTGAAAATGTCAACGTTATTAACCGAAACAGTTTCTTTTCATATCGTGAATCATTTTAAAGTTATTTAATATTAAGGTCGCATTTTTTATTTGTTTCGTGTTGTCATTCGTGTTGGTGTAAGTGCATAAGTAAGTATTTGAGTCAAGTTTGTCGGAGGTTATTAATCCATAAAACTGATTTATGTTATCTTTGAGATTTTTTTTAGGTTGATAGGTAGGTACCTATTATTTAGGTTTAATTAACATGTTGAGGTACCTACACAAGATAATTTAATCATGCCTCGGCGAAGATCTAATATAGGACGCAGTACATCGTCTGCCAAAAGAGTTCGTTTGAGTCGAAGCAACCATAATGATCAAGAGAGGGATGTTCGTTTATCGTTGGACCGTGAAAGGCATGTTTCCCAAAGAGCACGAGAATCGTCGGTGGATCGCACAGTTCGTTTATCGTTGGACCGTGAAAGGCATGTTTCCCAAAGAGCACGAGAATCGTCGGTGGATCGCACAGTTCGTTTATCGTTGGACCGTGATAGGCATAATGCTCAAAGAGAAACAGAAACGCCTGAAGATAGACAACTCCGCTTACGTAACGACCGTATTCGGCACAGAAATTTAAGGAATATTATACAAAATAATAGCAGTAGAACGCAAAATACTAATAGATGGTCCAATAAAGAATATTCTGCAATGAATTACGATTCAACAACTGATTACAGAAACGATCCGGCGATATCTATAGACTCTCCTTCTATTGTTTGTCAATACTGCTCAGCTCTAAAATGGAAAGATGAGTCCAAGGGTATATGTTGTTCCAATGGTAAGGTTAAACTAGACGACGCATCAAGCTGATGCGATCCTACGACAGACAAAACATGTAGGCATAATATGCTCTACTACTCGTGAGAAGCCGGGACGGGTCGCTAGTACTTTATAAAAAATATCACTGTTAAGTCCTTAAATATATTTTCTCAAACCCTTTATTTTTTGTTTTATTGATCCAGTATGGCTGATGGGAAAGGGAGGTCGCGAACATTTTTAAAAAATCTAAAAAGGGACGTGATTAAAAAAGGTTGGGAAACATTGCTCTAGAGTGTCGAAGGCCTTCTGGAAATCTATAAATGCCATTATAAGAGGTGTCTATCATTCGGTGCATTTTTCGATTAGCAGTTGAATTGAGTGTACGTGGTCGGTTTTGTTAAATCCTGATCGAAACTCGGTCTGGTCCCGGGGTTAGTATTCATCTAATTTCCTAGTGATTCTGTTGTAGACAATTTTCGTAAACTACTTATATAATTGAGAGAAGAGGCTGATAGGTGTATAGTTCTCTAATCGAGTAGTGCCGTCTTTCTTATGTAGAATAATAATGACGGCGTTATTCCAGTCGTCGGGTGTATCGGCGTCTTTAAGGCATTTGGTAAATAATTTAGCGAGTGTTGTGTATTTCTTTTACAGACTACAAGTTATAGGCTACACATTCTTACTTGACCGACTGTAGGAACTAATATTCAATATCAAGATGCGCCAAGTTGCAAGATATAAAGGAGATATGAGACTAAATGGTTGCGTTGGTGGCAGGTAGATGATATTTGTTCCTTTACACATGCTGTCCCGGTATGTTTTGAATGCACCCTATACAATCCAAAAAATATTTTTTCCTATAATTCAGTCTGTTGTGTAACGAATTTACTGATATTGTTTGTATGCACGTGACGTCTATAAACTATTTTAAAACTAACTCTGCTTTCTAGTAAAGAAATGCACTACTAAAAGTTGATTTAAAAAAGATAGGGCCATCTGTAACCAGCGCAATCGGCAATCCGTTCGAGGACATAATCGAAGCGAAGCTGCAGCTCGATAGTTGCACTTTGCAGCTGGATTGAAACCGATCAGTGTGCCCTGAATATTAAACCGCTAGTTTTGTTTAAACCTTCGGCTTAGCTGGCTTTCCAATTTATTTTTCCTTGACTCTTTGGCAGAAGTATATTTAAAATTTTATTCAAGAAGAATGTGTTCTGACATGAAGTACAAATAAAATATAAATTGAGGTACCAGATTGCAGAACTGCCTCTACACGTGACCTCTGTTTGAATTGTTGTGGCTGTTACTTGATGGAAATTCATAACGATTGTAATGAAAGACTGATTTTGTCAAGTTTCCACTTTATTTAGTTTCACTGGAACTGTATGACGCGTTTCGCTATACTATAGCTTCTTCTGATACAAAATGATATTTGAATATTAGTGTTGTTACATTTATACAAACACCCTAAGGTAGATAGGTAATAAAATTAATACTATATGCTAATGAATATTGCTGGGAAATCCATTCTCAATATTAATTGTATAAATTGACTAAAGGGGAGTTACCATTGGCCAGATAGGTATCTTTTTGTTCGTTTAAGATGATGTCTGAATTTTTAATTCTATTTATTTCTAAATTTTTTAATAGGTTTAATTTTACGCCTTTGTTTTGTATGTGTAGAATTTTAAATTTATCGTCAAAAAGATGATTTGATTCTGTTTAATGATTACTGTACGCTGAGTCAGTTTTGTTTTTTAAATAGCTTCTTTTATGTTCTGAAATCCGAGTTTCGAATGAGCGACCTGTCTGACGTATGTAACTTTTATGACAAGAACCACAATTCAACTGATACACTCCAGATTTTTTTGATCTATTTTGTTTTCCCTTTGCGTTTTTAATGAATTTTCCTAACGAGTTGTTTGTTCTAAAAGCTATGTTGATATTATATTTGTTTAAGTGGTTTTTAATTTTCTCTGATGTGTTACCAAAATAGGTTAAAACATTATATTTTTTCCCTGTTTTTTTCTTTCTTGGGGTATACTAAAGAAATAACTTTATTTTTTGTTTAGAATTGAGTCTATGGTGTCAGGAGAATATCCGTTGTTAACAGCAATTTGTTTTATTAGATTTAATTCTTTATTAAAATCATCTACAGATAAGGGGACACTTACAAGTCTATGCAACATACTGTGGTAAGCTGCCAATTTGTGTTGTAGGGGTGAGCTGATTTTATGTTACATTACAACAAACCCAAATTCTCTATTTTTCACAAACCCTCACATACAGATACTACAATAAACATAAAATTTGCCAAAATGAACAATGTTGGTTTATTTTTCATACATTACAGCTAATCGTAGCAAAAATTTATTTCTTGAATGCTTTCAGCTGCCAAAAAGATAAATCGTTTTCTTATTTGGGTATTTTATTTGAAAATGAAATAAACAAACATTAATGTCAATTTGTTAATTTGTCGTAGGAAAATCAAACAAGAAAACTAAATGTTGTAACTGTGTAGATATGAATTTTCGAAGTAAAAATTATAAAAAGGTTTATGCACGCTTCAAAGTAGTTTTTACAATTTTTAATGCCAAAATTCAAAAACTATTTGGTTTTACAATTTGGCCTTTTCGCTTGGTTAAACTATTCAGAAAACCAAATTGGAGAACCAAATGGTGTTTGAATTTTGGGGTGAAAAATTGTTACAACGATTTTAAAGCGTGTATACATCTTTTTATAATTTTTACTTGAAAAATTTTGTATTCATATACTCTTACATAAAAACACTCAAAAAAATACTCCAAATAACACTAATTGAGCGTATTTTCATACACTCAACTTGAGTGATTTTCCCTACGAAAAAAATTCAAATTCAGTGTTATAATATGAAAAAAAAAACAATAAAATTTTTTTAATAGAATGACCAAATAAGAAAACAATGTTTTTTTGGCAGCTGAAATCATTCAAATAACAAATTTTTACTGCGATTTGCTGCATGAAAACACGCGCGTGCTCTAAAATCTCGTGCGCGCTTGTTTATTTATCCACATCATTGCTGTAAAAATTAACATATTGACCTGAATTTTTGATATAATACTCGCAAATGTACTAAAAATAAGCCGACATTGTTCATTTTGGGCAATTTTTTAATTAATATTGTGATTTTTCAGCGTAAATTTTATTCATTGTTAATAACAAATTAAACAAACAATTTTCTGAAACGACTATGTCCATAAAAAGCGCACAAGCCTAAAGAGTGTAAAAATCAATTTGATTCGTTAATTATTAACAGAGAAACGACGAGTTGATTATTGCGTTGTAAATTGATCTTGTTCGTCGATCGACGCGTTCACAGCGTTTTCATCTCTCCTGTCTACTAGGGAAACGCGTAGAGGCAGTTCTGCAATCCGGTGCCTCAATTAAAAAATAAAACATGAAATTTCGTTTTTAAAGAAGAAACGCCGGTTTCTTTTTGATACTGCGTGAAAATTTACTAAATGAGCACATGATTTTTGACGTTTTGAGAAAAATTGAAACTAAATATTGAAACATAATCCACTAAGTGGTTGAATTTTTACATTCTTAAAATCCAATTGGTGTTCCGTCGATATATGATGGAACAAGAAAACAATCACAAAAAACGCTTGTTCCTTGAGACGTGTCACATTAACAAAGAAACACAATCCATAAATTATAAGTTAGACACCAACAATTTGACTAATATATTCTGTAATATTTTAAATAACTTAACATCACACAATTAATAGTCATATCTCATTTACTAACAATCAACACACGTCCATCTCTTTTCATGTTAATTTACTACCAACAAACACAAAATAACTTTTCCTATACAGAGCCACTGTTCAGATTTCTGAAGAAATAAACACAATAAATAACAACAGTGTAATTGCAGCCAGGGCCACAGTATGTTGTCTCGTCTTATCTGTTCGTAGTTCTGTTAGTTATATATATTTAAATTGAATGTATTTTTCTGTGATACCTCTTCCAATGGAGGAATACTTTGGATGGTGAGTTTTTTTCCTTTTTTTTTTTAAAGTGATAAACTTACCAAAAGACTGCTTTGTCATTTTTTAGTTTTTAACTCCAGATGAAGCTGAAAAAATATCAGCGAAATATAGAGTTTTTCTTTAACAACAAATAAGTATTTTATTCAAGACCGCTTTCCCGAAATCTCTACACTTTCTTATAAATTTTAACGGTCGAGAACATTTACTAAAATATATATATATATATATATATATATATATATATATATATATATATATATATATATATATATATATGACTTCTAGAAAGAATGAGTTTAGATTCTACACAGAATTTCTTTTTGACTCCGGTCGGTGGTTTCGGTTGCTCGGTTTATCGTGCGCAGATCAGAATTGTAAAAATTGTAAATTACTCATTTTTTAAATAACTATTTTTAATTGTTTATTAACAAACCAAATTAATTTTAAATTAAAAGTTATTGTTAATAAATTTTAACATGTAATTAAGCATTAAAAGTAATTGATATTTTTTTAAAAATTTTAAATAAAATTATTTGTTATTACTAATTAACTTAGAGTGTCTATTCAAAGTTAAAATTAATTTATATTTAAGTAACTATTTAAGTAAAGATGATTATAAATAATGTTAATTATAAAAAATATTTCACGAATAATGAAATTTTGGGAACAAACTTTGCTTTGTCATTATCTGATTTAATATCAATGTTACCAAAAAATTGCATATTACCTTTTACAAAAGTTTATATGCTACAACTTCGTTTTTATTCATATTTTCGGAATTCGGAATCGTTTAAAAGGTATTTCAAGAAAACGCTTTTTTCGATTTTCCAGCGTTTTTCTGGACTCGCTAGCATGTAAAACAAAAAATACTACTCAGTACAACAATAAATTTTAATTTCGAAATTATTGTCATGTTTGCCTTTTCATTCTGTTCTGGCGACTGAGCTAGTAGTACCTTATTTCCGTCAGTTTTTCTGTTCGTCTATTAACATGGTACGATTACCCTCAAACAAAATGAGACATCGACTTAAAATTAGATACACATACCCAGGGACGTACCAATCGGAAATGGCGCCTAGGGCGAGCATTGAAGTTGCGCTCCTTCTTAAATTACCTAAACATAAAATAAACAGATACACTAAATAAAACTGTCATAAATCTTACAAAACATTTTTATTTTCTGTGTTAGAAAAGAAATTAGTCCGTAAAAGTGCACTTTTAATAACCTTTAACTTAAAATTGCATCTTCCTTGCCTTCTGCAAACGCAGATAGATTTATAACATTTTCGAAATATGTTTTTTCCGTTTCCTTTTCGCTCTATACTAAGCAAAGCTAGGTCGCATAACCTTTTTTTGACCCATTGTAGCCCTCAAATACGAAAGTATTAGTTTTAACTTACTGAAAGATCGCTCGCAATTTGCGATGGATATTGCAATCGTAAGCATAATCTAAATTGAAATGCGCAGATTCGGAAAGACGCTCTCATCTCCGTACTGAACAATGAATTCAAGAAGCTCTTCAGATCTCTTTATGTTTAGGTTTTTTCTTGTGGATATTAGCATTCGAATATCCAATATTTCTTCGTACAACTGTTCTCCGTTAACATCACAACCATAGAAATCTCCAGATTCTTCAGATTTCTTTTTTAAATCGTCGCAGTCATCAGTGCCTTAACACAGTTCTTTAATATCTAGAAGAAATCCAAATCTGGCGTCGGTTTCATGCAAACGAGTGAACCGTCGCACAGTGGGGAAAAACGAAAAATCGTGTTTCAAAATTGTCTAGAGCCTTCAATTTTGGTTCGATTTGGACGATTTTTTTTTTTAAATTGAAGCTTATTAAATTCCGAACAAAGTTGTCGGAGTCGATTTTTCAATTAAACTTTTGTTTCAAAATGGCGGATGTTGGTTTCTTATTATGTGGCCACCGAGACACAGAAAACGCTCACAGTTTCAAACCAAGTTGTGCTAAAATGCGTGTATGAATGTTTTTTTATGTCGCAGATAATATATCTAATATCACAGTTACAAGATTAATATTAATGAACCCAAAATGGCTGCCATGAACAATAAAAGTATTATAAATATGAATAAACGTACCAATATTATTTTATATCCATAACATTTGCATAAATAATTTCTTTAAGGTTGTTAATTATAAATATGTTTCAACAATTGACTTAAAATGACAAATCAAATATGGCGGATGCCAAAATTGAATCGAGCAAGAAAGTTTCTCTGTGGCATTTAGACTGTGGCAGTCAGATCATTCAAGTTATTCAACTTAGTTGGGAATGTGGAATCTTTGGCACAATGGCCCTTATGAAAAGCTAATAAGAAATCCATTACCGAGAATGATATCAGAGGTTAAAAATTCTTTAAAAAAATGTAAAAAAAATTGTCTCCGATTCGCTAAAATTTAAATTAAATGTGAGTATTCCGACCATACCAAAATTGTATTGCTTACCCAAAATTCACAAACCTGGAAAAGCAATGCGACCCATTGTTTCATCGGTCGAATCACCCACATATTTAATATCCAAATGGTTATCAAAAGAACTTGAGAAGTTACCATTAAATACTTTCGCAGTGAAGAATTCGTTAGAATTCATTAATAAAACAAAAAATCTAGTTCTTAATGAAGGTGAAGTCTTAATTTCTTTTGATGTTAGTTCTTTGTTCCCAAGTGTGCCAATTCCACAAACTTTACAATATCTCGAAGAATTACTTAGAATGAATGACCTTGAAGACGAAATTATTCGTGAATACTTAACATTATCTAAACTTTGTATGGAACAAAATTATTTCCAATATAACAATCAATTTTATGTTCAGAAAGAAGAAACAGCTATGGGTAATTGCTTGTCACCCTTCATAGCCAATTTATTCATAAGTAAGTTTTGAAATCGAAGCCAGTCAAGAATTCGAATATTTCCCAAGGGTATGGTATAGGTATGTGGATGATATTTTCGCGATTTTCGATACAAAGAGAGCAAATATTAATGATTTTGTTTTTAAATTAAATAGCCGGTATGATTCCATTAAATTCACTTACGAAGTTGAGAACAAAGGACAATTGCCTTTTCTAGTTATTTTAATTATTAAAAATAATAATAGATTAGAATTTGATATCTATAGGAAGGATACAGTAACAGATAGATACATTCCTAATGATTCATTTCATTGCAAACAACATAAATTAGCCTCATTACATTTTTTAGGTCATCGTTTGGTCACTTTCCCTCTGAACAGAGTAAACTTCAATAAAGAACGGAATCGTATTAGAAATATAACTAGAGTTAATGGTTACGACGATGACTTAGTAAATAAGCTAATAAATAGACATAAATTTAGGTTTAATATTCAGAATTCCACCTTTTTTACACGCGAAGAAAATAACACCAAATATGTCTCCATACCATATAATCCGAAATATAGCAAGGGACTCAATAAGGTATTTAATAAGGTAGGCCTCACCTTAGTCTATAAGTCATCAGACAATCTGAGGAATATCTTAGGAAATCCCAAAGATAAGATTCCTAATTGTGAGAAAAGTGGAATTTATGAAATTAGTTGTAATGATTGTGACAAAAAGTATGTTGGGCAAACTAAAAGGTCAATTAAAACAAGATTTAAAGAACACTTAGTACATTTAAAATACAATAGAACAGAAAAGTCTAGCATTGCCGAACATGCCCTTGAAGCTGATCATACTTAGATAATCTAAGATTAATAAAAAATGTATCTGATAGGAGATTGTTGAACGCATACGAAAGTATGGAAATCATAAAATGTAAAAGTAGTTTAAATAAAGACAGAGGGCCTATTCCTTATAGTCCCCTCTACTGGGTACTTGACCGGAACTGAGGGCCTCGCCTATGTCATTAGTTCCGCTTGAGTAATTCAAAGGTTAGACTAAGTATAAATAGGGTAGATTTGTAGTTTTAGCTTTAGTCAATCATCGCTCCTGATGAAGCTAACATGGTTAGCGAAACGCGCGTCGAGTGCAAAAATAAAGTGTTTGGTGTAGTGGTGATATATACTGAGTAGCAAGTTATTCAAGTTTAGTTGCGGGATGTAAATTTTCATGCAGTTATTGCTAGAATTCAATTTTGGCATCCGCCATACTTGATTTGTCATTTTAAGTCAATTGTTGAAGCATATTTATAATTAACAACCCTAAAGAAATTATTTATGCAAATGTTATGGATATAAAATAATAATGGCACGTTTATTCATATTTATAATACTTTTATTGTTCATGGCAGCTATTTTGGGTTCATTATTATTAATCTTGTAACTGTGATATTAGATAAATTATCTGCGACATAAAAAAACATACATACACGCATTTTAGCACAACTTGGTTTGAAACTGTAAGCGTTTTCTGTGTCTCAGTCGCTATATAATCAGAAACCAACGTCCGCCATTTTGAAACAAAAATTTAATTGAAAAATCGGCTCCGACAACTTTGTTCGGAATTTAATAAGCTTCATTTTAAAAAAAAAAATCGTCCAAATCGAACCAAAATTGAAGGCTCTAGACAATTTTGAAAACGATTTTTCGATTTTTCGTTTTTCCCCACTGTGCGTCGCACCACTCATTTCCTCTCGCTTGTTCGCGAAAGCTCACCACGCGCAGGAATCGCGGGATTATTTGAATATGAATTATATTATTGGTTTATTTTAATTTTTAAGCTTAATAGTTTGCGAATTTTGCGCCCCCCTTTGAATGGCGCCCAGGGCACATGCCCTACTTGCCCCACCTTAGGTACGCCACTGAGTGACATACCATATATGAAGTAGAAATGAAACCTATAGTTTTTAGGTTATATTATTTTAGGAGAGAGGGTGGAGGTTTCTGTATTCTTAAAATTATTATGAGAGTTTCTTCTGGTGGTTAAAATAATAATCAAATTTTACGTATAATTAATTATAGTAGGAGCAGACCTGAAACAGGTGAGGGATTGCTTTGTGTATATTGTATGATGTGTCCCTTTTACGGTTCTTGAAATTGAGATATCCGAAAATTGTATTATTTTTTCAATGTATTCAGTTCGTTAGGATAAAACATACAGGAAGCAATTCGTACATTTAGAACAGTTCTGATAGAATGGGTGCAATTTTGCAATTTATCGATAATTTAAAGCAATCCACCGGAAATTACAGGTTCAAACAATATTGTCAATTTGGAGATTAATTAGCATTACAGACTAAATTATTACCTATTACTAATCAAAGACTAGCTAATTGCTTTAATTTAAAATAACATACAATATAACATTAGAGCAGATAATTGCCGGTGGATCGTTTGAAATTAGGTATATGACATGTTAAGAGAATTTCTCTTACGACAGTAGCAAAAAAAATTTTTCTGCCATTTTTACTAATAAATGTATGCAATAAAAAACCGGTCAAGTGCAAGTCGGACTTGCGCAATTAGTGTTCCGTACGTTAATTGCTTTTAAAATAAAAATTTTTGTTATGGAGGTATAAAATGATCAGTGACTTCACAAAACACACCAAATGAGTTTTCAATAAAGTTTTTTTCCAATCTTTACTGAAAGCTTGAATTTTTTTTTATCTATGCCAGATAAATTATTAAAGGTAATGCACTCGTGATAATTTTCATATTCAAATTCAAATGTTTTGATCAGTACTTTTCGAGATAAGGGGGGTCAGCAATTTTACACAATTTTTAAAAAAATAGTACACGGTGAGTCAAGGATAGATTAAAGTTCATTATCTGATTTGTTTCGGAAATGACGACAATAGTTTTAGGGAATGTTAAGGTGCACAGTTTAAAATTATTTTTAAGTATACAGGGTACTACAAAAAGTGTGGCCGATATAATATGTTTTTTTTTTAAATAGAACATCCTATTTTCTAATTTATTTTTAAATTCTGCATAAAATTTGATAACTCTTTTATTAATAATGTTGTAGTTTTTCTAATATTTCAATTTTTTAAAAAAAATACTAGTTTTCAGTTTAGTAAAAAATTGCCAGTGGCGCCATTGTTTCTGAAGATGGAATACTCATAATTGGTACGACCGTTCCATAGAGATGAAAAAAGAAGATATATATATATATATATATATATATATATATATATATATATATATATATATATCAATCGGTTTTATAACATCTTCCGTCTATATATATATATATATATATATATATATATATATATATATATATATATATATATATATATCAATCGGTTTTATAACATCTTCCGTCTTCCGATGCCTAATTTCCACTCCTCCCGGTTTCTCCATCCCTCTTCCTCCAGATCTCTCTCTAGTACTTCCTTGTTGATTCCTGCTCTCCAGCTTTGGCGTGGTCTTCCTCGCTTTCTTTTTCCATGAGGGTTCCAATTTAAAATCTTTTTAGGTAGGCGGTCTTGTGACATTCTCTGTACATGTCCGTACCATACCAACTGTTGGGTTCTGATTTCGTCCACTACATCGTGCCTTATTTCTAAAGCTCGCCTTATCGTGTCATTTGGTATGCGGTCTTTTCTGAATTTTCTGGCTGCTCGTCTCCAGAAATCTATTTCTGTAGCTTTTAGTATTTTTTCTGTTCTTTCCTTTAATGGCCACACCTGGGAGCTGTAAATTATTATACTTTTCACTATTGAGTTGTAAATTCTCTTCTTATTTTCAATGGTTATGTTTTTGTCCCATAGTATACTATTAAGCATTGCAATCGCTTTTCTTCCTTGGATATTCCTCTCGAATATTGCTTCTTCCAGTGTTCCGTCCCTAGATATTCTCGTTCCCAAATACTTATAACTGGCACAGTGTTTGATGGTGTGTCCTGTGGCCAGTTTCAAGTCCTGCTGTTGTCCTCCGACGCACATGTACTCGGTCTTTTTAATATTGACTTCTAGGCCCCATTTTTCATATTCCTCCATAAGTTTTCGTGTCATGTATTCCATATCATCGATGTCTTGAGCGACTACTACCTGGTCATCTGCGAATGATAGCGTGTACAATGTAGTATCGTCATCCAGTGGTAATCCCATACTGCTACATTTCTTTTTCCAGTTTTTCAGTGCACTCTCCAAATAAATTTTAAATAGCGTTGGGGTATACAGCAGCCCTGTTTGAGACCCTTTGTGACCGGGAACCCTGTTGTTATACCATATTTGGTTTTCACACTACTTCTTGCGTCTTGGTATAAGGATTTTACGGCTTTAATTATTTCGGTGCTTACATTACTCTGTTGTAGTGTTCCCCACAATCTCATTAGGGGCATGCTGTCGTAGGCCTTTTTTAAATCAACAAACAAGACATGGACTTCCTGATCAAATGCGGTTTTCTTTTCTAGGATTTGTGTCAGTGAGAAGAGATGGTCTATTGTGGATCTTCCTGCTCTAAAACCTGCCTGTTCTTCAGCTTCTACGTCCGCGTATTCCGTTTCTATTCTATTTTTAAGTATTTTTCCGTATATTCTGCTAATAGATCCTGTAACCGTTATTCCCCTATAGTTATCGCAATTATTTTTGTCTCCTTTCTTATGAATTGTTGATATGTATGATATTTTTCATTCCTCAGGTACTTCTGTATGCTGTGTTAATGCATCTTTGGAATAAGTTCCTCAAAGCGCTAAATAGCTTTTCAGTTCCGTATTTTACTATCTCTCCTGAGATGTTTCTTGGTCCTGGAGCTCTACCATTTTTTAGCGTTTTACATACTTCTTTAACTTCTGATGTTGTTATCCTTATTGGGGATCCTCGTATAACTATATTTGGGTTTCCATGTTGGGTACTTTTGAACTCTGGTCTATTTTCTGTTAGCATATGGTTCCATTTTTCTGGTGTTATTGGTGAGAAGATTTCTCTATTCCGTTCTGTTCTCATATTTTTAAGAAGTCTCCAGCTTTCTGTGGTTTTTCTTCCTCCTACGTAAGTGTTGAGTCTTGAGCATGTCTTTTTCCATTGGTTGTTCTTTTTGTCACTAATCATTTTGCGTACTCTAGCTTGGGATTCTTTGTATTTTACTTTGTCGTTTGTGCTCTTTGAACTTAAGTATTTGTGATAGCTTTTCCGTTTTTCTTCAATTTCTTATTTAATTTCTTCATCCCACCAATATAGTTTTTGCTGTTTTTCCCTTTTCTCTTGGTACCCTAATGCTTCCAGTGCGGTTGCGTGTAGGCATTCCTTTATATACTTATATTCTTCTTCTATATTAACAAATCCCGTCCGTTGTATCTTTTGGTCCAGTCTACTCTTGTATAGATTTCTGATACTTTCATTTTGTAAGCTGTCTGTATTATATCTTATTGTTGTTTCACTTGTTGTGTGCTGTGTACTTGTATCTTCTAGTTTGCTTTCCCATGTTGTTCGTGAGGTTATCCGTTCCTTTCACGAGGTAGTGGTCGCTGCCACATGAAGCCCCTCTTTTGGACTCTTACATCTAGGAAGTTTAATCTAGATCTCTGACGTATTATCATTTAGTCGATAATACTTTTTAAATCTCTTGTTGTTTGTCTCCACGTATATTTATGAATATCCCTATGCTGGTAGTGTCCGTTTAATATTGTAAGGTTGTTTTGTTCACATATCTCTATAATTCTTCTTCCGTTGTCGTTAGTAACTTCTTCGCCATATTTCCCTACCACTTTATCGTGTTCTTTCCTTCCAATTCTTCCATTTAGATCACCCAAAAGTAATATCTCTCTTGATGTTCCAATATTGCGTATTTCCTCATTCAGATGCTCGAAAAATGAATCCTTGTTATTAGCCAGATCGTCGTCGTTGACAGCGTATACCCCCAGTAAGGGGAAGAAATTTGAATTAGATGCTACAAGGGGTTCAAAATAAATTTATAAATTTCGGCTACTTTAAATTGAAAAATCTCAAATTTTTTAAAGGGCACCCTCTGTATATTATTATTTTTTCTGATAGATTTTACAAAACTTTTATTAAGTATGTCATATACCTATTTCTAATAGTTCTCGATTTATTTTGAATTTTTCAATTTTTACCCTTGTGTTTATTACACTTACGCTATTGTGAAAACATAAATAAATAGTTAATAATAACTTAGTTTAACTTATCTAATGACTAATTATTATAACGTAATAAATGTTCAAAATTTTACCGGTATACTTGAATACATTACACATGTTTAGTTGTTTTATCATATTTTCCTTCACTTTTCTTAGCATAAAGGGCGTTTTTGTCCTGCACACATCCCGTATCCTATTTTCCATATCTACTGGTGTTGTAGGGGGATTCACATAAACACGATCTTTAATGTAGCCCCACAAAAAGAAGTCTAAGGGTGTTAAGTCACATGATCGAGTGGGCCACTGAATGAATACAGACCCATTTTTGTGGGTAACGATCCTTTAAAAATTCCCGAACTTACCGGTGGTAGTGAGCAGGAGCTCCGTCTTGTTGAATCCACATTTGTTCCCTTTCAAAGTTATTAACTTCTTCAAGAAGCTGGGACAATTCGTTTCGCAAAAAATTTAGATATCTAGGCCCGTTAAGCGGTTCGTGGAAAAAATATGTACCAATAATTCGAAAATTTAATATTCTACACCATATATTAAGCGAACAATGGTTTTGGTTTTGAACTTCCCGGACTCAAAATGGATTAACTGTTGGATAATAATGCATGTTATTGCTGTTAACTGTGAAAAGTAGCTTCATCAGAGAACACTATTTTGGAAAAAAAAAATTTGGATTGGCCTCTATTGCTCCATTCATGGTGGTACAAAAGTTTACTAGTCGTTCAAGACCACGGTCTGGAAGTTTTTGGTGTAGTTCCATATGAAAGAGACGATACTTGTATTTTCTCGTGGTGCGATTAGCCGTAGATTGGGATGTGTCAGATAAGTCAGCTAGTTGACGGCTGCTGACTTGAGGATTATCTTCAATATGAAGTAAAATCTCCATTTCTTTTTCCTCATTAGTAGCATTCTGGTTTACTACTTTCCGTTTCGTATACTCAACGCTATCACTACCAACAAACCGTTTCATTAAGCACTGAAAAGATTTTCTAGATGGTATACGTCTATTAGGGTACTTCGCTTCGTAAAGCCTTACTGTCAAAAGACAATTTTTTCCCGCCTCGCCCAGTGTATAAACCATATCAATTAATTCATTTTTAGGAAAATCCATAACTATTACCTTTATACTACATATGCACCGACTATGAGTTTGGCCGACTAGCCGACTAGTCGGCCGACTAGGCGATGCCGATCATCGCATTCGGCGATGTTCGGGCGAAATCGGTAATATTTGTCGCGCCTCGCATCTCTCGCACGCGCCGCGCGTGTGTACATGGTTTTTGTTTACTTTACATTTTGCTATGGTATTGTTCACGTACGGCCCGGTATAACTGGATATTTTTTTAAAAAATAAAACAAAAGTCAGTGAATTGCGTAGGTAAGACCGTTTGTATTATAGTGGAAATACCTACTAAATTGAAATTGAGTCATGTCAAAGAAGAAATCGCATGTGTGGACTTTCTTTGACGTCGTGGAGTTTGATTCCCGTAAAGTGAAGTGTAATCAATGCCAAACAGTTATTTCGCGTGGTGGGCAGAGGAAAACAGCAAACACTACTAGTATGACTAACCATATTAAATACAAACATCCAGAGTTGATGCCTCAATTACGTTCTTCGATTAAACGTAGTTCATCAAATGATCTAACCTCGAGTACGTAGCAGTCACCCACAGAAGAATTACCTCCGGTATTGCCTATTCCGTCCAGTCCAGTGTCGTCAGAAGTCAGTTTATCGCAAAAATACCAACGAAGTATTGAAGAAAGTTTTGTTTTAGAATGGTCACTTAAAGATTCTAGCTCAAGGAACCTTAGTATTGCTATTGGTGAGATGATTGCTTTGGACAACTAGCCGTTGTCTATTGTTGAAAATACTCGCTTCAGAAACTTGATGAGAACAGTGAAACCGAAATATAACATACCAAGCAGAAAGTATTTTACAGACAACATCATGCCGCATCTCTACGAGGAAACTAAATCTCAGATTAGCAAAGGCCTGCTCAGTGCCGCCGCAACCTCAGTTACTACAGATCTGTGGACAAATATAAATAACATGGAAAGATTTTTGAGTTTTACAGCACACTAGCTTAGTGACGATTTCAAATTTCACCACGCAGTATTACAAATGAAACATTTCCCAGAATCACATACAGCCAATAAAATAAAAGACTGTTTAGAAGAAATTCCAACGTTGTGGAATATAAACATGACCAAAATTCATGTCAGACAATGGAAGAAATGTGACGAAAGCTATTGATGACTCAGTTTTTAATGGAGTTCCTTGTTTTATACACACATTGCAACTGGCAGTAAAAACTGCATTGAAACATGCTAGTTACACATTTCCACCATTCTAGTCCAGCTCAGTCAAAACTTCGTGATTTACGGCAAGAACTTAATTTACCAGACCACCAGCTTGTACAAGACGTATCTACTAGATGGAATTCGTCATACTAAAGGGTGATTCATTTAGAGGTACTTTTTTTTAAATAAAAAAAAAATGAATAAAAAAAAATTTTTATTTTATAATCTTTATTATCATATAAAAGAACCATTCTTTACAATTATTTCTTAAAGATAATTTCTTTCAAATGTTGTCCGCGACTACGGTTAACAACGTCCATTCTGAAGTTCCAATTTTCAATGACACGTGTGAGTATTTCGAGTGGTATTTGGCCAATGACTCGAGTAATATTGGCCTCCAATGCCTCAATTGTAGCTGGCTTATCCATGTAGACTTTGGACTTTACATAGCCTCAAAGGAAAAAGTCAAGAGGTGTGATGTCACATGATCTAGCCGGCCAATTCACTGGTCCAAAGCGTGAAATGATCTGTTCGCTGAATTGCTCTCGCAGTAAAGCCATGGTTTCACGGGCTGTATGGCAAGTGGCGCCATCTTGTTGGAACCAAATTTCGTCGAGACCACGGGCTTCAATTTCTGGCATCAAATAGTCTGTTATCATCGATAACGGTCACCATTCACAGTAACATTCCGGCCGGTCTCTGTTTTGAAGAAATATGGACCGATTATTCCACCGGCCCATAAACCACACCAAACAGTTGTTTTTTCTGGATTTAATGGCAGCTCTTGAACCTCTTCAGGTTGTTCATCACCCCAAATACAGGCATTTTGTTTATTCACAAACCCATTAAGCCAAAAATGAGCCTCATCGGTGAACAAAATTTTTCTCGAAAACAGTGGATCTTCTGCAAGCTTGTCAAGAGCTCAACGACTAAAACGGAAACGATTCGGAAGGTCGGTCGGCTTCAGTTGTTGCACTAGTTGAATTTTGTATGCTTTTAAAGAAAGATCCTTACGTAAAATACGCCAAGTTGTTGAATATGACAGGCCAAGCTGTTGAGAACGGCGACGAATCGACACTTCACGGTCTTCGCGTACACTCTCCGCTACCGCCCCTATATTTTCTTCACTACGTGCTGGATGTGGTCTATTCGGTCGAGCATTATCCAATAATGAAAACTGGGTCTCAAACTTATTGATGGTAGAGCGAATTGTGCGTTCGGTAGGCCGATTATGTGGACCCTAAGTTGCTCTAAGCGCCCGATACACATTCCTCGTAGAATGCCCATTTTCGTAATAAAGTTGAACAATTTGTAGACGCTGTGCCGGGCTAAGTCTTTCCATTATGAATTGTCAAACACTACTGAACAGGAATGCCACTTCAGTTGACACGACGCATGCGCAATCTGCAATTAAATCCCCATCACAAAAAGTACCTCTAAATGAATCACCCTTTACATGATGTCTCGTCTTTTAGAACAAAAACAAGCTGTGTCTTTATATATGACTGAAACATCTGTAAATTTTGAAAACTTAACAACTGAAGAGTGGAAAATACTCGGAAAAAGCCTTGAGCTGCTGGAACCATTCGAAGAGATTACCAAGATAGTAAGTTCAAATTGCTCATCGTTATCTGAAGTTATACCTCATGTAAAAACCTTGCAAAAATATTTAGAAAATTACTACGATAAAAACAATGAAATCGTGGAAATTAAACGGTTGTTAGACAATGATTTAAAAAGCCGATTTAACTTGGAGCATAACAAACTCTTTACCCTGGCAACTTGTTTGGATCCACGATATAAGCAGCAGTTTTTCGATGCTGAGGAATTTATAACCGTTAGGTCACAATTTTTATTAGAAACTCTGATAAATAATCTGAGCGATGACGAGAGCGATGCTGAGAAACATGAAGAAAGTGAAAAACCTCTTCGTATCACCACAACACAGAAACAACAACACATCGTAATTTCTGGCAATGCTACCATGAAATAGCCTCAAAAAAATTGAAACTGTTCAAGATGACAGGTCAAGTGCAGCTCACGAACTGCACTCGTACTTTGCGTTACCGGTAGTAAATCGCAACAATGATCCATTTGAGTGGTGGAATCGTAATAGTTCCAGATATCCCGAAATGTCGCGCCTCGCCAAAGTGTACCTTTGTTGTCCAGCTAGTTCTGTTTACAGTGAACGACTTTCTCCGAAGCTGGTAATGCATACGAAACAAAAAGAAATCGATTACTGGCAGAAAGGGCAGAGACTTTAGTCTTTTTACACCACAATTTGCCGCTAATTAAAAAATATTAATATACTAACTAGAGTAACATACTCTAAATATTTGTGTACTTATGTCAATTTTTAGTGTTCCGTACGGAACACTTATAAGATCACTTCGGTGTCTGTCTGTCTGTCTGTCTGTCACACCCGATTTTCTCCGAAACTATTTGACATAGAAAGGTGAAATTTGGTAATAATATAGGAATTGATGGCCTCATCAGAGCCATGTAGTTTTGAGAATTAAATTTTGACTTAAGGGGTTAGTTTTGGGGGGTGAAGTCGGAAGTGAAAAAAAATTTTTTTTACTAGGTCATCGAGTGTGGTGTCAAATGAAAGTTTGTGAAAACACGAGTAAAAAATATATATATAATATTATACTTGCGCGCACTTTTCTTTGTATTATTTTTAAAAATTCGCGAAAAATCGCTGTCCCGGGCCTTATCTCGAAAAGTACTTATCAAAAAATTTCGAAAAAATTCTGGAATATTCTCCACGGGGTGTAGATTGAACGAAAATTATCACGAGTGCATTACCTTTAATAATTTATAGGGTACATAAAAAAAACAAAAATTTCAAGGTCATCAGATTTCAGTAAAGATTGGAAACAAACTTTGTTGAAAACTCATTTAGGGTGTGTTTTGTGAAGTCACTGATCATTTTATACCACCGTAACATAAATTTTGATTTAAGGGGTTCGTTTTGAGGGGTGAAATCGGAAGTGAAAAAATTTTTTTTTTACTAGGTCATCGAGTGTGGTGTCAAATGAAAGCTTGTGAAAACACGAGTAAAAAATATATATATAAAGTAATACTTGCGCACACTTTTCTTCGTATTACTTTTAAAAAATCGCTGTTCCCTACCTTATCTCGAAAAGTACTGATCAAACAATTTTGAAAAAATTTTGGAATATTCTCCATGGGGTATAGATTGAACGAAAATTATCACGAGTGCATTACCTTTAAACTTTATCTGGTATATAATTTATTTGGTATTTAAAAAAAAAACAAAATTTCAAGGTCACCAGTTTTCAGTAAAGATTGGAAAAAAACTTTGTTGAAAACTCATTTGGGGTGTGTTTTGTGAAGTCACTAATCTTTTTATACCACCATAACAAAAATTTTTATTTTAAAAACAATCTACATACGTACGGAACACTAATTGTGCAAGTTCAACTTGCACTTGACCGGTTTTTTCACCTTATTTTTTATATGATACACATAGTGATTATGTAACGTATTCATTTATCTTAACTTTGAAATGATCTCATTTAACACACACACAATTCAGAACTGTATCTGCTTTCTTTAGGTTTTTTTTTTGTTTAAAATTGTACTCTTTTAGGTTTAAGGTTAAAGTTGTTTGTTAAATTCAGTCATATAAGTACTTAATACTAAGTAGTAACTAAGTCTTTTATTCCGTTCTTTGTTTCTATTTTGTTACTAAATTAAACTGATTGATACGAAAACAAAAACAGTTGATAATGAAGAAATTTTATTTCAATCACCCTATCTTAAAAACAGTAATATGAATAAATAAAGTAATGGGCCGATTAGTCGGTGCTTTTTGCCGACTAATTGCCGACTAGTCGCCGACTATAAATCTAGCCGGATAGTCGGCTTTACCGACTAGTCGGCCACTAGTCGGTACATCTCTACTTTATACGTCACTTACTACAACAAATTAAACTATTTTTACTTGCTTAATAGACATGTCAAAATTTGACAATGCTTACATTTTTGTTTTGTTTTGGCAACTATGATGTTATAGCGTAAGTGTATTAAAAACAAGGGTAAAAACTGAAAAATTCAAAATAAATCGAAAAAACTATTAGGAACAGGTATATGACATCTATAATATATATAAAATGCAACGTCTCTCTGTCTGTCTGTCTGTCTGTCCGTTAGTGACCTTATCACTGGATAACCACTTATCTGATTTACGTACTTTTTTTTTAAAACATACATATGTTCTCTGGCCAGGTTATAGGCTATATTTTATTACGATAGGTAGCATAAGGAATGAGCAGTGACGATAATAGTGAATGAAGTCGGAAAAAAAGTTTATCGCTAGCGCGTTCCCTTGCAATACACAGTCTAAACCATTAAATATGGAACAATATTATGTAGTAGAGAATATCTAGAATCTATAATATATATAAAATGCAATGTCTCTCTGTCTGTCTGTCCACTGGTGCGTTTATCACGCGAGAACCACTTATCCGATTTACGTCGTTTTTTAAATTCATACATATATTCTTCGGCCAGGTTATATAATAATAATAATAATCTATACCTATAATATAAACAAATTGCAACCTCTCTCTGTCTGTCTGTCTGTCCGTTAGTGCGTTTATCCCTCGAGAACCACTTATCCGATTTACGTGATTGTTTAAATTCGTACATATGTTCTCTGACCAGGTTCTAGATATATATTTTATTACATCTATAATATATATAAAATGCAACGTCTCTGTCTGTCTGTCTGTTTGTCTGTCCGTTAGTGCGCCTATCACTGAAAAACCACTTATCCGATTTACGAACTTTTTTTTTTTTAAATATACATATGTTCTCTGGCCAGGTTATAGGCTATATTTTATTACGATAGGTAGCATAAAGAATGAGCAGTGACGTAAAATAGTGAATGATGTCGCAAATAAGTTTGCCGTTAGCGCGTGCCTTTGCAATACACAGCCTAAACCATTAAATATGGAAAAATATTATGTATCTGTATATGTATAATCTATAATATATATAAAATTCAATGTCTCTCTGTCTGTCTGTCTGTCCATTAGTGCGTTTATCACGCAGGAACCACTTATCAGATTTACCTGTCTTTTTTAAATTCATGCATATATTCTTTGGCCAGGTTATATAATAATAAAAATAATCTATATCTATAATATATATAAAATGCAATGTTTGTCTGTCTGTCTGTCTGTCCGTTAATGCGCTTATCCCTGGAGAACCACTTATCCGATTTACGTGATTTTTTAAATTCATACATATGTTCTCTGACCAGGTTATAGGTATATATTTTATTACATCTATAATATATATAAAATGCAGCGTATTCTGTCTGTCTGTCTGTCCGTTAGTGCGCTTATCACTGGAGAATCACTTATCCGATTTTCGTACTTTTTTTTTTTAAACATACATATCTTCTCCGGCCAGGTTATAGGCTATATTTTATTACGATAGGTAGCATAAAGAATGAGCAATGACAATAATAGTAAATGAAGTCGGACAAAGTTTGCCGCTAGCGCGTTCTCTTGCAATACACAGTCCAAACCATTAAATATGGAACAATATTATGTAGCAGAGAATATCTATAATATATATAAAATGCAATGTCTCTCTGTCCGTCTGTCTGTCTGTCTGTCCGTCCGTTAGTGTGCTTATCACTGCAGAACTACTTATCCGATTTACGTGTTTTTTTTTAACCATACGTATGTTCTCTGGCCAGGTTATAGGCTACATTTTATTAGGTGACATAAGGAATAAGCAGTGACGATAATAGTGAATTAAGTCGGAGAAAAGTTTGCCGCTAGCGCGTTCTTTTGCAATACACTCCCTAAAGCATTAAATATGGAACAATATCATGTAGCAAAGAATACAATATACATAAAATGCAACGTCTCTCTGCCTGTCTGTCTGTCCGTTAGTGCACTTATCACTCGAGAACCACTTATCCGATTTACGTGTTTTTATAAATTTATACATATGTTCTATATAATTCGATATAAGCCCAGATAATGGGAGATAAGGTGAGATAATTGGAGATAAGGAGAAAATAATGGGAGATAAGTCGAGATAAGCCTCGATAATGGGAGATAAGGTGAGATAATGGGAGATAAGTATAAATAATGGGAGATAAGGAGAGATAATGGGAGATAAGCAGAGATAAGTCTAAATAATGGGAGTTACGGTGAGATTATGGGAGATAAGGAGAAATAATGGGAGATAAGGAGAAATAATGGGAGATGTCGAGATAAGCCTAGATAATGGGAAATAAGGTGAGATAATGGGAGATAAGGAGAAATAATGGGAGATAAGGAGAAATAATGGGAGATGAGCAGAGATAAGCCTAGATAATGGAAATTATGTAGAGATAATGGGAAATAAGGAGAAATATTGGGAGATAAGGAAAAATAATGGGAGATATTTTATTACGTTGGGTAACATAAGGAATAAGCAGTGACGATAGTAGTGAATCAAGTCCACGCGAGCGGAGCCGCGGGCCCGGCTAGTACTTAATAAAAGTTGGAGGGTTTTGTAAAATTTGAGACTTTCCAGTTTAAAATAGTCGAAATGCATAAATTTATTTTGAACACCCTATAGCATTTAACTCAAATTTCTTTACATATATCTTTTTTTTCATCTCTATAGAACGCTCGTACCAATTATGAGTATTCCACCTTCAGAAACAATGGCGCTACTGGCAATTTTTTACAAAACTGAAAACTAGTATATGAAATTTTTTTTTTTAAATTGAAGATATATAACAATATTAATAAAAAAGTTATAAAATTTTACGCAGAATTTAAAAATAAATTAGGAAATAGAATGTTCCATTTAAAAAAACATATGTTATATCGCCCACACTTTTTTGAAGTATCCTGTATACTCAAAAATAATTGCACTGTGCACCTTAACATTCCCTAAAACTATTGTATTTAACATTTTTTCGTCATTCCCGAAACAAATGAGATAATGAACTTGACTCACCCTGTACAGAACGCAATTGAAGCATTTAGCACTTTAAAAATACATCAAAAAAATTTTATAACATTCTGTGTACTTGTTAGTTTTAAATTGACTACTGATGCTAAAACCAAAATTTGATAACTTGCGGAAATGTCGAGGACTACAAAGACTTCAAAATAACCTTTTAGGAAATTTCTTTAGAGCATAAACTACACATCATATTATTCGTTTTTAAATGTGTAATAAAATGTACGTTCATGTTATTCATTTCGGGTTTATATTCGGCTCGAGTTAGTCGAGAGTTTAGGTTAATAGCTCATAAAATCACTTCAATGTCAGTAGATGGCAGAAGTCGTAAAAAACAGTGGAAAATGGAGTAGGGTTAAGAAAGAGACGTTATTTTTAGTATTTTTTATGAGGTAATTAATTAAATGGTTTAAGAGATGTTATAAACAAACGCTGAAGTATTACTTTCCTCATAAAAGGAAAATATTCGTATTGTATTCGGAAAAAAATTACACTTCGAAATTTTAGTTTTCCTTCACGGTTAAGGGTTTCTATATCACGAAAAACATAGTCACTCATTTCCGTCGTCTGTCCGTCTGTCTGTAGGTTTGCCGATCTGTGGTCCTGTCGGTTTGTCGAAATGAGATACAAATTTCAAACTTGGTCTATAGATATTATCTAATGAGGAGGTGGCGCCTCCAGTTTTTGATCAATATCGCTTCAAGGCAAGAGGGGAAATGGGTGTTGAAATAATAAATAAGGTCACTGTCTATATTAGATAATAAGATAGGTCAAGCCCCTTACTTACAATTTTGAAAGTATAATATTTCTAATAATAAAATCATTTCAAGTTTCTAGGGATTATACAAATTCCTAGTGACATTTTATGATGAAAACTATGCTGTAAATACCATGGCCCTTTCGGAAATTAACCATTCTCAAACAGCACTTTGTCGTTGATACAGGCTCAATTGTTTTGTGGAAATGTCATAAGCGAAAGAAGTTTCCGTTGAAAATCGGGCTCTGATAATTGCGAGACATCAAAATGGTCACTCGAGTCGACAAATCGCGAGTGATATGTGGATGCCAAGGAGAACAGTGGACTACATTCTGGAATTTTCAACCAAAAACGTTTAGGAAGGCCTCGAAAAACGACTCCCGCTGAAGATAGAGCTATAACAATATCCAGCAGACGTAATCGGCGCCTAACCGCACCAGAAATCACAGCTCAAGTAAACCTGGAGCGGCTCATCTCCGTCAGCGTGACAACTGTTAAGAACAGGTTAGCAGGAGGTGGACTACACGGGAGAGTTGCAGTGAGGAAACCACTTCTTAGGCAAGTGAATAAACGCAAACGATTAGAATGGGCCCGAGAACATGAAAATTGGACAGCAGAACAATGGAATTCCGTCCTTTGGAGCGGCGAATCTAAATTAGAAATTTTCGGTTCAAATCGACGAGTTTACGTGCGTCAATCAGCTGGAGAGAGGATGTTGGAAGCCTGTCAGTTGCCTACAGTAAAACATGGTGGAGGTTCAGTAATGGTTTGGGGGTGTTTGGCAAAGTTGGAAAAATCTTTAAGATAGAAGGAATCATGCGAAAACAACAGCATCAAGAAATTTTGCTAACTCAAATTCTTCCTTCTGGAAGAGATATTTTTGAGGGGAAATTTAGTTTTCAACATGACAACGACCCTAAACATTTTGCTAAACAAATTAGAGAACTTTTAAATTAATGGAAATCCGATGATGTCCTGGAAGTGATGACTTAGCCTCCACAATCACCTGACTTGAACCCCAACGAATTGCTGTGGGCCAATTTGGACAGGTGTATTCGAAAACTCAATCCAACATCAGAAAATTACTTGTGGGAACTTTTACAAGCAGAATGGATTAAAATAACCGAAGAAACTCTGAAGAAACTACTGGACAGAATGCCGAAACTCTGTAAAGCGGTAATGAAAAACAAAGGAAGTCACATAGAGGAGAAAAATCCTAGAACACTTCTGTACATTACGTTATGTTTGCTGTTTTGCTGATTGATTATTGTATGTTGTATGTTTTCTTCTTTTTTCTTCCAGTACTATGTTATCTTGTATTTTTATTTTATATTATTGTTATTATTTTTATTTTCTTTTCTCTATAATGATGTAATGTTATTATAAGTATTTTTATTTAGTATTTAGGCATTACTTAAATGTTGTATTATTGAATTTGTATTTTTTATATTTGTTTTTTTATTTTTTTGTATCTTGTATGCTTAGCTACTGGCTCGGTTGAGATGAGCAGTTCTTAACTGGACTTCGCCGAATTAAAAATAAAGACCTTTTATTATTATTATTATTATTATTAAAATCATGAATATTTTTCTTATTTTCTAGAATGTAAATAATATGAAAATAAATAATAATTTATTAAAATTAAAAAAAAAATAAAATCTGAGTTTTTGTTGTCTTGGAACTGAAATAACTAGGTGGGCAAATACTTTCTGACGGTAGTGTATGTAAGACTTTTAATAAAAATTTCATAAATATATTACTAGTGTATAGAAAATAAAGATCAAAAGGAAAATTTAATCCCATATTTAGGTCTAAATTTTAAAATTGTCTAATTAATGTTTTAATTAATGTTATACGTATATCAGCACAGTACGTAAACGAATAAACACATCTTTAATTAAATATTACGAGGATAAATTCGCTAATTAGAAGCTTCTTTGTAACACAAAATTAATTTAAATAAATCAGCAACATACACTGGTTGTAGAAAAATAGGTAAAGTACAGTAGAATCTCGAAAAAGTTAACCGAAATGTTCCAAGGGTAATTAACGTTTTCGAACTATTAACTTTTCTAAGCGTTCAATTTTCAAAATTGAAAAAAATAAAATAATAAACCTAGATTTTTGGAAATGACATGCTAAATTTATTTCATTGACTGAGTTTTCATCACTACAAAAAAGAAACTTAGATTTAATTTGTACCGGTTGGTTTAAAGTTCGCAGTCACTCTTGAATATTTTCGTGCGCAATAACTTTATATTAATTTGTACGGAGTGGTTTAAAGAAGCAATCGAGACTTGTTTGTTTTTTTCTTTTGTGTAATACCTCTTGACCATTTTCGTGCGCATATTGACAAGGTCTGCCACCTGATTTGCATCGTTATTGTTTTCAAACCATTTTATCAAGGTATTGATGCTTTCAACTGCTTTCGAGAAGCTCACTTTTGGTTGTTGAATATCTTGCTCGATAATTGACCCTTCGTTATCATTATCGGACACATCGTTATCTTCTGAAATTTGATCATTGTTCCAATTTTCAATGTCATCAATGCTGATGTCAACATTATCACCCACCTTTGACATCAACAATTGAACTTCTCGAAGCGTATCGTTGTATGCACTATTTGATGTAATCAATTTAGAGAGCGGAATGTCGTCTTCACTATCGTACTGATCATCATCCAACGTTTTTATCTTATTCCACGCTTTTATAAGAACAGCTTGCGGCAATTCGTCTCACACTGATTTAAGTAGCAAAATAGCATCACGAATTGTATGTGCCTTCAAAATATTTTCAATCGGAACGTTTTCTTGTGCGACAATGTTGCATAACAATTTAGTTCGATATCCTAGCTTGACCAATCTTATGGGATTTTGATCCATGGGTTGCAAAACCGCTGTTACGTTAGGTGGTAAAAGCATTGCAGCAATGTTTCCATCATCAGACTGTAGCATGTCAATTGGCTTATGGGCAGTACAGTTATCAATCAGCAACAATGCCTTTGGTGGTAAATTATTTTTAACAGAAAATTGGCGAACCTGCAAACATTTTTATACAATAACCTGCAAAATTTTTTATGAAACTAAAAAAATAAGTTTACCTGTTTTATAAGTGAATGATGGAACCAATTGAAGAATAACTCTGAATTCATCCACGACTTCTTCGAATTGGCGTATTCCAATGGGTTTTCAAATCCCTTAAAGCAACGTGGATTTGCAGATTTACCAATGATCAACGGCTTTAACTTGTGCGAACCATCTGCGTTAGCACACAACAAAAATGTGATTCTTTCCTTTGCAATTTTTCGGCCCCGTGCGGTCTTTTCGTTTGCTGTGACAAATGTTTTATCCGGTAAAAAACGATAAAATAGTCCAGATTCATCCGCGTTATATAGTTGCGAGTCGGAGATGTCCATTTCATTAATTTTTAAATTATGAATGAAAGACGTAACATCCGACGTATCGCTTGAAAGGATTTCCCCACAAATTTTGAGATGGCGAATACCATGTTTTCTCTTAAAATATGCTAGCCATCCATCACTGGCATTAAATTTTTTTCCAGGGTGCAGTATGGCGAATTCGTGCTTAGCTCTTGATTTTAAAATCGAACCAGACATTGCACAATTACGCAGTCCTTGATTCAAGAACCATTTATACAACCTTGCCTCAAGATCAGCATATTCCGGTTTATGTAGTGTTTTCTTGTATGCTTTTTCATATGTGTTCGCCACAGCCTCTAAAATTTCATGGCGTTTTTTCTTTATTTTTGATATGGCTACTTTAGATACACCATAATTCAACGCCAATCGTGTTCCGTGAATACCTTGATCAATCTTTTTTAAAATCTCCACTTTGTGCTGCAAATCTAATCTGATTTGTGCTGATTTGTTCTGCTTTGACATTTTTTAAGTAAACAATACACAACTCACAAACTCAAACGTTAACGACTAACTAAATCAATGTTGTTTGACGATAAAGATGATCATAGGTTTTCGCAGCTCAAAATAGAAAAGAAGTTCGGGGAATACCATAATCCAAGAAACAAAATTAGAGCTCAGTGCTGCCACTGAGAATTTTTTAAAAGTGGCCAAATTGCCACTATTATGAACGGAAAAAAAACCGTTGTTTTGAAAAATTCATACGCTCAGAAAAGTTAACTGAAGAGTTAACTTTTTAGAGCGGCACGTGGATGCTGAAATACGGTTTAATTTACCCGAGCGATTAACTTTTACGCGAGTTAACTTTTTCGAGATTCTACTGTATTTGTCTGGCAATTATGCGGCCTTAAAATAAATACCTCATATTTTCCTCTAAATAATGTTTCTGCTAAAATTGAAAATACTAAAAAAAAAAATCGGTAATGTGGGTTACCCAGTTTTTCCAAACATGCAGTTTTAAAATTGGCAGCCAATTTGACTTCCTTATGTAAAGGGAAAGTAAGTTTCTATAATACAATTAAAACTTCTTTCACTCTCGTCCCCTAAAACGATATTGCTCAAAAACTATAGGTTTCATGTTTATTTCAAGTATTATAATATCATTTTGTTTGAGAATTATTGTACCAACAAACCGACAGGCCGTCAGCCAGATAGTCAAACACACGGAAATGGGAAAATATGTTTTCCGTGATCTAAGACTCCTAAAATGTAAAGAAAAGCAAAAATCGCGGAGGGTATTTTTCTACGAATAAATACTTCCCTTTAGCAAAGGTAGTAAAAGCAATAATGTACTTACTGTGTCACAGGTGTTATGATATATACGCAACCATCCTTTTAACCCCTACCGCATTTCTTTCACCACATATATCTTTTACTATAAATCATTAACTAAAAACCAAAAACCAGGAATAATTGTCATAATAATACTGAAACTATACAGTATTTAACGACCCCAACCCTTTTACCCTTTTCCCCTCTTAACATTAAAAATAACGAGAAAATAATGTATTTTTTTTCACCCAAAGAACCCTGGAGAAGTCCCATAACATAATAAAGGCGAAACCACTCTTCTAGCTTCCTTCCCACCACTTTTACGTTGCCTAATTATTTCTAGTAGATAAATAATTATGCCTAAAACTTTCTCATTATCATAGCCAAAAACCTGAAAAAAATCCCTATATATTATTAAAACTATACCATATTTGACCACTCCGCCTCTTTCACAACATTCCCCCATTAAACTTGAAAGTAATTTAAAAATAACTTTTTCATATTCCTTGACTACAAAAACCCTAAAGAGATCTATAACACCCTACATATAAAACAGTCTTTTTCACCCTCTACCCCACCCCTTTAACCTCTTTAATATATTTTACTATAATTGGTATGCTTAAAATTTGTCCAAAAAATCTCTGAATATTTCAATTTATTTATTTATTTTTTTTATGGGTCTAGCACACGTGCTGCAGGGAAGTCCCTAAAGCGCTATAGGAGCGACACGTGTGCGGAGAAAAGCGATTCACGTTGTTCTTGAATCGCTGTAAATTGTACTCGGTGGGAAACAGAGTCCTGGGCAAATTATTCCAAAGGGATGATGTTCTCCATATAAAAGACTGCTTGAAAATCGTTGTACGAGGAGTAACAAGTTGAACCTCATACGGATGTGAAGTATTAGCGCGACGTGTACTTCCAACATGCACCGCTCTGGGAGGAATTAAGCGAGCCATATCTTTCGAACACTTTCCATGAAAATATTTGTAGAATACGCTCAAATCGCCAACCGTTCCTCAATGTTCCAGCGAATCAAGGCCGCCGGTCAGTTCCGGGTCTCCAATCAGACGAACAGCTCTTCTCTGAATAGAATCCAACAAATGCAGTGTATGCTGGGAGCGGCGCCCCAAACATGGGAGCAGTATTCCATAGTTGGTCGAATTTGAGCTGTGTAAAGAATTAAGAGTTGTTGTGGAGTGTAAAGCTCTCTGGTTCGAAATAATATTCCCAACTTTTGAAAAACTCTCCTTGCTATGCCTGCAACATGTTCATGCTAGGACATATTTGCTCCCAAATTAACGCCCAACAAATTGAGTGACGATGTTAGAGGAATGGAGTGCCCCGACATAACTATGTCGGGGTTTAGCAACGTTAACTTTTTTAGAAAAAAACTGCCGCCTGGGTTTTTGTAGCGTTAAATTCCACTTGGTTACTGTCACCCCAAGATAGAATTTCTTCCAGGTCTTTGTTAAGTTGAATGACTTTCTGCTGTCTGCGGATATTCGTCTGAGTAGCCGATGTCCGAGCGTTCAAAGTGAATGAAGAGATAAGCGTACTCGTTAGGAACATTCATTAAAAAGTAAAGGGAAAACAAAATAGATCAAAAAAATCTGGAGTGTATCAGTTGAATTGTGGTTCTTATCATAAAAGTTACATAGGTCAGACAGGTCGCTAATTCGAAACTCGGATTTTAGAACATAAAAGAAGCTATTTAAAAAACAAAACTGACTCAGCGTACAGTATTTATTTAACAGAATCAAATCATCTTTTTGACGATAAATTTAAAATTCTACACATACAAAACAAAGGCGTAAAATTAAACCTATTAGAAAATTTAGAAATAAATAGAATTAAAAATTCAGACATCATCTTAAACGAACAAAAAGATACCTGTCTGGCCCATGGTAACTCCCCTTTACTCAATTTATACAATTAATATTCAGAATGGATTTCCCAGCAATATTCATTAGCATATAGTATTAATTTTATTACCTATCTGCCTTAGGGTATTTGTATAAATGTAACAACACTAATATTCAAATATCACTTTGTATCAGAAGAAGCTATAGTATAGCGAAACGTGTCATACAGTTTCAGTGAAACTAAATAAAGTGGAAATTTGACAATATCAATCATTCATTACATTCGTTATGAATTTCCATCAAGTAACAGCCACAACAATTCAAAGATCAAAAGTCTCTCTCTTTCTTATAGCAAGAAAAGTAATAATATCATTTTTAGATTTTTCGATTCACAGAACCTTGAAAAGAATAACTATGAAACAACCCATACCACCTACACCTCTTTAAACCCTAATATGTTTGACTATAAATAACTGTGTTTGATAATTATCAGGCCCTCTTGGCTACGCCATGGAGTATTGCTCGTTTATTTTAAGCTAAGTTGCTGTCTTGTTGATATTCTCGAGTTCTACGGAGAAAATTTACATCGAATTAATATTTTCGATTTTGTTAAGTAATAATATGAAAATTAATTAAAACCGCCCAGTCAGTCTTTGTTGAATAACACAAAAAAAAAAAAAACAAACACATTTCTTATTAATTAAGTATTAAATTAAAAGCTTTCTTGTAATACGCCTTTTATATAAAAAAATGTTTTTGGCAGTCTGTTACGAACAGACAAATATTTGGAGAAATAGGCCAATAAAATAAGTTTGACGTCAGCAATATGCCGAGGGATTCCTAAATATTTATGTGAATACACAGAATACGGGAAATAAACAGAAGATAATAATCCAGAAACTTAAGAAAACGAATAAAATTTTTACAAAATGTAAATGGGATTATTTGCTGTAAACATTTATTTAACCAAAATAATCTTAACTGCTAAAAATACCAGGCTATGTTGTTTGTTGCTTACTTACTTAAGTGTAAAGCTGAGTTTTTTTTTCGGTGTCAAGTTATTTTGCAACAGGCGCTAATTGGACTTAAACTACTTAGTCATCGAATAGTACTTGTATGGGCCACTGTTTGGAACAACCGCGTGCTGTTGTTGAGACATACATATAGCAATGAGGAAGTACTAAACTTAGAAGTAATCAATGAGCTATAAAGGACTTTTAATTTTAAAAAAATATATGTAGTAAAATTTTTAATCTACAACTTCTTTTGCAAATAAATTATAAATTTAATACTTTTCTAAGGTCAATACATACTCACATCCCTTTCCATATTATTACTGTCAAAATTGGAAATAATGAAAAGATAACGTAATTTTTAAATTCATTCATTTCAAGACGGGGAAAGGACGTATAACACTCCTTATGCGAGTAAATCTGATTGGGTTTTTTTCACAAAGAAAACGAATCTTAGCATATCTCTTCTAGTTTTAGGCAATGTGTTCCAATATTAAGAGTCAGTTAAATATCTAAAAGTAATTATGGATAAGAAACTAATTCGGATATAATACGCAGAGAGCAAAATAAAAGAAGGCTACAAATGACCTGTGGGCATGTGAGCACGTCTTTGGTTGCTCTTGGGTACACTCAATTGGATATACACGGCTGCGATAAGATCATAACTCATCATATTAAAACGATGGTGGTTCCTAGAGAGAGGTATTGATTATATAGAAACCATCAAGCGTGATGCAAACTCTGCCTATTATAAATAAAAAACTGGCCAAGGCCAATAAGGATATTTTTCTAAAATTTTTTAAAGAAAACTACTGCATCAAATGTTTTAAAATGCTGGATACAAATTTGAAATTTGAACATATTGAAATTCACGGGACATGCCCCAGTAACGGGACAGGTGAATCAAAAAAAAAAAAAACAAAAAAAAAAAAAAAATGATCATTAAAAGACATATAATTTTTCCGTAACATCGATCATGTATTTTAAAAAATGGAATAGCAAACGTTTTTGAGTACTAGCGAGATTTTTATTCGACGACTTGTCCAATAAAGATACAATATTGGCCAAGATTAGGGATATACGGGCATCAGCGCGGACCATCGAGAGACGAATTACCGAAATGACACAAAATGTCCAAAAACAGCAGAGAGCCGCTATCAAACGGAGTTTTGTATTTAGTGTAGCATTGGATGAAAGTGTCGATATTAACGACATTGCCCGTCTGGCAATCGTTGCGCGATACTTCGATGATGGCAGTGTGTATGAAGAGCTGATTTGTTTGCTCCCATTGCAGGGAACTACAAGAGGAGAGGATATATTTACAGAATTTGTTAAACATTTTGAAAAGCGGAACATTGATTTAAATAAAATTTTTTGCGTAACGACAGATGGCTCTCCTGCTATGATTGGGAGATATAAAGGATTTGTTTCCCTTCTTATTGAACGCATGGGTCGATCAGTTTTGAATTTTCATTGCATAATTCACCCAGAGAGTTTGTGCGCTAAAATCTCCGCTGGAAGTTTAAAATCCGTGATGGATAGGGTGGTTAAAATAGTTAACTACATTGTCGGTCGTTCTTCACTGATCCATAGATAATTTAAGGCGTTTTTCCAGGAATTAGAAAGTGCATATTCAGATATACCATTGCACAATAATGAGCGCTGGCTCAGTCGTGGTAAAGTGCTCTCTAGATTTGTGCAATATCTGGGCGAAATTAAATCGTTCTTGTTGGAAAAAAAATCAAGTGGATGCTTATCCTGAACTAGAAGATAAGAACTGGATCTGTATGTTAATGTTTCTTACTGATATTACAAACCATCTCAGTGTACTCAACTTAAAGTTACAAGGTTTAGGCAAAATAGTTCTGGATTTATACGAATCGTGGAAATCATTCAAATTAAAAATAGATTTATTTATCAGCCATATTATTACAAACACATATAAATATTTTCCAAATTTAAAAACTTATGTATCCAGTGTCGACGATGGTGTACTAATAGACGAAATTCTTAAATATATGACTAATTTAAAAGAGGAGTTTATCGAGAGGGGTCAGGATTTTGATAAACATGGCCCTATGTTCGCTTTTTTAATCAAACCAGATTTAATGGATTTTTCCAGCAGTTGCTTTGACATCTCTTTTCTCATAGATGGACATTAATGATTTTAATCTTCAATACATTGAATTTAAAAGCTCCGAGTTATGAAACACGAAATTTGTAGAATTAAGAAGAGTATTAGAAGGTGACTGCCAGAACCATTCAAACGAGATACTCAGTTGTTGGATGAGTTTACCAGAGAAATTTATTTGTCTTAAGAAAGTAGCGTTTGCCATGCTTACAGCTTTCGGATCATCCTACATCTGTGAACAACTTTTTTCCCATATGAGAGTGATTTTAAACCCGTACCGAAGCAGGCTGACAACAGACAAGTCGGAAGCATGTGTGACATTGAAAATAACCAGACATGAACCGGATATAAGAAAACTCTCTAAAGCACTTCAAGCACAGGGTTCACACTAGGTCCTAGGACTAGTATAATAAAATTATTGTTAAATGTTAAAATTTTTTTGTTATTAAACCTTCTAAAAGCAATATTTTAAGTTAATTTTTGTTAATTTTAGTTGTAGTAAGTACCTATGTCGGCACGCAAAATGTTGTATGGATGAAAACTGGCACCCCTTAGTTAAAAGGTTGCCGACCCCTGCTCTAAGTAATAAATCTGGCTAGTTTATGCAGTTTTTATACTTATTTTTTTTCAACCACGATGTTCTCTTTCTCCCAGGACCACGTCTGCCTGGAATCTTTTTATAATCAGATTCAAGATTTCGCATTTTTCTGGATGTCTCATAATGTGTGATGCTCCAACCGTACCGCAGCTGTCTGATGCCGGTATAAATTGACGATGATACGAATGTCTTTATCGTCTATACCGGTCGTTTTTAAAATCTCTAGAAGTTTGAGAAGTAGCACACCTTATCAAAGGCTTTTTTAAAGGCAATTTAACAAAGGAACATATTTTGATAGACATCGCGACATCTCTGGATCAACGCATGGATACAGAGCCTCTCTAGTCCCTAATTCGTTTCGAAAACCAAACTGAGTGTTTCCAGTTCTCTCTTCAAGTTTATTATACGAGGCTGGTTTGAAAAGTCCGTGCAAAAATAAAAACTACTTATGTGTTTGGGGTAAACCTTTTTTATTTTTCGACATAGTCTCCTTTTAGGCTTATACACTTCGTCCAACGATGTTCTAGTTTGTTGATCCCTTCCGAATAGATTTGTCCAAGTCTGCAAAATATCCATTAGTGTCTGCAATCACCTCCTCGTTTGAATAAAATCTTTGTCCCGCCAGCCATTTCTTCAAATTGGGGAACAAATAGTATTCCGAGGGAGCCAAGTCTGGAGAATAGGGGGGATGTGAAACGAGTTGGAATACTATTTCCATTAATTTTGCGACCACAACTGCTGAGTGCTGTGTGCTGGAGCGTTGTCGTGATGGAAAAGGACTTTCTTGTGGGCCAATCGCGGGCATTTTTCTTGCAGCTCGGTTTTCAAACAGTCCAATAACGATGAATAATATTCACCTGTAATAGTTTTTTTTACCCTTTTCCAGATAGTCGATGAGGATTATCCCTTGCGAATCCCAAAAGACAGTCGCCATAACCTTTCCGGCCGAAGGAACGGTCTTCGCCTTTTTTGGTGCAGATTCCCCCTTGGTAACCCATTGTTTAGATTGTTGTTTGGTCTCAGAAGTATAATAATGTATCCCTGTTTCATCCACAGTGACGAAACGACCCTTAAAGTCCTCCGGATTCTTCTGGAACAGCTGCAAACCATCCTTGCAACACTTCACACGATTCCGTTTTTGGTCAAGCGTGAGCAATCGCGGCACTCATCTTGCGGATAGCTTTCTCATGTCCAAATGTTTATGCAAAATATTATGTACTCGTTCAGTCGAGATGCCCACAGCACTAGCAATCTCACGCACCTTAACTCTTCTGTCATCCATCACCATATCATGGATTTGATCAATGATTTCTGGAGTCGTAACCTCCACAGGCCGTCCAGAACGTTCAGCGTCACTTGTGCCCATATGGCCAGTCCGAAAATTTTGAAACCACTTATAAACTGTTCTAATCGAAGGTGCAGAGTCACCATAATGTTTATCAAGCTTCTCTTTAGTCTCCTGAGGCGTTTTGCATTTCATAAAGTAATGTTTAATCACCACATGAAATTCTTTTTCGTCCATTTCTTGAAAATCACTCGACTTCCTTGATTCACACGAATGCCAAACACAAAGAAATAGACCAATATGGCTGAAACTTGGTGTGCGTTCATTCAAGAGATGCTACTAACTAAACATGACCTCGATACGCGCCGGTGGTGATATCTCTCGGAGTTTGCACGGACTTTTCAAACCAGCCTCGTATATCCTGCCATGCATCACTCTGAAAAATATTTTTAAAACATGGTTCATGAGACTAATATTATTTCGAACCAGAAAGCTTTACACTCCACAACAACTGTTAATCTTTTACAAAGCTCAAATTCAACAACTATAGAATACTGCTCCCATGTTTGGGGCTCCGCTCCCAAACATACCCTGCATTTGTTGGATTCTATTCAGAGAAGAGCTGTTCGTCTGATTGGAGACCCGGAACTGACCTGCGGCCTTGATTCGCTGGAACATCGAAGAACGGTTGGCGACTTGAGCCTATTCTACAAGTATTTTCATGGAAAGTGGTCGAAGGATGTGGCCCGTTTAATTCCTCCCAGAGCGGTGCATGTTAGAAGTACACGTCTCGCTGATTCTTCACATCCGTATGAGGTTCAGCTTGTTACTCCTCGTACAAAGCTTTTCAAGCAGTCTTTTATATGGAGAACATCATCCCTTTGGAATAATTTGCCCAGAATTGTGTTTCCCAGCGAGTACAATATACAGCGGCTCAAGAACAACGTGAATCGCTTATTCCGCACACGTGTCGCTCCTATAGCGCTTTAGGGACTTCCCTGCAGCACGTGTGCTAGACCCATAAAAAAAAAAAAAAATTGTTCGATGATCACTACATTTTGTTGCTCGACGCTTTTTTGCAATCATGATAAATGTGGATTTCAGCCAATCCGCAGGTAGAATTCCTGTCTCACAAATGGCGTTAAAAAGTTTTATCAGGGCTGTTATTCCTATATTACCTAACGGTTTTAAATTTCACTGGTCACTTGGCCCGGTCCAGCTGCTTTTCCATTTTTTGCCAGCTTTTTGGTTACCAATAGTAGAATTTTTTTAATTAGGTCGTTATTTTTCATTTGTTTAATTAATATAACTCATATTTTTTATTTCTAAAGTGGATACACAGGAATAAACATGACTTTAATTAAAAAGCGGGTAGTTACTTTGTTACATTAATTAAAACTTCTTTTAACGGAAACTTCGGTCGTAAAAATGGGGGACAGTAGGGTAATATCGATAAAATCTTATTTTTGAAATCAGTTTCATCTCATTAAATCGGGCCGCAGAAGGCTTGTGGTTGTGAATAGTTTTGGGTTCAATATATTGGATTCAACGTATTAAGATGTTAGTGGCTCTGAAAAGAATATTACTAGTGGTTACAGGGTAATAGCGAATTGGTCATTTTAGCAAATAGAAATAACCTGCTTCTTATTTTGACCTGTTATTATGCTAGAGTCCATGGCTGACGGCTGATGGCTGACATACCATTTAAGAGTATCGACGAAACCAAGGAGTCGCACAATCAACGAATTGGAAACAAACTTCTCGCTTGTCCCAACAATTCTAGGTCCTTTTAGGCAGTCGCTAAGGCAGTTAGTCAAAATTTTACCAAATTCACCATACCACCACTTACACGGCCAGATAATTCCATTGCAACCATACCTGGTGAGAGAGCGAACTTGTTGGCTGAACTCTGCTTCACATTCTACTGTCGATTTCCAAGGAAAAACACCACCTACTATTCCCATATTGCAGTCAAAGATGCCCGATGTTGTCTTCAGACAGCGCATCATAAAGTGTATTTTAATGAAGCTAGACACCAAAAAGGCTTCTGGCGCTGACGGAACACCTGCCATAGTTCTCAAAAACTGTACAAGGGAACTAACACCAGTTTTCTGTAGACTTTTAACCTATACTACAGAAAGGGAATATTTCCGTCCTGCTGGAAATGTGCCACGGTTTAGCCGATACCTAAAAAAGGCAAGAAGACCTTGCCAAATAACTACCGACCAGTCGCATTGCTTTCAATAATATCGAAAGTCATGGAAAAGGTTATCAATGAGCATCTTCTAAAATATCTTGAACGATTCAATATTATTAGCGATCACCAATATGGTTTTCGTAAACATAGATCAATAGGAGATCTTCTGAGTTATGTAATACATGTTTGGAATAACGCAATTGAACATTTTGGAGAATCTCGAGCGGTTGCTCTTGACATATCCAATGCATTCGACCGTATTTAGCACGATGGACTGTTGGCTAAGCTACGCTCTTATGGTATGTCTGAAAGGTTCTGTTTGTGGCTCTCATGTTTCCTCAGAGAGCGTTCTTTACGAGTGGCGGTCGACGGATTTCTTTCTAACACCTTCACTATTAACGCCGGGGTGCCCCAGGGCTCCATACTATCTCCTACTCTGTTTCTCATTTACATTAACGATCTGCTGGAAAAGACCGGGAATTCAATCTACAGCTCTGCAGATTTCTTCATTCACCTTGAACGCTAGGACATCGGCTGCTCAGGCGAATATCCGCAGACAGCAGGAGGTCGTTCAACTTAACAAAGACCTGGAAGAAATTCTATCTTGGGATGACAGTAACCAAGTGGAATTTAACGCTACAAAAACCCAGGCAGCAGTTTTTTCTAAAAAAGTTAACGTTGCTGAACCCGACATAGTCGTGCGCGCAGTTATGCCGGGGCACTCCATTCCCCTAGCATCGTCGCTCAATTTGTTGGGCGTTAATTTGGGAGCAAATATGTCCTGGTATGAACATGTTGCAGGCATAGCAAGGAGAGCTTCTCAAAAGTTGGGAATATTATTTCGAACCAGAAAGCTTTACACCCCACAACAACTGTTAATTCTTTACAAAGCTCAAATTCGACCAACTATGGAATACTGCTCCCACGTTTGGGGCTCCGCTCCCAAACATACACTGCATCTGTTGGATTCTGTTCAGAGAAGAGCTGTCCGTCTGACTGGAGACCCGGAATTGACCGGCGGCCTTGATTCGCTGGAACATCGAAGAACGGTTGGCGACTTGAGTCTGTTCTATAAGTATTTTCATGGAAAGTGTTCGAAGGATGTAGCCCGTTTAATTCCTCCCAAAGCGGTGTCTGTCACACCCGATTTTCTCCGAAACTATTTGTCATAGAAAGTTGAAATTTGGTAATAATATAGGAATTGATGGCTTCATCAGAGCCATGTAGTTTTGAAAGTTAAATTTGGACTAAGGGGTTAGTTTTGGGGGGTGAAATCGGAAGTGAAAAAAAAAATTTTTTACTAGGTAATCGAGTGTGGTGTCAAATGAAAGCTCATGAAAACACGAGTAAAAAATATATATATATATATATATATATATATATATATATATATATATAATATATATATATATATATATATATATATATAGTGTAATACTTGCGCGCACTTTTCTTTGTATTATTTTTAAAAAATCGCGTTAAAAAAATCGCTGTCCACACGCCTTATCTCGAAAAGTACTTATCAAAAAATTTTGAAAAAATTCTGGAATATTCTCCACGGGGTGTAGATTGAACGAAAATTATCACGAGTGCATTATCTTTAATAATTTATCTGGTATATAAAAAAAACAAAAATTTCAAGGTCATCAGATTTCAGTAAAGATTGGAAACAAACTTTGTTGAAAACTAATTTGGGGTGTGTTTTGTGAAGTCACTGATCATTTTATACCTCTTTAACAAAATTTTTTATTTGAAAAGCAATCAACGTACGGAACACTAATTGCGCAAGTTCAACTTGCACTTGACCGGTTACTTTTTTACTAATTTTTCTACTGTTCGTAAAAATTTGTGGTTACCCACACAAATATCATCCAATAACCGATATTATTAAAGAAAGTTGTGATTTTTTAAGTTCTCGATAACTTATTGCATAGGGAGTTTAGACACCCAAAGCCCTCTTAACAACTTATTTCCTGTTTCCTTTCTTCGTTAGATCCGTCATCTGTTTTAAAGCATTATGACTATACACGGAAACTACAACAGTGTAAGTTAGGGAATAGGCATCGCGTCGCTTAGAACACAAATTGATTCTGTGTCAGGCAGAGACGTTAAGTCGCATCTTGTATCCTGTTTCTCTATATTGTTAGACCTGTCATATGTTTTAAAGAATTACCACTCGACACATTCGACACTACAAGCGAATGAAACCAAGGCATTCAGTGTAAAGGAGGGAATAGACATCGCGTCTCTTAAATAACAAGTTAATTCTTTGACAGGCAGGTACGTTAATCCAGCAAGTTGTCTCTTGCTATTAAATACCGCCATTAGTTAACGTTAGCTGTAACGCAAACCATGCGATGATATGTGTAAATTACGTCGATAAGTCAGTATAGATTTTGACATTATTAAGGGTTACATGTACTAAATAGACACTGTAGTGGTGGATATTAAATCAATACCGACTTTTTCCTACATCCCCCTAAAGTTTGAGCAGTCCGTTAGGAACGAAGCTGAATAAATATACCCTTTAACTAATTAGTTAACGATAAAAGCTAAAACAGTTGGAAATTTGATTCAGTAGATTGAAAAATGTTTTTGATGTTTGGTTAATAAGTATAAAATTGCTTTTAATGTTTGTGCTTCCCGGAAATACATTCCTGTTTACTCTTTGAGAAGTCAGTTAACACACTAGCACTACTAAAAAAATAATTTGCATAAATATATTAAATAATATCATCACATTGGCAAATTCAGTCAGCAGTGTGGAGGACTGACGATTGTGAATAAACATGGAGAGGAAACAGATGGCAGCATTGGTATAACAACTAAAAATGAAACGAAAAGAATCGTATTTTTAGAAGTTACCAAAAATGTTCTTCGTATTTGCTGAACCATCCCAGGACGCGTTTCGCCGTATCACGGCTCATCAGCTGGGCTAAGTTTCAGCAAATACGAGAACACATTTTTAGTCCATTGTCTAAGTAACTAACGGAAAACTATAACAAATAGATTCTTATACTACACTCTGTCGGCGACTTACTAAGTCTATTCAAGCAGAGCGGCACAGCACGGCTGGCACTTATTGCAGAAACGCACCTTTCTTGAGCTTACTGCTCGAAGGCATAGATGGCAGCATTGGTATAAACAACTAAAATGAAACAAAAAGATCGGAAAAAACTTTGTTGAAAACTCATTATGTGTTTTTTGGTAGTGAAGTACTCAATTGTTTCCCAACTTGCACTTGACTGTTTATTTGAGGGGATGTGTTTTTGTGAAGTCATTGAACATACTTTAACAAAAATTTTTATTTTAAAAGCAATCAACATACAGAACACTAACTAATTGTGCAATTCCAACTTGCACTTGACTGTTTATTTGAGTTGGTATGATTTTGTTTCTTGGTTTAATTCGTACATATGTTTAGCAAGCGCTACTACTGATATTTTTTAGCTTTCTTAATAAAATGCACATTTTTTTTTATAAGATGACCAATCGTATGCACTTAAAGGAAATTCTCTGTCTTCCAAGAGATTTTAAGTTTTTATTGAATCTTTTTACTTTAAATTTAATTTACGACATTTACATTTAAGTGAAATCGAAGAGATTTTACGACCTACTAACATAACGTTTTGGATTGTCTTGAGTGCCATCTGATTTCCAAACGAGCAAGATAAATCAATTTTTTTATTACCTATTTCAAAATCTCATTAAATGCTTGATTTTTTTTGTTTTAAAAAAAGAAGTTCGAATTAACTGTGGAACGGAAGCTTTACATGCTTTAATTAGATGTCATGGTTCTCGAGACTACTAGATTGGAGTTTAATTGTACATTTTTTAAGTACGATGGCAAGAATCAGCGCGAGAAGCTTCTCTGGTGTCTAGTTTAAATAAAATAAGTTGTATGGCAAGTTGTCTGAGGACAATAAGTTTAACTTCGAAAACATATATCTCGAAAACGACTGGAATTTTCGTGAAGAAAATTTAAGTTATCTTTGTAATGTGTCAAACATGAAAAGTAAAAATATAGTTTGTTACATGTGTAAAAATATGCTGCATATTTGGCTTCGTCAATAAAAACGAAATTTATTGGGAAGAAATGAATTAAATTGAAGAATTGTACATTAGAGTGACCGGATCTCATAGAGAGGGAAAAAAAATGTCGGAATCTTGTTCATCTGGACCCCACAAAACGATTCCCCTTTCCAGATATTGAGATAGCCGAAATTTGAGCTCGATTAAACGACGTTAACCCGTGCCGCTCGTCGCTCAAAGTTTGAAAAAATCCAAATTTTTGGCCAAAAAGCTGACATATGGAGCCATAACTCCAGAACGGTAAATAATAGAAAACACGCTTAATATCTCAAAAGAAAGCTAATGTTGTTCTTCAAAATTTATATTCTATACATAATTGTTGTTATTTTAAGTCAAACCGAGTTACAACAGCCTTTAGCACCAAAAATGTGACCTGGTACCACTAGGAGCATACTTCGTATATTTTGTTATTAAGTGATAAATTTTGCTTTTTTTTTTGTATATTTTTGAGTTTAAAGTAGAAATATATAAATAAAAAAAACAAGTAATACTGATAAGTCTAATGACATTTTTTATTTTAAAATATAAAAATTAGGTATATAATACATACAAAACAGACACAGAAAAGATACAGACGTAGTACCTACATGAGTTGATAATTTTACATAGTTATCTAATCTATTTTAGAGCTTTTGTTAAAGTAGTTTTTGAAACGTCAGGATATAATGCTCGGCATTTACTTACAACTTGCAGACATATTGCTTTTGGTCTTCATCTTCTGTCAGAAGGTCGTTAAAGTCTGTTATTAATTTAACACCACGCTCAGCCATTATCATTAACTACTTTTAATGTTTTGACAATTTTCAATCCTTCTTGGAAGTCATTATTTTGAGGCCAGGTGTTTGGATGTTGTCTTAGGAAATCTGTTTTTTATATTAAATTGGTCAAAGAATGTAAACGTTTCTTTGGTAAGTAAATTTACCAATCCTCCATCAACTACCTCTTTTAAGTTTTCTTTCCTAGCTTTTTTGGATTTACAACCCTAGCGTGCTGTGATGGTTCATCTGTGCTACTGAGCAATTTATTAGCCATTAACAACTTTTCATCGTCTGTAATGGTGGGATCAAAAACGATAATCCCACCAACTTTGCATTCAAATACCACAAATGGTTCGAAAATTTGGTCAGGGCTATTTCTGCAATGTCGTTGTCACATTCTTTATAGTCTAACAGACTATGCAAAATACCTAAATCTTGCTTTGGTGCAAGATGAGCTTTTGGAGCATTGAATCAAGCTTTACAATAAATTTTAACTAGGAAAACAGAAATGGCACGCACACTTCTTCTTTAGACATCTTAAATTGACGACGAAAAATGAACATTTTTAAGCAGTAAAATAGCCTTTGCCATCCACCTAGCGTGATGAATGGCTCCTGGAGTTCTAAAACCCACAACATTGCCGTCTAGTGATCCAACAAATACGAGAACCAACTGCAATAGCTCCTTGTAGTCATCTCTGGGGTGGCTCTCAGTTAATTTGGTCTCGAATTCAGTAGTAAACATTTGCAATTACTTCTGGAGTTAGTTGCTTTTGTATTAGATTGTCACTGATACCTGTGTCGTATTTTCCTTTGTCTATCTTGGGCCACGCAGTGAGAAATCTCTTGAAAATGTCTAGATGAGGTCCAATGGTTGATCCCATTTTTGTGTCGAATACGCCTCTAATTAACAGAATTTCCAAGATATGGTGACGGCAAGCTAGGTATAACAATTCTTCTCCTAACATTTTTCTCCAATATGACGCATGCTCCTTTGAGTCTTCTCGTGTTGGATGCTATAGTGTCGAAGCACATCGCCTGGACGGTGTTGAGAAGACCCCATTCATGTAGGCATTCATATACGGCTACGGCTTGCTCCTCTCCAGAGCTGTTTGCTGTTACAGGAACTCCCAGCAGCTGTTCCTTTTCGCCATATGAAATAGCTATAGCTATTCGCTTACATTGTTCATTTTTTTTAAAACACCCGGTAAAAGTTTACCGTCCCAATGGACAACCACGGGTTCTTTTTCAGGAATGTTTACTTTATCAAAAATTTTTTATTATATTGTTCTCTGAACATTTGCCTTCTATCATGTAATAAAGTTTTCGAGACTTTGTACTCAAGAGGGTCAAGGTTTAGTGCTTCTAGAGTAGCTATTAGAATTCTCGTGGCATTTCTGTCGGATACCTTACATCGATCTAATATAATGGACAATTTCATGTTTAAAATCTCTTTAACGCCCCTTGCAAATGAAACTTTCACCCTCTTGCTCTCAGATGGTCCTGGATCTTCTGCAGTTTCTTAGGGGATGTCCATTTCCTCCAAGCTGTCAAGTTCCTGGTAGATGCTGTCCTCTTCAGTGTCTTAAAATATCTTCACTAGATAATTGTTCGATCTAACCAGCTCAAAGGCACTTTAGAAACTAAACTGAATAAATAAAAGGTCGGTTGTACGCTGAAGTAAAATGACCATCCCTAAAATAGAAATTAGATTCACCCTCCTTTTTACCTGTCAAACGGGTCTCTCTTTGGTAAACTAGTCAGATAATCCCCATATAATAAAAGATTAAATTTGAACAAAAGGCTTTTTATGTTTGAAAATTGAGTTCCAAAATACTTTTTAACAAAAAAAAATGTTAATTCCGAGACACATTATGTAAAAACCCGTAAAATTCTTAGAATACTTCCAAACTGGCTCCTACTGGTACCAGGTCATGTTTTTGGAGCTAAAGGCTGTTGTAACTCGGTTTGACTTAAAATAAGAACAATTATGTATAGAATATAAATTTTGAAGAACAACATTAGCTTTCTTTTGAGGTTTTAAGTGTGTTTCTATTATTTACCGTTCTGGAGTTATGGCTCCATATGTCAGCTTTTTGGCCAAAAATTTGGATTTTTTCAAACTTTGAGCGACGAGCGGCACGGGTTAACGTCGTTTAATCGAGCTCAAATTTCGGCTATCTCAATATCTGGAAAGGGGAATCGTCTTGTGGGGTCCAGACGAACAAAATTCCGACATCGATTTTTTGCGGTCACCCTATTGTACATAGATTGAGATACCTAAAAATTGGTTCGTTACTCTAATTTTATTAATTCAAGACCTTGCCAAATAACTACCGACCAGTCGCACTGCTTTCAATAATATCGCAAGTCATGGAAAAGGCTATCAATCAACATCTTCTCAAATATCTTGAAGAATTCAACATTATTAGGGATCACCAATATGGCTTTCGTAAACATAGATCAACAGGAGATCTTCTGACTTATGTAACACATATTCTGAACAACGCAACTGAATACTTTGGAGAATCTCGAGCGGTTGCTCTTGACATATCCAAGGCATTCGACCGTGTTTGACACGCTCGGCTTACACTCCACAACAACTGTTAATTCTTTACAAAGCTCAAATTCGACCAACTATGGAATACTGCATTTGTTGGATTCTATTCAGAGAAGAGCTGTTCGTCTGATTGGAGACCTAGAACTGATTTAAGCCTTGATTCGCTGGAAGATCGGAGAACGGTTGGCGACTTGAGCCTATTCTACAAGTATTTTCATGGAAAGTGTTCAGAGGATGTGGTCCGTTTAATTCCTCCCAGAGCGGTGCATGTTAGAAATACACGTCTCGCTGCTACTTCACATCCGTATGAGGTTCAGCTTGTTACTACTCGTACAACGCTTTTCAAGCAGTCATTTATATGGCGAACATCATCCCTTTGGAATAATTTGCCCAGGACTGTGTTTCCCACCGAGTACAATTCCGATTCCGATTCAAGAACAACCTGAATCGCTTTTTGTGTACACGTGTCGCTCCTGTAGCGTTTTAGGGATCTCCCTGCAGCACGTGTGCTAGATTCATAAAAAAAAATCTTAATAATTTGTTCATTGGAATGAGCATATTGCAAAGTAACAAAAATTAAAAATTTTCTGCAAAGTGTAATTTAAAATTACCTTAAAAGTTAGTTAGCAGTAAGAAGTGCCCAAAGAAATCTTTTCGTTACTTGTTTCCTTAGATTACCAATTTTTATAAGCTGAGCACAAGGCTTTGGTTGGTGATAACGGTCTGTCTGCTTAAATATGCTCTACTATTACTTACATAAAGAGAATTGATTGTCTGTGTATGAGGCCCTAGATGTCAATACTGCCTTTAAGTGTTTGTAGAAATATTGTCTACTCATATAAATAAAGCGTGGCGTAAAATATTGTGGCGACCCGTGGCTCCGTGACGTAGTAATTTGCTTGCGGTGCAGTAGGTGTCGGCTTTAACCCCGGAAGGTTGGTATACTTTATTTATTTAATTTATTTAAGTACATTTGGTCTGGCTACGTACATATGTAGTACGTTGGGTGCTATTTATATTTCTGGCCTAATAATGAAAAAACAAATATTTATGAACGAAATTGGTTTTATTGTTTTTCAAAATATTCTCCACTCCGATTGAGGTAAGTCCAAAACATGCATTTTGAATGCATCAGCCGCTTCTTCGGGTGTCGAAAAAGTCATTGGGTGCCAAATCAGGGCTGTACGGCGGATGACCTATCAATTCGATGTTTTGACCGTGTTAAAAATTCCTTTGTTTGAGTCGATGTGTAAGAGCTCGCATTGTCATTATGAAGAATGATTCGCCTCTTCTTCGACTTCTTCCGAATTTCTCCGAAGACTTCTGGCAAACAAATGGTCGTGTACCATTCTGAATTGACCGTCCTACGTTGCTCTAACGCCATTGTTGCCACGTGACGCCACGCGATGTCGAAGAAACAGGCAACCATTTGCTTCGGTGTGCTTCTTCCGCGAACAACTTTTGTTGAATTTGGCTCATCTTGTCGATTGCTGTTTTGTTTCGGGCTCATATGCATAGATCCATGATTCGTCACCTGTGTAGATGTTATACACAGCCTTTGATGCACCTTTATCGTATTTTTTCAACATTTCCTTGCAGCAATCGACACGAGCTTTCTTTTGAACGTTTGTCAGATTATGCGGGATCCAACACGAACAAATCTTTTCCACTGCCAAATGATCACGCAATATCTTATTGATGCTTGTCATACTAATGCCCAAAGATGCATCAATCTCACGGTATGTCACATGACGATCGATCTTGCTTTATCAGTACACGCACAGCATCGATGTTTTCTGGCACAACAACCGATTTTGGACGACCTTCACGGAATTTGTCCTGAAGCGAACATCGGCCACGATTGAATTCATTATACCAGTTTTTTACAGTGCTGTAGGATGATGCTTCATCACCGTATAAAGAATAAGTTCAACGATGCACTCTTGTCTTGATAATCCACGTCGAAAGTTACGAAAAATAATCGCACGAAAATGTTCACGAGTTAATTCCATCTTTTGCCCGAGATGAATTTTTCGAGTTAGTGTAAACAACACAAATTGCGCTCAAATGAGAAAATGTTTGTTCAAAGGTGATGTTCAACAATGTCAAGGTTCTAATGGAAACGTCAGATGGCACCTGGCAACACTTACTGTTGCCAAGGCCAGAAATATAAATAGAAATCCAGGTAGTTTGCAGAAATGCAATGCCGTCCGTGGCACTACGTGCCTGAGTGAAACAGGCAGTCCGTAGAATGACTGAAACCGTATTGAAAGTCGACCGAAACGTTCAAAAATACAAACATCAGCTGTTTTTGGCAAGTATTTTTTGGGATGCGTATTTAATCATTAAGGACACCCAAATATGCAAAGCGCATATATTGCATATTTTGCATATTATATGCATTTTTCTAAATATTTGCATAAATGCTTTAAAAATAGCATATATGTGCATATTTGAAGAAATTTATAATATTGTTGGTCTTTGGCAGGCGTTTTCATTCATTTTTTGGAATAAGGGTCAATGTTTAGGCCGCCGCCCGCCGCGCCGGTTGTTTTCCCCAAATAAATTTTATTATTTTATGGTCAGTAAAAACCAGTCAGTAAACCCTAGACGGCCATCAGAGCATACTTGTATTATTAATTTATTAGATTTCATTTTTGGTTGTGCTTTTAAAGTGGTTACGTCGATTTGTGCTTTTTATCTTGTGAGTCGTATTTTACTACAAACTTAATACATGTAACATGTCTCGCTCATGCTTTAAATAGTGTTGCTGAGGAAATTAGGAATCATTTTCCGCTTGTGAATAGCTTAATTTCTAACATGAAGAAAATCTTCCTTAAAGCGCCTTTAAGGATTCATTTCTACAAAGAAAAACTACCGAACACTCCTCTTCCACATCAGCCTGTTATTACAAGATGGGGCACTTGGTTGGAAGCAACATTTTTTTTATTGCGATAACTTCTGTCAACTAGATGGTCTAATTGTAGAATTATCAGACGAATCTTCCCAATCCCTTACAGAACTTAAACGATTATTTCAAAAACAAGGAGATAAAACAACAACTTTCCTTTCTTAAAACAAATTATAGCTTTATTTCTAAAACCATAAATCAAATGGAGGAATCTAATTTGCCATTAACTCGAAGTGTTCAACTAATAAAACAATGCGAGGTCGCTTTTGAAAATGTCGCAGGTAAAATTGGAAGCAAAATTTTTTAAAAATTTCGGAATGTTATGGAAAAAAATAGTGGGTTTCAATTTTGTCAGCCAAGTAGCTAATGTTTTAAAGGGGGATTTTACTGATTCCATTGATTTAGACCCTATGCTATTAAATAATTTTAAAAACGCCCCTATTATATCAGTCGATGTGGAAAGGAGTTTTCTCAATTTATAAATTTTTATACAACGATAGAAGACAAAACGTTTTAATGGAGAATTTTGAGAAACATTGTTTTTATAACTAACGGCGACCCTGTCTTTTGCAATATTTGCATATTTCCGCTTACTTAGTTGCATCGCCCTGTATGTATCAAATTTAAAATGTATGTTTTATTATGCTGTTTACTACGTATATAAATTTTTATAATATGTACCTACATTATTATTATTATTATATGTTCATCTTTAAGTAAAGTAATAAAATACATTATTATTTATATTTATTTTTTACTTTGTGTAATATTATATTTAGATTTAGTTCATTCGCCCTGTATGTTGAAAATTTTAAAATGGGTTTTTTTATTGCTACATTTGTATAGTACTCGTATCAGGTAATGAGAAACAATAAATTTACATTTTTCAAGTCTATTTCGATTTTTTTTTACTGCATATTTACAACATGTCTGTGCATATTTTGAGAAAATTATTTTTGCATATTTATGAGCATATTTTAAAGTTTTTCACTTACATATTTGGGTTTCCTTATTAATCATACTAAACGACTATATAAAGAAAGGACGGACAATTATCAGAGACTATTATGTTGGTTTATTGGACCATTTGAATGGTTAAATCAAAAAAAAAGCTCGGATTTAGCGGAGAAAGGCGTGTTGTTTCGTAAAGATAATGCACCTGCTCAGAACTCCGTAAAATCGATGGTGAATCCAGTTGGGCTATGAATTGTTTCTTCGTCCACCGTTTCATCAGATCTGGCCCTCAGCGATATTTTTGATTTTGAAATGGTGGTCCCAAGGAAAGAGATTTGACTCGAATGAAGAAATCAAATGAGAAACTGAGGCTTATATCAGAGAGCTCTATAAATCGTACTTTATGAAAGGTATCCAAATGTTGGACGACAGCTGGAATAAATGTATCGATTTTGAAGGAAATTATGTTGAAGAATAAAATCGATTTTTAGCAAATACATTGTTTTTCTTCAAAAGTCTTGGTACTTTTCACTGCATTTAGTAAAATAATATTATTTCCTTTTCACTCCTACAGGATCTGTATATTTTGTGGTAATGAACTCCCGTTTTCCGAACCATTTACCTTGGACTTATGAAAGCACAGCTTATTTATATATGTATTTATATTACTTTCAGTTATTAATTTAGTAGCCTTTTAAACCAAATTTGAAAACAACATTTTAAGATACCTTTCCCCAGTTCTCAGTTGGTTTTATGAGTTTTGCTATCAACTGGCATAGAAGAAATTTTAAGACCTATAATTCAAAACTTTTGACTTTTCTTTAACCAGTAATAAACTGAAATGAATGACGTAAAGTTATACTTTATAGCACCCTTAAAACGAACATTATTTTATGTAGCCTATTTCCTAAAGTAAGCCCGCTTTAGAAATGTTACTGTTATAATTCTGTTTTAATTTTATGTTTAAAATGTCCTACCTACTGCAGTTATACCACAGTAAACACACTATACAGTAGCGAAACTCAAAGATAATCGCATAGGAAAATCAGGTTCGTTTTCAGAAAGTCACGTGGCAATCCGCCATGTTAAAAGTGGACCAGCGCGAGATTTGAAATACAAATAAAGTTGTGCAAAGTTTTATCATTCAAAATCATAGATATAGAAATGTTTGAAAATTTTTGATTTGTTTATTTAATACAGCATGAGTAGTATAAAAGTTAATGCAGCATGAGTAATATAAAAAAAAAACCGGTCAAGTGCAAGTTGAACTTGCACAATTAGTGTTCCGTACGTTGATTGTTTTTAAAATAAAAAATTTTGTTAGGGTGGTATAAAATGATCAGTGACATCACAAAACACACCCCAAATGAGTTTTCAACAAAGTTTGTTTCCAATCTTTAATGAAAACTGGTGACCTGGAAATTTTGTTTTTTTTTCTATAACGGATAAATTATTAAAGGTAATGATAATTTTCGTTCAATCTATACCCCGTGGAGAATATTCCAGGATTTTTTCAAAATTTTTTGATCAGTACTTTTCGAGATAAGGTAGGGACAGCGATTTTTCACGATTTTTTAAAAGTAATACGAAGAAAAGTGTGCGCAAGTATTACATTATTATATATATATTTTTACTCGTGTTTTCACATGCTTTCATTTGACATCACACTCGATGATCTAGTAAAAAAATTTTTTTTTCACTTCCGATTTTCACCCCTCAAAACGAATCCCTTAAGTCAAAATTTATGTTACGGTGATATAAAATGATCAGTGACTTCACAAAATACACCCCAAATAAGTTTCAACAAAGTTTATTTCCAATCTTTACTGAAAATTGATGACCTTGAAATTTCTGTTTTTTTTATATACCAGATAAATTATTACAGGTAATGCACACGTGATAATTTTCGTTCAATCTACACCCCGTGGAGAAATATTCCAGAATTTTTTCAAAATTTTTTGATAAGTACTTTCCGAGATAAGGCGGGTGGACAGCGATTTTTCGCGATTTTTAAAAATAATACAAAGAAAAGTGCGCGCAAGTATTACATTTATATATATATTTTTTACTCGTGTTTTCACAAGCTTTCATTTGACACCACACTCGATTACCTAGTAAAAAAATTTTTTTTCACTTCCGATTTCACCCCCCAAAACTAACCCCTTAAGTCAAAATTTAACTTTCAAAACTACATGGCTCTGATGAGACCATCAATTCCTATATTACTACCAAATTTCAACTTTCTATGACAAATAGTTTCGGAGAAAATCGGGTGTAACAGACGGACAGACGGACAGACGGACAGACAGACGGACAGACACCGAAGTGATCTTATAAGTGTTCCGTACGGAACACTAAAAAACAAAAAGAATGGAGCACTTTATTAGAAAATAAGTGAATACAGGTGAAAAACTTAGGAAGGTATTTGATGTAATTCTTCATATTCAACTTCAGTTTTTTAATAACCTTATCCAAAAATTCAAAAGTCTATCAAAGTTAAACGTCACTGTTTGAGGTTAAAGTTTTATTTACATCATTTTTCAAGTAAATTTGTGATTAAAGATGTTTTTTTAAGGACTAAATTAATTTAATTTTAATTGTCGTTACTAAGATGTCAACAACTTCTAAAATAAGAGCATTTTTTTCTAAGCAGTGTTTTGTGGTTTGGTGTGATAGATCTCTCGTTAATTAAAAAAACACTGTATCTACTTTTTTGGTACTTATTTTTTCTTAAACTACAAAAACTATATTGTGTAACTTCGAGAAAGGTTAATATAATATTATTAATGAATTATGAATGTATATGTATAGACCTCTATTTTCTATGTGAATGATTCTTAGAGGTTCTATACCATTTTGAGTTCTGTTATCTGTATTGCTTTTTGATAATGTAATTATAACGCTTACTTTTTATTTACAATGATTTAGATCAAAGAGTCAATACAGTAATTTCGTAATTATAGTTACATACAATACTTAGTTATGACCAAGCTGACTTGTCAATTACAACTATATTGGGAATGTGGAATCTTTGGCACAATGACACTACTCAGTATATATCACCACTACATCAAACACTTTATTTTTGCACTGGACGCGCGTTTCGCTAACCGTATTAGCTTCATTAGGAGAAATGATTGACTCATATATACTGAGTATTATCAATTACAGTTTAAAATGAAAATAACTATATTTAATTTATAATATAGGTATACAACAATAGAAATAAGTTCTTTATAGGAGGAATATTATTAACAGGTAACTAAATCTTCAAAATTTTAATAGTAACCATAATTACCAACGAAATGGACTTCGATTAGGTGTACTGTCCATTTAACGAACTCATTTTCAGAATATTTTATCCTCTGGCACACATCGTCTGACAAAATTATATTACAAAAATTTCTTTGGAATCACATTAAAATTTTTCTTATTTTAATAGCATATTTGATTCAATAATCCATTTATATCAGTTATTTCAATAATCCCATTCCCCAGTGGTTTTGTGATCTCAACACGACACTTAATATTTAAACTTTCAAACCCAGCTTACAAGAAAATAAAATATACTGTCTAAAATTTGAAAATAATAAATATGTTGTTATAGGTTCTGTATTCCTTACAATATATTCACAGAAACTTTTGAAAGATTGGCATGAAAAAGGAGCAATGTAATTTATAGAGAAACATAAAAAAAAAGTCACTTTCAGAGTATTAATTGTACTTGCAATTAAACAGTGTTGAATTTATCAGGTTTATTATTAGAAAAGGTGTGTCAAACAATTAATTCAGATGAAGTTATTGAAAACTAGAAGCCTCTTGAGAATACACCTTTTAGAAAAAAATAATATGTTTTATTTATAATTTATCAAATATAAATAGTTTTAAATAAATGAATACTAGTTTACAGAAAAATAAATCTTTCTAAAAACCAGAATTTGGAGGATTATTTATTAATCATAGAAAAATTACACAAGCACACGAGAAAAGTTTTTCACTACCAAACAGATCGCTATACCTTTATGTATTTTTAGGCGCTGAAACCGAATTCGAGGTCAGAATTGAGCAATCACGTCAGGATTTTTAAATAACCAGCCGAACTAAGTTTAGAAATAAATTTCAAGCTTTAATGACCAAATCACTCTACCAATACGAACGTTTTATTAAATCAATCAAGGTTCCCTGGAAGGCCGTCTTTTGAGCAAATACGCCTAAACAAAATGTATATTAGTAATGATAATATTGTTTCATGCATATTGTATTTTTTCAAAAATGCATTTAAGATAGTGAAAAGTTGTCTTGTGAAAGCAAGCAATAGAGATTTATTAAAATAATCAACAACTCCCAACACCTTTAATCGCATACCATAATTTCTATGAAATCATTGTTTCAACTAAAAAACAGAGCAACTGCAAAAAACATCATTAATGCAGCAACTTAAACTTTGACAGATAATACTTTTGATGATTACATGTGATGTAAATAAGGCATAATTAAATTTAGTTATGATTTAGAATAATAGTCTTAGCGCGCCCTGATTGAGTTAGAAATTTCTTTTTTGCAAATTTTAGAGCATAAAAAAGTGTGACTCCAGCAAATAATTTGCGAAAATAATTATATGGAATATTGCAGTTCTCAACGGCACAACAATAACCTCCTTTCCCCATGATTATATAAATTGTTTCTCAACCTTTTCGATTCTCTTCACTTACAAACGTTTTTAATTCTCCTTTTCTACAAACTCTCTTTTCCTTCTGTCTTTATATTCATATAAACTGCAGTCACATCAAGAAACGATGGACAACACATTTCCAAAGACACATTCCGAGATCGGTTGTAAACACTGAGCGGCCATTTTGAAAAAGGACCCGTCGACGCACGCGCCGTCATAATCTGATCACTAAATTGGAGCTCAGTTTCGCTACTGTAGTATGTTTACTGTGGTTTATACACTGAGGAAAATACAGGGTGTAACATAGATAAATTTGATTAGCTTTTTGTTCGAACGCAAAGAGTGGTAGGTGAAAGGTGGCTGCATGTAGCAAAAGCCCGGTTTTTGGAAATTTAGCGTGCTTCCTATGTGCTAAAATTTTGCCGAAACTATAATGCTGTAACCAACTATTACGCGACAATAATATATAAAGAGTTGATTGATTGGTACGTTATTTTGTGACAGTACATTTTAAGAATAAAATTACTTAATTGCTGTGTTAACTAACACTAAATATACACTCCTGGACAAAATTAATGTAACAATATATTAAATCCTACAAATCTCTATAATGAATTAATTTTAATAATTTTTTATGAACATTGGTTACACTAAAAGTTAGAAAAAACTTATTCGGATACTTTAAAAGTGAATTAGCTACCAAATTTCTCTATAAGATTCGAATTAAAATTATTCTTAAGACCTAATAACAAAATCGTTGAAATTATGTAATAATGAAAAAAATAAACTGGGACACTCGTAGCAAAATTAATGGTGTAACTGAAACACTAGTAGCATGTGTTGCCTCCTCTACTTCGGATGACAGCTTTTATGCGCCTAGGTATGCCTCTAATTAAATTTTGGATAAAATCTTGAGGAATTTGCTCCCATTCTGTGAAAACTGCATTTTCAAGTTCCGTCAGGTTTCTAGGTGCAGGTTTATGACGTTTCACATTTTTCTTAAGGTGATCCCATACATGTTCTATCGGATTCAGATCCGGGCTTTTTGGTGGCTATTGCATAATCGATATATCAACTTGATTAAGATAATCGAGTACCTCCCTAGTCACGTGACGTCGAGCGTTGTCTTGCATAAACAGGAAATTGGGCCTCATAAAATGACTGAAAGGCATCACATGTTCTATTACAATATTCTCATGATAGTAGTCAGCATTCATGGATCTCGTACGGACCGGAACTAACCCTGTGCGAGCATCAAAGCAGATGCCATCCTAGAACATAACAGAGCCACCGTCAAATGGAATCCTTGCAGAGATATTGCAAGGAGCAAACCTCTCTCCTGGTCTTCGCCATACTCGCTCACGACCATCTGGATGTTTTAGACTAACCCTAGTTTCATCTGTGAAGAAAACTTGTTTCCAATCATCCACAGACCAGTTTTCATGATTTCGAGCAAAACGTAACCTGGCAACTCTGTTCTCTCTAGTAAGCAAGGGCGCAGTGGCTGGTCGCCTACTGTTTAATCCAGCTTCATTTAACCGTCTTCTAACTGCTTTAGAAGAAAATTGTGACATTGCGAACAGCTTCGAGTTCGTTTCTTGTTATAGAACTAGTGACAATCCTGTTTCTTAAAGCATATTGTCTTATAAAACGTTCATCTAGGTCGCTAGTGCATCGTTTTCGCTCTTGCCCTAGCCTTCTAGAATAAGTTCCTACCTCATTCAAGCGTCTTACCATACGACTTATTGTGGAACGATGTTTGCCTAACAAATTGGCAACATCCCTCGTCCAATAAAACTGAGGCTCGCACTACCTCGTGTTCAGTTAAATTCCTTGTTCGATTCATTTATCTAATTCTTCGGGGTGAAAAATAAAACAGTCTGCCACAAAAACGTATTACTTTGAAAAAGGGAACAATTTATAAGCTTACTTTGAAAGAAAATCTATCGCATTATTACAGAAAATTGTTTATCTTCTAAAAAATTCTTTAAAACTGTAAATCTAAACGAATTGTTTTGATTTCTGTCATGAACAACGAAACAAAATATGGATAGCCTACTATTCAAATACTCGATAAACTTTAAAACTGACATAAGAAATAGATAAATTAATTTTCAGATTGTTGCGTAAATTTTGTCCAGGAGTTTATTTTTGTAAAGATTTACAAATGCGTTATCGCGATTTCTTAGTACAGCTACATTTTCAAACGCTTAACTAAGACTAAAGCAGATTTTTGATATTTATGTTTATAAAATGTGGGTATATTAGGTGCTATGAAAGTTGGTATAGGACGGAATTTCCGACGTCTACTTGACTATTTAGTAAATTTATGTTATGTTTCTTTAAAAGTCTGTAAATTTCTATGGATTCTAAGAAATCAAGTTTTGATCCTTTAACTGCCGTATGGAGTAATGATAAACAATTAATAATGGGAAATGGATGGTTTGTTTCTAAAAAATGCTTAACAAAGTTTGATTTTTCATTTCTTAATCTATAAGATGCATTATGTTCTGCGATTTTTCCTTTTGAAATTCCGTCCTGTTTGGCCTGCGTAATAGCTATTGCATTCTTGACAATTAAGTTTATAAACTCCTGATTTATTATGTTTATTAGTTCAGGTTATCTTTGGCGTTGAAAAATATACTGGATAATTTTTGAGTGGGTTTTAAAGCTATTCTTATTTTTTCGGCTGTAAGAACTTGAGATATTTTGGTATGAATGCTTTTCTTTCTTGGTATTTCAAAGAAGGGAAATAGATTAGAATTCAATATTTTTCGTAAACCAACCCTTTCAGATGCCACTATCCCAGTTGACTCAATACACCCTTACTCCCATAAACTGGCAGCTTATAGATCTATGATACATAGAGCCTTTAATATCCCTCTTAGTAAAAATAATTTAAAAAACCGGTCAAGTGCAAGTTGAACTTGCACAATTAGTGTTCCGTACGTTGATTGCTTTTAAAATAAAAAAATTGTTACAGTGGTATAAAATGATCAGTGATTTCACAAAACATACTCCAAATGAGTTTTTAATAAAGTTTGTTTCCAATCTTTACTGAAAACTGATGACCTTGAATTTTTTTTTTTTATATGTACCAGATAAATTATTAAAGGTAATGCACTCGTGATAATTTTTGGTTCAATCTACACCCCGTGGAAAATATTCCAGAATTTTTTCAAAATTTTTTGATCAGTACTTTTCGAGATAAGGACAGCGATTCTTCGCGAGGTTTTAAAAATAATACAAAGAAAAGTGTGTCCAAGTATTACATTATATATATATTTTTTACTCGTGTTTTCACAAGCTTTCATTTGATACCACACTCGATGACCTAGTAAAAAATTTTTTTTTCACTTCCGAGTTCACCCCCAAAACTGACTCCTTAAGTCAAAATTTAAATTTCAAAACTACACGGCTTTGATGAGCCCATCAATTCCTTAATTATTACCAAATTTCAACTTTCTATGACAAACATTTTGGGAGAAAATCGGGTGTGACAGACACCGCAGTCATCTTATAAGTGTTCCGTACGGAACACTAAAAAGAACTGGTCACAAAAACATAGCACGCATTAACGACTTCCAATCTAAAATAATTAATACCCTAATAAGCCGTAAACAAAAGCAGATCAGTTTCAGCCTAAATTACCCCATAAAAGAATACCGAGAAAGAAAAACTTTCATACCATTGATATATTTTGGTCCCATCTCGGATAAAATATCTCAAGTTCTCACAGCCGAAAAAACAAGGATAGTTTTAAAACCCGCTCAAAAATTACCCAATATATTTTTCAATGCCAAAGATAAAACTAATAAACATAATAAAACTTAATTGTCAAGAGTGCAATAGCTGTTACGTGGGCCAAATAGGACGGAATTTCAAAACAAGATTCTCAGAACATGCTGCATCTTATAGGTTAAAAAATGAAAAATCACACTTCGTTAAGCATTTTTTCGAAACTGACCATCCATTTTTCAATATTAATTGTTTATCAATACTCCATACGGCACTTAAAGGATCAAAACTTAATTTCTTAGAATCTATAAAAGTTTACAGACATTCAAAGAACCATAATATAAATCTACTAAATGTCAAATAGACGTCGGAAATTCCATCCTATACCAACTTTTATAGCCTCTAATATGCACACATCTTTTCATTATATAATCATAAATACCAAAATTCTGTTTTAGTCTTAATTAAGCGTTTGAAAATGTAGTCGTACTACGAAATAGCGATAACGCATTTGCAAATCTTTACACAAATATATTCAGTGTCAGATAACAAAGTAATTAAGTAATTTTATTGTTAATAATGTATAGTTCAAGATAATTTACACAGTATAAATGATGTCCAGAAGGTTAAATAAAAATGGTGCAGGATTTTAAAGATATGAATTCCACAAAAAGTAAACCTGCAATGATGCAAAAATGGTGTGTCCAGACGTTTGTTAAAATGCATTCTTAATCAATACTGTCTGCATTCCTACTAAAGCTAACAGGTGCAATATTATATTGAATGGAAGATACTATGTACATTCTTTAAGGCTTTTCTTTCGACTGCATCAATATATACGAATAAACAGTCATTTTTTTATAATGACACTTAACAATCAACCAGCAGATCCTGACCTTCTTACCTGTTGAAACAACAGTTTAGAATTTCAAACAATAAATTCGTTTCATTTTCATATAATTTCGGAAAATATTATGAAGGATTATTTTAGTACGTTAGGTAACATAGGCTGTATTTTATTACCTTAGGTAACATAATAACCAGTGACGATAGTAGTGAATCAAGCCAGAAAAGAGTTTGCCTAAAACATTAAATATGGAACAATATCATGCAGCAAAGAATATAATGTATATAAAATGCAACGTTTCTCTGTCTGTCTGTTCGTTAGTGCGCTTATTACTCGAAAACCACTTATCCGAATTATGTGTTTTTTTTATTCCTACATATGTTCTATTTCCAGGTTATATAATAATAAAAATAATTTATAATCAATATAATATACAGTCAACACTCTATATAGTGAAAGACCAAAATGTTGACCGAAATTTCACAATAGAAAGTTTTTCACTATATAAAGAAAAAATCTGTATATATTGCTATGTATGTATTTTTATATTGGTAATCATTTACTTGTATTTTATAAGATACAAGCAACAAAAAAAATTGCAAAATTTATTAGAAAAGATGTTATTAAACATTTGAAAGTTTAAATAGTACATAGCATGTACAGGGCTAAATACATACATAAAGTCCGTACGTTATATCTTTACCCGCGCGTCATAGTTTTCAGGCCATATAACAGACGACTATTATATTATTTGTCTCTTTTCACCAATAAATCGTAGGTATTGGTAAAAAGAGACAAAAATATAATAGTCTGTGATATTGCCTGAAAACTATGACGCACGTGTAAAGATATAACGTACGGATTTTATGCATGTATGTACTACTTACGAAATAAAAAGAATAATACAAAATCTGTTAATACATATGTACATTTTGTACATACTACGTACATACGTACTAGGAAAAATAATCAGTTATTTTCTTTTGAAAATTACTTTTGAAAAATAATTGTTGCTCAACAAAATTCTCGCATTTATTCAAATGCATAAAGATTTGATCAGGTACAGTTTCCTGGCCCCTGAGAGTAGTTCGCACAATGTCAAATGCATTTCTTATTTCATTTTCACTAAATTTAGCAGGACATTCCCCGGTTTCAGTTTCTTCTTCATGATCTTGTATACTTTTTATATCGTCAATTATGTCTTGGTCAGTTGGGAGATCTGTCGTGCCAACATCATTGTCGATTTCTAAGAAATCTTCAAGTAAAAAATCTGCGTCGACGGTAGCAGTTTTTTGTAGAATACCCCATTGCCTTTTTAAGGTAACGAGATCCATTTCGTCTTCTTCCCATTCGTTAATTTTTTCAGTAAAACCTGCTTTAGAAAAGCAGTTTTTGATAGTTTTCTGAGAAACATTTTCACTCCATACTTTAGCGACTTCGGTTATACACTCCTTAAGGGTAATCAATTTTTGGACTGGAAGGTTGTTATCAATCGCATTAACAATTTTGTGAACAATTCTGTTTCGGTAATGAGGTTTTATGTTTTTTATAATACCCTGGTCCATAGGTTGCAATTTGGAGGTCATGTTTGGTGGAAAAAAGATCAATTCAATATTCCTTAATTTTTTACTTACAGTAACTAGATGTGCAGGACAATTGTCTATAAACATCACAATCTTTCGCTTTTGGCTTTTCATTTTCGTGTCCAGTTCTTTTATTCATCTTTCGAAAATCTCAGAAGTCATCCATGCCTCTTTATTATTGGCGTAATCTAACTTCAGAGATTTAACTCCTTTTAAACAACGGGGATTTTTGCTTTTTACCTATGAGCAGTAATTTCAGTTTTTCTGAGCCATCCATGTTTGGTCCAACCATAAGTGTCACCCTTTCTTTACTTGTTTTAACACCAAAACATTTATCACTTTTAAAAGCAAAAGTTTTATTTGGCAAACATTTAAAAAACAAACGGGTTTCATCACAATTAAAAACGTTTTTTGGCTCGTAGTTTTTCAATGCACTTTTTAAAACAGTTTCAGTCCAAATGTCACAGTCCTCCTGACTAACGCTTGCACTCTCGCCAGACACCGTCTTGAAAACAATTGAATTGCGAGTCTTCCAGGCACTCAACTACCCTTCACTAGCTTGAAAATTAACGCAGTTAAATTCTTTAGCAAATTGTAGAGCCTTTTGTTTATTAAATTTCCCGATATTGGTACGTTTTGATGCGTACGGGTCACTTGAAACCATCGTAAAACTGCTTCATTTACATCCTTGTAAGTACTCACCCGTACCCGTTTTCGACTGCCTGGAACACTAGGTTTCTTGATAATACTGTCGCGACTTTTTATTATCAGAGAGACGCAACTTGGAGAAACACCAAATTTTGCAGCAACATCAATTTTTTTGCAGCCTTTATCAACTTCCTCCAAAACTTTAATTTTCTCAGCTAAACTTAAACACACTCATTTGGACATCTTACTTGATTCTTAAACAAAAAGAAACTGAACCTGAATTTGCGAATTACTAGGCCTCGACTATAAAATTGGTTTTTCCCCGGGTTTATATAAAATGGGTTATTCCCCGGGTTGCTCACAGAAATCTATCTGATTTATTGCCAACCATTAGGCGTTATAAACGCGTTAAGAACCTTTTCAAAAGAATGCGTCATAAAAATGGAATTCGTGCTAATGTTAGATAAAAATGGGAAACCCGAAATGGCCAAGATCTCAATAAATGCATAAAAATTTATACATAAAATTCCGGTAAAAATTTTATTATATAGAGTGTTACTATTTTACAGATTCACTATATGCAGGGCTTTTTACATGAAATTTCATTAAAATATTCTAGGTCTTGAAAAAATTGCACTATAAAGAGTTTTTCACTATATAGAGTTTCACTATAAACAGTGTCGACTGTATTATAATCTATATACACACCTGATTACAGGATGGGCAGCTATTCCCTGAAACAGAAGGCTTCTTACTTGCCATCCAGGATAAAGTCATATTAACCAGAAACTACCAAAAGCATATCATCAAAGACTCAACTATTACGGCAGACAGATGCAGGAAATGCCACCAGTAGAAAGAAATGATCGAACACATAACAAGCGGATCTAAAACATTAGCCGGAACGGAATATACAGCCAGACATGACTCGGTGGCAAAAGTAATTCACCAAGCACTAGCCACAACATACAAACTCATAGAAAACACAGTTCCTGATACAAATTCACACCAATATCCATACTTAAAAATAAAGATTACAAGCTCTACTGGGATATCAGCATCCATACATATAAAACAGTTTCCTCCAATAGACCCGGTATTACTTCTCAGTGCAAAAAAGGAAAGGTCACGTACCTAATCGACATAGCTGTCCCCAACGAGATAAACATCCGAACGAAATATATAGAAAAACCTCCAAATACACAGACCTTGCAACGGAAATAAAAAGTCATCATTGTCCCCCTCATTATATCAGTTACAGGCCTTACACCAATAACATTCACACCACAGTTACAGTACAATTAGGACTCAACACAAACATACACAGAAACATTCAAAAGTCAGTGATTTTGAAAACATCTAACATTGTCACGTTATTCCTTAACACACAATGGTAATAGCGTTTGTGTTGACTTGGCTTAGGCCCGTCAGCCAAACATTGAACCACATTGACTAAATGTGAGAAAGAAGAACAAAAAAAAACCATAATCTGTAATATATATATGTTAAAATGCAACGTCTCTCTGTCTGTCTGTCCGTTAGTGCGCTTATCACTCGAGAACCATTTATCCGATTTACGTGTTTTTTTTTAGATTTATACATATATTCTCAGGTCAGGTTATAGGATACATTTTATTACGGTAGGTAATATAAGAAATAAGCGGTGACGATAATAGTGAATTAAATCGGAAAAAAGTTTGCCGCTAGTGTACTCTCTTACAGTACGCTGCCTAAATCGTTAAATATGGAATATCATG
>CM032446.1:252508023-252628023 GCA_019049505.1 Pachyrhynchus sulphureomaculatus | reverse complement strand
ATTTGGAATTCAATTTATTTGGGATTTTGGAAAGACCGTTGTCCAGTGTAGTCAAGAGGAGAGGGGAGGCGCAGAGGTCCCTGCTACTCCCTTTGACTACGCCACTAATTTCTTTCTGTTCCGTCGTTTTGCAAAAATCAAATGTAGAGTTACTGAAATAGCTGTAACTCGCAAACTAATAAAAAAAAAACCCGGTCAAGTGCAAGTTGAACTTGCGCAATTAGTGTTCCGTACGTTGATTGCTTTTCAAATAAAAAAATTTGTTTCAGAGGTATAAAATGGTCAGTGACTTCACAAAACACACCCCAAATGAGTTTTCAACAAAGTTTGTTTCCAATCTTTACTGAAATCTGATGACCTTGAAATTTTTGTTGTTTTTTTTTATATACCAGAGAAATTATTAAAGGTAATGCACTCGTGATAATTTTCGTTCAATTTACACCCCGTGGAGAATATTCCAGAATTTTTTCAAAATTTTTTGATAAGTACTTTTCGAGATAAGGCGGGTGAACAGCGATTTTTCGCCATATTTTTAAAATAATACAAAAAAAAGTGCGCGCAAGTATTACATCATATATATGTATATATATATATATATATATATATATATATATATATATATATATATATATATTTTACTCGTGTTTTCACAAGCTTTCATTTGACACCACACTCGATTACCTAGTAAAAAATTTTTTTTTTCACTTCCGATTTCACCCCAAAACTAACCCCTTAAGTTAAAATTTAACTTTCAAAACTACATGGCTCTGATGAGGCCATCAATTCTTATATTATTACGAAATTTCAACTTTCTGTAACAAATAGTTTCGGAGAAAATCTGGTGTGACAGACGGACAGACAGACGCACAGACACCGAAGTAATCTTATAAGTATTCCGTACGGAACACTAAAAATGTCATGAAAATTTTACACTAATCTTCTGAGGGTTGACAATACAATCATATGGTTTTTTTTTTGTTTGTGTAGCAATCTCTTGGAAAGTCTCGGAAGTTTTCACCCCCAGGTCAGTATTTTAATTTAGAACCTACCCTACCTCGGTAAGGTGGACAAGTTATTTCCGATTTCTTGAGGTCCCTGAGTTAAAGCTTCTACTTGAGCAATTGGAAAATATTTTTATATTTAAAGTGGTTTTCAGGAAACAAGGGGAGGGGCAATACTCTTTTTTTTATAGACAGGTAATAAACGACAATTCATTTGAAATTATAACCGTTAACACTTCTACCACAATAAACCTAAAACATAGTAGAGAGGGATGGAGTGGCCAGTCATAACTATGTCGGGTTCTCCAACGTTAACTTTATTAGAAAAAACTGCCGTCGGGGTTTTTGTCTCGTTAGATTCTACTTGGTTACTGTCACCCTAGAATATAATTTCTTTCAGGTCTTTGTTAAGTTGAACGACTTCGTGCTGTTTGCGTAAATTTGTCGATGTTCGAGCGCTCAAAGTGAATGAAGAAATAAGCGTACTGTCATCTGTAAACTTGTAGATTGGATTCCTGGTTCTTTCCAGCAGATTGTTGATGTGAATGACAAAGACAGTAGGAGACAGTTTGGAGCCTTGGGGCACACCGTTGGTCATAGTGAAGGTGTTAGAAAGAAACCCGTTGACTGCCACTCGTAAATAACGCTATCTGGGGAAACATGAGAGCCATTAACAAAACTTTTATCACGTGCAACCGCTCTAGATTCACCAAAGTGTTTAATTGCGTTGTTCCTCCTGTTGATCTTTGCTTACAAAAGCCATATTGATGGGCGCTGATAATATTAAATCCTTCAAGATCTTTTAGAAAATGCTGATTGATAGCCTTTTCCATGACTTTCGATATTATTGAAATAATACTAGTAAACAATCTTCTGAAAAAAATCACAAGTAAAAATTTTACATCCTTTTTTGTAATAAAAAGTAATGTCAAACATTTATTGAACTTTAGAAACAAAGAATAAGGTTAATATTTCCTAAAGTTTAGTAATACTATATTTCTAAAGGGATATTACCAGATTTTTTTGGTTTGCTTGCTGAAAAAAATATTATAATGTAAGTAAAATATGGATTTCTCCCCCTTTTTAAAGCTTTTTCCATGCAATCCAATATTATCGTGTCTCTATAATTTGATTTTGGCAATTTATTCCTATTTCCCTCCAATAAAGTAAAGGAAATTGGGTTTCAAACACAAAAATTAATTTTCTTGTTTTCCTGCCTAAAATTATTGTTATAATACAAATTTGTGGTTCGGATTTCAACCTCTAAAAAAACTTTATTGATAAAGCTGACGTCGTAAGTTGTAATTTAGAATTTAATTTTAAAAAAGTTTTTTATTGCTAATATTCTTTATGTTCTTTCATATTTAATTTAAAACATGATATTCTATATCAAAATTAATTTACTTTCAGGATAATAATACAAACTTGTTTTGATAATGCTAGCCTTTACCCAAAATTGCATAATATAGTCACACTATTGCCCAATGAAAATAATGCTTATTACATAACACGTAGGCTGACTTAGACTGGTTTGACACATAGATGTCATACTTTTCAAAAAATTCATATGATTTTTAGGAAGTACCGACCTTCAAACGATATGTGTCAAAATATTATGTCATCTCGACGATTAGTTTACAAATTACAGTGGTTTTAGTGACGCTACTTTTAATATTTTCAAAGCAATGGAAAAAATCGAATTTCGTGTGTTGATTAAACAATGTTTTTTGATGGGAAAAAATCCCGTTCAAGTAAAGCAATGGCTTGGTAAGTGTTACGGGAACTCTGCCCCTGGAAAATTACTCATCATTTACTGGTATGCTGAATTTAAACGCGGTCGTACTGATACATATGTTGCTGAACGCTCTCGACGCCCAAATGAGGTGCTTATACCGGAAAACATTTAAAAAATCTACAAAATTGTTTTGGATGACCGTAAAGTGAAATTGCGTGAGATAGCTGACACCCTAAAGGGGGGGTGCTCAAACTTGAACTGCTGGCGATCTACCTCAATATTGTTGTGTGTGTGTGACTACGATCGATTGACTCTGAGAGGCTGCAAGTAAGTGTGATGCAGGATTGTCGTCTAGGTAGGGTGTATCGTGACATAGACATTAGTTTTCCGCACAATATGCATTTTTTTAGTCAAGGTAAGTGTAGGTCTGCTCTAAAATGTCAGTGAAAAAACTCATAATTATTCAAAATTGCGAGTTTATTGGTTCTTACAAAACAAACGAGTTCTAGTGTCTAAACTTAACTAAAGAGTGACTTTGGATGTTGAAGCGTGGCACTGCATGTCCTCAGCATACTTTTCATAAGATGGTACGTAATTATAAAGTGCTAATCGCAAGCATGACGACATATGTTCGTCAGTTTGTCGATTGCGATATTTTGACTTAATTATCTTCGTTTCAGAAAATGCAGACTCGCACAAGTAAGTTGACCCAAACATTGCCGTCAGTTGAAGGGCGATTTGCCTTAGATTCGGATATTTATCTTCAGATATAAAACACCAGAATTTTGTGTCAGATGCTGTGGCTTTGAAATGTATATCTGATATAATCTGCACTAACTCATTTTCAACAGAACATGAGTCCATGTTAAACTGACTTGCTATTTCAGTAGCTAATTCCTCAATGTTTTTACACGAAAAAGGATAACTCATAAATGATGCGATATTTGCCAATTTACTGAAATCATAAAAACGTATTTCGAATTGGCCCAAAATATTTGATAATTCTGCCTCATAAATATCATACTTCAACTAAGGAAACCTTGCTTTCAAAGACGGAAAATTTTTCAGATCCTTTCTTTTCAGTTGATCTATCATAAGTTGCAATTTACTTTTGAATGCGTTTTATTGCGCTAATCATCTCAATGATAGTTTTTCCTTTACCTTGAAGCTCCAAATTAATGGTGTTTAAATGCATTGTGATGTCTGTCAAAAATGCCAAATCAGTCAGCCATTTTCCGTTTTTCAGCATGTGAGTGTCATCACCTCTTTCGTCCAGAAAAGCTGTTATTTCGGGCAATAATTCTTGAAACCTCTCTAGGAATTTTCCGCGACTCAACCACCTGACGTCCGTTTGAAGAACTAAATTAGTGTCTTCAGCTGACTCACTATCTTCCAACTGCAATTTAAAGAGCCGTCGTTGCAAGCTACGTGCACGGATAGAATTCACAATTTTTATTGCAATGCCCATAATCTCCTCCATGTTTAGAACTTTTGAACACAAAACTTGTGGATGTATAATGCAATGGAAGGAGAAAAATGAAGGGAAATCATCATTAGCTCAAGACAATGCCACAAAACCGTTTTTGTTTCCAATCATTGCTGGTGCTCCATCGGTTGTAATGCACACTAGTTTATATATTGGTAGCTTGTAGTTTGTTACAAAATTGAAGAAAACGTCATATATATCTTGGCCACTGGTCTTTCCTTTCAGAGGAATCATTGTCAAAAACTCTTCCTTAGCCGACATGTCATTGAATACCATTCGAATAAAAATACACAGCTGGGCAGTGTCTGTCATATCGGTGGATTCGTCAAACTGTGAAGAAAAGTATGTACATTCCATGATATCATGTTTTAGTTTATCTGCCATGTCCTGACTCATGACTTCGACACGCCTTGTGACAGTCTGACGAGATAACTGAAGTTCTCTAATAGCAGACATAATCTCTGTTTTATTCTTAAAATCTCCAAATAAAGTCTCACCCGCTTCAATAAATGCTTCCTTCACAACCAATCCATCATCAAATGGTTTCTTTTGTTTCGCCAATATATGAGATATTTTAAATGACGCGATCGTTGCAGCTTTTGATTGTTTGGCTGGTCTTGTGAACATGGTTTGTTCTTTTTTCAGACAAGTTATCAAATCACGTACTTTTCGTTTTCTTAATTCACTCTGTGACGGAAAATCCTTTTCATAGTTTTTATGAACCGTTTTATGATGCCTCTCTACGTTCCCATGCTTAGGTATTGCAACTGACACACGGCAAATGAGACAAATGCACTTATCCTTTAACATACAAAAGAAAAATTCTTTCTCCCAATCGTTATTAAAATGATAAGTTTTACTTTTCTTCGCTGCACTCATTTTGGACTATTTATTAATAAACTTTGTATCAATGTATCGCCTTCAAGTTACAACTCAGACTGACTCCTATTCCTGCAGGCGCAACATTTATATCGGCGCGAACGAAGTCTCGAATGTTCCCGTCAAACACGCCGCCCGAAGTTTCCAGAAAAATCGGCGGGAATCAAAAGCGCGGCTTTTCTTTGACAAGTACCGCGCGTTCCTTTGATAAAGCTGCCTTTTGCCGCTAGCAGGGGGTTACTACGATAAAAGAAAGTGATGAGGGGGTTATTCTGGCCTAATTGTGGATCGTTTTAGTAGTTTATTCATTACATTTTGTTTTAGTTACCTAAAACAAAATCTGTGAATAGTTCTATATCGGAATTTTTTTCTCGAGATCGACTCAAAAAGCACTCGCGATCGACTTGTCGATCGCGATCGACCGTTTGAGCACCCATGCCCTAAAGATATCAAAAGAACGTGTTGGTCACATTTTCCATGAACATTTGGGCATGAAAAAGCTTTGTTCGAAGTGGGTACCGCGTTTGCTCACAGTGGACCAAAAACAACAACTTGTTGATGATTCTGAGCGCTATTTGGACCTGTTTAAGCACCACTATACGTCTGAATCAAATTGGCAGGCAGCTAAGTTGACAGCAGCCGGTGAAAGTTGCCCGAAGCGACCAAAGACACAGCGATCGGCTGGAAAGGTTTTGGCCTCTGTATTTTGGGACGCGCATGAAATAATTTTCATCGACTATATTGAGAAAGGAAAAACCATCAATAGCGAATATTATATTGTAACATTCATTTTTTCCTAGATTTTAAGATCATGTTATGTTACTGTTTTCTCATTATAATTTACATTTTTTTCATTTTTATATCCAGCAGTGTTTACTAACTTTTAAGCAGTGTGGTTCACTCGGATTTCTAAGCCGTTTATATTACAGTGTGCATTTCTGGTTTCCTAGCGGATTTATTTAATTCGTTTCTAATGCGTCGATTGGCTGGACATTTGTTTCCGGGAATTAGCCATCTTGAAGACGTAATTTTTACGGAAAATTTAAGGGTCCGGATGACACGGATCAAGACTTTTCCATCCAGTAGCCGTAGTTGGCTTTTTCCCATCAAGCCGCAGTAGGCTTTATTCCATCATAGAGCCAAGTCGTCGTGGCTTTTTCCAACATGTAGGCTTTTTTTTTTAACATGAAGCCGTAGTAGGCTTTTTTTTTTCAACAACTAGCCGTCGTAGGCTCTTCTCATCATGTAGCCGTACTGGTAGATTAGTGATGGAGTAGCGTGAAAACGGTTTTAGTGCTCAATTCAAGGCCTAGAAGCTCGTAGGAAAACCGTAACTCACCAGAATATACATCCGTAGACCTATTTTGCCGCAGATAAGTGTATTTTAACATCGTATCGAACTGATAACTTGTGAAGTGAACCTCACGAACCTTCAACAACGTGTGTAGCAAAGTTTTAATCCTGATTTAAGGACTTTAGTTAGCAATACCACCTATTAGGCTAAGGTTTTTTTTAAAATAACAGAACTGCAAACGTTAGAACTTTTAAGTTAATCATTAATAAATCTTTTTTTCTTGTTTAAGGCTAGTGTTTCATTGTACACCTATCTTACTTTTCAGGACAAAAGGGTTGTACCATATCAAAATTTTCCTTAACAACTACATAATCCTTCAGTGTTTTTTCATTTTTTTAGCTGAAGTTAGATCCTTTTTATTTTAAAATGAATGGTGCTCAAAATTTGTACAACCAAAAATTTTAAACAACTATAGAGGCTATTTCCAAAAGACGTACAAAAATTATCTCTTACCCATATTACTCTACCAAGAAAAACTGAGCTAGTGTATGTTTAATTTCTTTAGTTCTTTTAATATTAGTATCCACTCAATCCATTCTCAGAAATTATAAGGGGCTGCAAAATTGCGCCTCAATGTGCGGGCGAAGTGACAAGCCATAATGTAAAGCTATTGGTGTGTTTAAAGGCAGAAATCGCAAAGAAACGTTCCCGAATGAACTAGAAAAAAGTGTTCTTTCATTAAGACCAAGCACCGTGTCACAAGTCAATGGTTACGATGGCAAAAATTGCATGAATTTAACTTGTTTCCTCATCCACCGTATTCTCCATCTCATCCACCATTATCTATTCGCAGACCTCAATGAAGAAATTATCGCCAAAACTGAGTTAAGTTGGGAATGTGGAATCTTTGGCACAATGATACTATTCAGTATATATCACCACTACACCAAACACTTTATTTTTGCATTCGACGCGCGTTTCGCTAACCATGTTAGCTTCATCAGGAGCGACGATTGACTAAAGCTAAACTACAAATCTACCCTATTTATACTTAGCCTAACCCTTGAATTACTCAAGCGGAACTAATGGCATAGGCAAGGCCATCAGTTCCGGTCAAGTAACCAGTAGAGGGGCTATAAGGAATAGGCCCTCTGTCTTTGTTTAAACTACTTTTATATTTTATGATTTCCATACTTTGGTATGCGTTCAACAATCTCACTCAATTTGTTGGGCGTTAATTTGGGAGCAAATATGTCCTGGCATGAACATGTTGCTGGCATGGCAAGGAGAGCTTTTCAAAAGTTGGGAATATTATTTCGAACCAGAAAGCTTTACATTCCACAACAACTGTCAATTCTTTACAAAGCTCAAATTCGACCAACTATGGAATACTGCTCCCATGTTTGGAGCTCCGGTCCCAAACATACACTGCATTTATTGGATTCTATTCAGAGAAGAGCTGTTCGTCTGACTGGAGACCCGGAATTGACCGGCGGCCTTAATTTGCTGGAACATTGAAGAACGGTTGGCGGCTTGAGCCTATTCTACAAGTATTTTCATGGAAAGTGTTCGAAGAATGTGGCCCGCTTAATTCCTCCCAGAGCTGTGCATGTTGGAAGTACATGTCGCGCTAATACTTCACATCCTATGAGGTTCAGCTTGTTACTCCTTGTACAACGCTTTTCAAGCAGTGTTTTATATGAAGAACATCATCCCTTTGGAATAATTTGCCCAGGACTGTGTTCCACCGAGTACAGTTTAGAGCGATTCAAGAACAACGTGAATCGCTTTCTTCGCACACGTGACACTCCTGTAGCGCTTTAAAGAGTTCCCTGTAGCACGTGTGCCAGACCCATAAAAAAACATGGTGACAGTTATATTGTGTGCAGATGTTTTGATTTAGAGTATAGTTTAGGAACTCAATTCGGAAGACCTTATATTGTTAGACCGGTCGACCGACCGACTGACCGACCGACCGAACCACCCACTCACCCACCAGACAATCAACCAGACGACTTTACTGATATTTTGTTTAAAATGTTGATTCTGGTAGAATATTTCTTTAAAAACCGTAATGTTGGGAAACGATGCAGTTGTTGTACTCGGTTATTTAAAGCAGTGGGACTCTTCAGCCTGGTAAACAGTTACCTTTGAAAAATTACAAGGTGTATCGAATTGAAAAGAAAAAGAATATATGCTGTAGTCTTTACTAGGGTTCAAATGTGACTCATTTGACTATATTAAACAATTTTCGGTGCACCAGGTATATTGCAAAGGAAGGTCTAGCAATAATTAAGTGTCACTAATATTTTCTTTGCCCAATAATTTTGTATCCCTAAAATTATTGCTTTGCTGAGATGCTCCAAATATTTAATGAAACATTGACATTTTTAGTGGACGGATTTTAGCCAGACATAATAAATTAAGGAATATAATACAGCATCCGACGAGTCACTGCTGTAGTCCTATATATCTGACCTCTCTAAATCAAAAGTTATATTTATTATTATATCTAAGAAACAGAACCGAGCAACATAAATCATTGCGGTTTTGACCCGAAAGGCAAGAATTTTCCGCATTTAACAAGAATATTCCTAAGAATTTAATTATACCTTGCCTCTGGTTTTTGCCATACAAAATCTGAACTGCTTTAATTAGCATAAGCCATAAAGATTTTAAGGTTGAATAATTTTAAATCTTTAGTAGTTACTTGTTGATGTTTTATTAGTCACTATTACGAGGCCGCAGCTTTGCCGAAGTCGACTGCCCAATTTGCATTATTGAAATAATAACACATATAATAAAAGTTTTTGGTCTAGCTGCACATTTTTTTTTTGCAAAATTCGACTTTATTCATCAATTTAGTCTCCTTCAGGAGCGATACAATCTTCTTCTAGAAGGATTTGTCTTTGTTTTCAAAATAGGCCTCAGTTTCGGCGATAACTTCTGCATTGGAGCTAAACCTCTTTTTCGCGAGCATTTTCTTGAGGTCTGCGAATAGATAATAGTCGCTGGTGGCCAAATCTGGAGAATATAGTGGATGAGGAAGCAATTCGAACTTCAATTCAAACGTACCAATACCTTAATATAATATTCACTATTGATGGTTTTTCCCTTCTCGGGAAAGGGCGACATCTATGTGTCAGATCAAAAACTTTTCAGCCTACGTGTTAAGAGACATAAAAATGTGCTAGTACTCCGGTTGTCTACTACCTTTTTGATGACTTCTTTATCATATACGTATTTGTAATAATTATTGCATAATAATATGACTGTAAAAGGACTTGTTAAATATTCGTCACTACTATCATAGTAGAAAATCTTTGATTGTGTTAGCCGATACTTGTTGGAAATTCATAATAAAATTATATAAAAAACAACACTATGTTTTAATTTCCAATATATTTAAAGTCACTTGACAATTGTTTCACCATACAATGGCTTCTTCAAAAATAAATAAGAAAGAAAAATATTTGGTAGGAATTCTGGTTATATAGTGCTTAAAACTATCCTTAATTATCTAAGATTATGCTAATCATTTTATTATATTATTTACAGACAAAATTATTTTAAGAATGCAAATCTGTGGTACTATTTCCGAGAACTAATAAAGATTAAGTAAAGGTGAATGGTTTAAGTCTAGCTGTTCGTTTAATAATTGATTGGAGTTTTTCCGTTCGTTAATTTCAAGACATTCAAGCAAATTTAATTTTTTAGATTTATTTTCTTCATGTAGGATTGTTAACGTATCATCAAAATTATGGGATTCGTTTATTATATGGGTTGCGTAATGTGAATTGTTCTTATTTTTTAAATAACTATGTTTATGTTCTTTAATGTGAGTTTCAAAAGATCTACCAGTTTGTCCAACGTAGGTTTTAGTCGGCGTTAGTAAATTTCACACCAAGACTACCTGCGCCCTTAATACAACAGGTAAATTCCACAATAACCTTATAAGGGTGCTTAAATCTTACAGGTAATTTCCACACCAAGCAAATATAATTATGCTTTATTCATCTAAATAAAACTGGACGGATTTCTTTTAAATCAGTTTTTATTGAAAATTTTAGATATTTGCAAAAATATATCTTTTTATTTCATAGTAGAATAATATTGATAAAACATGAAGTTTTTGCTAAATACATAAAATACAATTGGACAAATTTTCTTACATATACTAGATAATGCTACAAACCTATACATATCTATTTATTTATATTTACAAAACAGGTTGAGAAAAATAGACACATTTTAAAAAATGGAAACGTTTAATATTTCCTAATTGTCTTTGTTCATAAAAATTTTTTAAATGTTTTAATTTTTGATTATTATGATTATTACTTATTTTAAACTCGTCGACACTTTGTACTTTTATATATACGTTAATCTGAAATTCTTTCAGCCTATCGATAAAAGTATACAGAGACGGATGTGTAGAATAAAAAGAATTATTTAGATGTGAATGGAAGGACTCACAACAGTTAGTCGCTCGAGTTAAAGATGGACTCGATTCTGCCCATATTTCAACTGGAAATCGGCTCCTTCCTCTATATACGTTTTTAGTAGGTAATTACAAAATTTATTTAAACGTTCATCCTCAGGTTTTATAGAATATAAATCGTATGCAAAATTGTCACCTAATTCTTCGGGTGCTAAATAGGACAAGCCGAAACAATACTTTAACCAACGACCAATTTCAGAATTTTTGTCGCAATATTCTTCAGCTAGACCTAGATTCTGTATCTTGCGAAACCAAGATTGGTGTAAATGAAATCTACATCCTAACACTTTAGCATTTGGCCAAACTTCAGATACTGCCTTATGAATAGATTTTTCGAAGTCAATAGTAATTTTCTCTGGATTGAAATACAGTGTATATGTTGAATAAATCTTACATTTTAATAATGTGAAGAGGTTTTTGTATGTTTCAGGTCTCTTATCACGCAATAAGCAAAATAATAATGGAATGTAATGACCGTTTGCAAAACCATGCACTGTAAATAACTGTGTAAAATATTTAGTGCAGTATGACAAGGTGCCGTCCATATATATACTGGATATTTTACACAACATATTGACATTTGTAGTGCAAGAAAAAACAATAATACCACTTTCGAGTTCATTGATATATAAAAAATTTTCACCCTTGCTAGTTTTGATTTCAAATGTCTCTAAAACACTATGCACCTCCTCAGCACTTCTTGGATTACGTCCTGGCAAAATTTTTCGTCTATGGTTATAAATGTTTTTTCTAATATATTCGACATCTTTTTCTGTTACTGTTTCAGGCAGCGTGTTTTGTAGTTCTTATCGGATAATTTTAGATGGCCTTTCATTCATATGCTCTGCGGCTTTTGTTTTGCAGGAATTACTAATTATTTGCCGATTCAGCTTCTTGGTGTCGGCTTCGTGTGTATGGAGTCCTTCACTTCTGGTAACTAAATTCTCAGGCCCAACGGTGAAGACTTTTGATTTGCAATCTTTTTTTGATCATCTCCAAAATGTTTCCCCACATTTTAGCACCTTTTGTCGAAAGTAAGTGTAGTAATTCACACATAAAATGTCCTTTCCTCGATTGCTTTTTATTAACTTTGCTTCCATATTAGTAACACTTTAAAAAATATACGCACAACCAAGTAATAAGCATAAATTAATAATATGTACTAAACTGATATGTAGAAGGGTTTAATAATGATTTAATTGAACAGGCCGGTGCGTACCACCACCCATTTATCAATCCTCATCCTCTACCTGAAAGTACTTATTGTGAAATTTACTTCTGCAATTACAATCCCTTAAATATGTCTAGGTCATAAACGGATTAGTGTTGTGGAAATCACCTGCGCCCGTTTTAGTACAAGATCCACAATTTAATAGATAAACTCCTGATTTTAAGGATTTCTTAGATTTAATTTTGTTATTCAAAATTATACTCCCTAAGGAATTACTGGTTTTGAATGCTATTTTATTGTTCTTTTTTATTAAATGTTTGGAAATTGTTCTAGTTATTTTCCCTGTGTATGTGAATGTACTAAATTTTCCTTTTTTGTCATTAATTGTGGGATAAATTAGAGAGATTGCTTGTTTAAAGAATATTTTATTCAAGATATTATCTATAATGTTGGGGTCATATCCATTATTAATTGTTATTTGTTTGATTATGTTGAATTCTTTGTTAAAATTAGTTTTAGTCATAGGGACATGTTTTTTTTTTTTTTTTTTTTTTTTTTTATGGGTCTAGCACACGTGCTACAGGGAAGTCCCTAAAGCGCTACAGGAGCGACACGTGTGCGGAGAAAGCGATTCACGTTGTTCTTGAATCGCTGTAGATTTTACTCGATGGGAAACACAGTCCTGGGTAAACCATTCCAAAGGTATGATGTTCTCCATATAAAAGACTGTACCAATGTACCAATCTATGTATGAAAGAGTTAAAAGCTGTTATTTTGTGAGGATAAGGGTGGGATGAACTATTGTGTATGACTGTATCAGTATGTGAAGGTTTGTGAAAAATCGAGAAATCGTGTTTATTATTCACTTTTGATATAGATATGTTTAAGAAATTTATAGAGTTATTGGTTTCTAATTCTATGGTAAATTTAATATTAGGATGCAAATTATTTAGGAAGTTAAGGAGGATTGTTAGTTGTCTGTTCTCGTGAAACAGGAAATGATACCGTCACCATATCTATACCAGTAAACAATATTTTTGCTTGCCGCGTTTTGATGAATTTTTAGTTTTAAATAATCTATGAAAATTTCCGCTAGTAACGGACTTAAAGGATTACCCATTATTAGACCTTCTTTAGATGTATAAAAGTTGTCGTTGAATTCAAAATAGTTTTGATCCAAGCACGTCGTAAGTAAATCTAAAATATCCCATTTAATAATTTCGTTTACTTTGTTCTTGATTAAGAGATTATCTACTAATTCTATGACTTCATATGGTGGCATATTAGGAAATAAGTTTTGTACATCAAATGAGATAATTCTAGAATTTTCCGGTAAGTTAATATTTTTAATTTTATCAATTAGTTCATAGGTGTTGGATAGAAGAAAATCACTGTACGCTATTTATCCGTTATATAGACAAAAAAGATCTAAATATTATTAAAAATTTGTACTGGAATCAATCCGTGAAAGTTAAAATTGGGCTGGAAATATCCGAAAGCATAAAAATAATCTACGGTGTAAGACATGTATGCATTCTCTTACCACTTTTATTCAATCTTTATTCTGATACTGTATTTAATAAGTCCATCTGTGAATCCATTGAAGAAATAACAGTTAATGGAGTACACTGAATAACATTTGGTATGCTGATAATACTGTTCTATTAGCAAATAATATCAAACGTCTCCAGCAACTGATCAGTCGAGACGTAACTGAGATTTGGATTAAATATGAATATAAGAAAAACCAAGTGGATGGCAATAATAAAGAAAAAGTTACTACCAGAATTCCTGGAAATCAGGGACAGCATCATAGACCAGGTTTCTACATTTAAATATTTGGGAACCAATATAAATGACAAGTGGTATCCAAGAAATATATTCCAGACTTGAACAGGCCCGAATAACATACAGTCAGTCCACAAAGTCTCCATACTCCGCCTGCTTTCTATACTATTTTTCATATTCCTCCATAAGTTTTGGTGTCATGTATTCCATATCATCGATGTCTTGAGCGACTACTATCTGGTCGTCTGCGAATGGTAGCGTGTACAATGTAGTATCGTCATCCAGTGGTAATCCCATACTGCTGCATTTCCTTTTCCAGTTCTTCAGTGCACTCTCCAAATAGATTTTAAATAGCGTTGGGGATATACAGTAGCCCTGTTTGAGACCCTTTGTGACCTGGAACCCTGTCGTTATACCATATTTGGTTTTCACACTACTTCTTGCGTCTTGGTATAAGGATTTTACGGCTTTAATTATTTCGGTGCTTACATTACTCTGTTGTAGTGTTTCTCACAATCTCATTAGGGGCACGCTGTCGTAGGCCTTTTTTAAATCGACAAACAAGACATGGACTTCCTGATCAAATGCGGTTTTCTTTTCTAGGATTTGTGTCAGTGAGAAGAGATGGTCTATTGTGGATCTTTCTGCTCTAAAGCCTGCCTGTTCTTCAGCTTCTACGTCCGCGTATTCCGTTTCTATTCTATTTTTAAGTATTTTTCCGTATATTCTGCTAATAGATCCTGTAACCGTTATTCCCCTATAGTTATCGCAATTATTTTTGTCTCCTTTCTTATGAATTGTTGATATGTATGATATTTTCCATTCCTCAAGTACTTCTGATGTGTTAATGCATCAAGTTCCTCAAATCGCTAAATAGCTTTTCAGTTCCGTATTTTACTATCTCTCCTGGGATGTTTCCTGGTCCTAGAGCTCTATCATTTTTTAGCGTTTTACATACTTGTTTAACTTCTGATGTTGTTATCCTTATTGGGAATCCTCGTATAACTATATTTGGGTTTCCATGTTGGGTATTTTGAACTCTGGTCTATCTTCTGTTAGCATATTTGTAAAATATTGGTTCCATTTTTCTGGTATTATTGGTGAGAAGATTTCTCTTTTCCGTTCTGTTCTCATATTTTTAAGAAGTCTCCAGCTTTCTGTGCTTTTTCTTCCTCCTATGTAAGTGTTGAGCCTTGAGCATGTCTTTTCCCATTGGTTGTTCTTTTTGTCACTAATCATTTTGCGTACTCTAGCTTGAGATTCTTTGTATTTTACTTTGTCGTTTGTGCTCTTTGAACTTAAGTATTTGTGATAGCTTTTCCGTTTTTCTTCAATTTCGTATTTAATTTCTTCATCCCACCAATATAGTTTTTGATGTTTTTTTCCCTTTTCTCTAGGTATCCTAATGCTTCCAGTGCGGCTGCGTGTAGGCATTCCTTTATATACTTATATTCTTCTTCTATATTAACAAATCCCGTCCGTTGTATCTTTTGGTCCAGTCTACTCTTGTATAGATTTCTGATACTTTCATTTTGTCAGCTGTCTGTATTATATCTTATTGTTGTTTCACTTGTTGTGTACTGTGTACTTGTATCTTCCAGTTTACTTTCCCGTGTTATTCGTGAGGTTATCTTTCCTTTCACAAGGTAGTGGTCGCTGCCACATGAAGCCCCTCTTTGGACTCTTACATCTAGGAAGTTTAATCTAGATCTCTGTCGTATTATCATATAGTCGATAATACTTTTTTAAATCTCTTGTTGTTTGTCTCCACGTATATTTATGAATATCCTTATGCTGGTAGTGTCCGTTTAATATTGTAAGGTTGTTTTGTTCACATATCTCTATAATTCTTCTTCCGTTGTCGTTAGTAACTTCTTCGCCATATTTTCCTACCACTTTATCGTGTTCTTTCCTTCCTATTCTTCCATTTAGATCACCCAAAAGTAATATCTCTCTTGATGTTCCAATTTTGCGTATTTCCTCGTTTAGTTGTTCAAAAAATGAATCCTTGTTATTAGCCAGATCGTCGTCATTGACAGCGTATACCCCCAGTAAGGTTTTGTTATTACCTAGTATTTTGAGATTCATCTTTATGATTCTTTCACTAATCGGTTCCCAGGTGGTTATGAATTTCCTCAGTTTTCTGTGTATTAGTATGGATACGCCTTGTTTTGCTCAATCTTCTTTGGGCACTCCACTATAAAAGTGATCGTAATGCCCCCAACTTTCGGAGCCTTTTCCGTTCTTCTTTGTTTCCGTCATTAGTGCAATTTCGACTCGAAGATTTTCTAATTCATTTACAACTTCATTGACTTTCCATAACGCTTACAAGAAACAACATCTAAAAAGAAACTAAATAACTAACTCTATCAATAAAACAAAAAAACTAAAAAAAATTCTAAAGGATAATAGCACATTCGTAATACTCAGACCAGATAAATCAAATAAAACGGTAATAATGACCAAAAATTACTATGAAAACAAAATGGAAAAATTACTTAACGACAAAACTACATAAAAACTAATTGAAAATGACCCAACAATAATTTTAGAAGATTTGCGAAAAATATTAATGATAAATATAGAAATAACTTCAAATAACTTCCTTTGATGATAGTGAGATAAAATTAAGAAACTATGATGTCAATTGGTTTCTAGCGCATGGAGATAACTTACATATATAGAAAAATGATATTCTGATTTCCACTACCAAAGACTTTTTCTTTATTTTATTGGAAGCTTCAGTGAATTTCTTAGCTGCAAAAATCAGTCTAAAAAGATCTATAAAACTTCTTCTAAATAACAATTCTTTGTGTTTGTGATTGCTTTATTTTGTGTTCAAATGAAATATAGCATATCGTAAACCCTTTTAGATAATAAAATTCATTAAACTTTTTTGGAACCAAAACAACAAAATCTTTTTTAGTGTTCTTAAATAGCATACGTAAAGGAGATAACAATAGAAAGTAAAGTTCTATACTTTGTCATCATGAGTTTAACTTTTTATGGTCCTGCTCGCTTTCAGATATAAGTTAATGAAAAAAAAAGTTTTTTTCAGCCAATCAGTAGTTTATTACTCATACATTGCCTATGAAGTTAGAATATCAACCATTTTTGCCAAATTGGCAATAAAAAAGTTTAAATCATAATAAAATATGCAATTCTTGCTGCCCGATTTGCGTAAATATATACATATCGATGATTTACTCTTCCTTTCAATTATCTGAAATGTCTAAACTATTAAATATTCATATCTGTAACTATTAATAAATGCTACATCAGTAATAACCTAGTTTAAAACGGTCTCGATAGGTCAAAACTTTGCAAATATCCCCAATTTCTTAAGAAATACTAGCTTTAACTTTGTCAATAATGTAAAACAAGGATCCAAGAAGAACTTTAATTATTTCCTTTATTATAATGCATTACACACAAGTTTGTGACAGAACTCTAACACAATTATTCCGACTGAACGGTCCGCCAATATTGTTTCCGGCAAGAATATGTGCCAGTGTAGTTTGCTGGAAGTTTCCAGAGGTTTCTAGAGACCGCAAGTCATTCCAAGGCCTGATAGCGAGACAGCGGGATAAATTGTGACGTCTTGCGTTTTTGTTAAGAGTCCAATGTTTGTTGTAGAATTGCGCTTTCAATTGCCTCAACCGTTTATTTGCTGGAATGCTCTATGCACTAAGTTTCGCTTTATTATCCTCTGCTTTTAGGTTAAAGATGCGGTCTCTTTATTAGAACATATATTGCAGGAATATTGTGAATGTCTTAGATAAACAGAGAGCCAGAAAATGCAGTGGAAGATTGGTATTTAAGATTAAGTGTAGTGGGATTCATTACTTGAAAAGTACAAATTACTTAGGAAGAAGAAGTATGTCAATAATTTGCAGATAATTGAGACATTTCACTGTTCAGATTGTCATTGACAACTCAGATTGTGTTTGACGGGTCAATGTCAGACAATTAGAGAGTCGATTACTTAAAAGCTTGATAAAATTTCGCTTCGTAATCATTTGCTTTTCGGTTAAATGTGTGTTCGCTTTATTGAAACAAATATTTTAGGAATATCGTCAAAATTTTAGGTAAAGATGAAGCTGAAAAATGCAGTAGAAAGTTAGTGTATAAACATTAGTAGAAAAGAAAAAATTATGCAGGAAAAAGGAGTAGGTTATATACCTTGCTTTTAATTTAGACATTGACAGATTACTTAAAACTGTGATTGACGGATTAATGTTAAACATTTGAGGAATTGATTACAAGAAAACAAGAATTATAAGGTCTGGAAATTTGTCGAAGGATTAATGTTTTTTGTGGAATTGTGTTTCTAATTGCCTTCCCCCTTGACTTACTGCATAAATGCTGAATTTGTTATTATTTGATAGTCTACGTCTTGTTTTACTATCCTTTAGTTTTTACATCTATAATATATATAAAATGCAACGTCTCTCTGTCTGTCTGTCTGTCCACTGGAGAACCACTTATCCGATTTACGTACTTTTTTTTTTAAAACATACATACGTTCTCTGGCCAGGTTATAGGCTATATTTTATTACGATAGGTAGCATAAGGAATGAGCAGTGACGTAAAATAGTGATTGAAGTCGGAAAAAAAGTTTGCCGCTAGCGCGTTGCCTTGTAGTACATAGCCTAAACCAATAAATATGGAACAATATTATGTAGCAGAAAATATCTATAATATATATAAAATGCAATGTCTCTCTGTCTGTCTGTCTGTCCGTTAGTGTGTTTATCACGCGAGAACCACTTATCCGATTTACGTGTCTTTTTTAAATTCATACATATATTCTTTGGCCAGGTTATATAATAATAATAATAATCTATATTTATAATATATATAGAATGCAACGTCTCTCTGTCTGTCTATCTGTCTGTCCGTCCTTTAGTGCTCTTATCACTGGAGAACCACTTATCCGATTTACGTGCTTTTTTTTTTTAAACATACATATGTTCTCTGGCCAGGTTATAAACTATATTTTATTACGTTAGGTGACATAAGGAATAAGCAGTGACGATAATAGTGAATCAAGTCGGAGAAAAGTTTGTCGCTAGCGCGTTCTCTTGCAATACACTGCCTTAGGACTTAAATATGGAACAATATCATGTAGCAAAGAATATAATATATATATATATATATATATATATATATATATATATATATATATATATATATATATATATATATATATATATATATATATATATATATATATATATATATATATATATATATATATATATATATATATATATATATATATATATATATATGAAATGCAACGTCTCTCTGTATGTCTGTCTGTCCGTTAGTGCGCGTATCACTCTAGAACCACTTATCTGATTTACGTGTTTTTTTTTAATTTATAGATATGTTCTATACAATTCGATATAAGCCTAGATAATGGGAGATAAGGTGATATAATGGGAGATAAGGAGAAATAATGGGAGATAAGTCGAGATAAGCCTCGATAATGGGAGATATGGTGAGATAATGGGAGATAAGTATATATAATGGTAGATAAGGAGAAATAATGGGAGATAAGCAGATATAAGTCTAAATAATGGGAGTTACGGTGAGATAATGGGAGATAAGGAGAAATAATGGGAGATAAGGAGAAATATTGCGAGATAAGTCGAGATAAGCCTAGATAATGGGAAATAAGGTGAGATAGTGGGAGATAAGGAAAAATGATGGGAGATAAGAAGAAATAATGGGAGATGAGCAGAGATAAGCCTAGATGATGGAAATTATGTAGAGATAATGGGAGATAAGGAGAAATATTGGGAGATAAGGGGAAATAATGGGGGATATTTTATTACGTTGGGTAACATAAGGAATAAGCAGTGACGATAGTAGTAAATAAAGACCACGCGAGCGGAGCCGCGGGCCCGGCTAGTTAAATATATGGTTGAATGCCTATGAAAGTGAACAATGTACTGTGCGATTAATATTTTTGATTAGGCGAGGATGTATTGAAAGTGAAAAGTAAATATTCGGAAGAATGAAAGGACTGGCAAATGAGATTTTTACCAAATTTGAAAATGTCCGAATATATATATATATATATATATATATATATATATATATATATATATATATATATATATATATATATATATATATTATATATATATATATATATATATATATATATATATATATATATATATATATATGTATATATGTATATATATATATATATATATATATATATATATATATATATATATATATATATATATATATATATATTATATTTTATGTGTTCTTGGAATTAGATTATTAAAACTATTCTTGGAACTGTTATATATTTATTGACGTTTCGACCTTCGGAAGAGGTCTTCTTCAAAATTTGCTCTAAAAGATGACATTAGAAGAATTAAATATAGATAAGTAATTAATCAGTTTGTCGTGTATTTCAGGGTTAAAATATTTGTAGCTTTTCGTAGTTTTTCATTTAAGACACTTAACTGTATACATTAATATGTTAAGTTAGTAAGTTAAGTGTCTTAAATTAAAAACTACGAAAAGCTACAAATATTTTAACCCCGAAATCCACAACAAAGTGACTAATTACTTATCTATATTTAATTCTTCTGTCATCTTTTAGAGCAAATTTTGAAGAAGACCTCCTCCGAATGTCGAAACGTCAATAAATATATAACATAACCAAGAATAGTTTTAATGATCTAATTCTAAGGACACGTAAAATATAAAAAATATATATATATACCAAGATCAAAGAATCTTACATTCAACAAATATTTATATATATATATATATATATATATATATATATATATATATATATATATATATATATATATATATATATATATATACACAGTCCCTGGCCAAATTATTAGATGCACTGTATTTTTTTTAGTAATTTTATGTTTCTTAAGAGTTTTTATGCAATAATGGTATATTTAAACTACAATATTATTGATTTTTATTTAAAAGAATTGTAGACTACATATTTGTATTTATTTTTAATATATGGTAATACTGTGTTGACAAAGTGATACATAAACGTAAATAAGTACAAACCTGTATCAGTCGCGATCGGAATCGAGTCAGGTACGGACGTGTTTCTGTGGCTTTATGGACTGTGATTGTTTGTTTAACAGTTTTATACTACTCAGTTATTAGTTTATTTTGTATGCAGTGTTTTAAAAAAGTAATTGGACTATTTTCATTATGGGTAGAAAAGGCGATCTTTCACCACGTAAAAAAGCTGAAGTGAAGGCCCTTGTGATTGCGAAAACATTTACAAACCGAGAAATATCACGAAGATTGGAGGTTTCTGAAGCTAGTGTACGACGCATAAAAAAGAAAATTGAGTCAGGGAAGGAATTAAGCCCGAAAAGAAAGAAAAGATGCGGTAGAAAACCAATTTTCACTCCACGGTCAGAGAGATGTTTGAAGAAAATTTGTGTAGAAAACAGATTTGCTACCACAAAGGTAATAAAATCACAAACTCCAGGATGCTAGCGTAAATGCTTCTGAGCGCACTGTTCGAAGAAAATTGAAAGAATTAGATTTTAAGGCCTGTCGCCCCGTCAGGAAGCCCAAGTTAACAGCTGCAATGAAAGCAAAGCGCCTGAAGTGGGCCAAACAATGGCAAGACAAAGATGTGGACTTCTGGAGATCGGTAAGATACAGCAATTTAATCAATAATTGATACATTATTATCATTTTCAGTTAAATAAAGCAAATAAACATGGCAGTTTATATATTTTTCCTATTTTTGACAGGTCTGCTTCAGTGACGAAAGCACATTCGAAATTTTGCAGAATAAAGCTCAGTATGTGCGTCGTCGTCATGGAGAAAAGTTTCATCCTGATTGTGTTGTCCCGACGGTTAAACATCCCACCAAAGTTATGATTTGGTCAGTCATCAGCGGCAAGGGCACTGGACGTCTGTACGTCGTCAAAGGAATAATGAGGCAAGATCAGTACAAAGAAGTATTACAAAATCGGTTGATTTCGTAGCTCAGAGAATGGTTTTCCAAATGGGGAACTATTCACTTTCATGCAAGATGGAGCTCCCTGCCACACTGCTCGGTCTGTTAAAGCTTTTTTGGCAGAAAAAAATATCCCTCTGTTGGATTGGCTGGGTAATAGCCCTGATATGAACCCCGTGGGAGCTGATGAAAAGAGAAGTGGCTAAAGATGTGATTACCAACAAAACCCAACTCCTAGAAAAGATTATTCATGTATGGAATCATCATCCTCAAATGCAGGAGACAGTACAATCTTGCATTCATAGCATGCCGCGCAGAATTAAAGCTTTGATAGCGGCTAAAGGTGGCTCAACTAAATATTGACCTTTACTAACATTAATTTCACTTTTCTTTAAAACTTAATAAATTTATGCTTTTCTAAATTAATGCTGTTTTATTTATGTCAAATAAATAGGTAATTGATTGGATAATATAAAAATAAAAAACAAATCAATTTAAAATAATAAAACGGTACAATATCACTCGGTAATTAATATTTTACATGAAATCTTGCAGTGCGTCTAATAATTTGGCCAGAGACTGTATATATATATATATATATATATATATATATATATATATATATATATATATATATATATATATATATATATAAATAAAGAAAGAAAGTAAAAGTTGTCGTATCTAACAAAATTCTTAAATATAAAATTTGTTGGGGAACTCGGCAAAGGGCGTGAAAAACGTTCATACAATGGTCATTCAGCCAATATTTCGGTCCTAGGTTGGGACCTTCTTCAGGGCAAGAACTGAAAAGGAGAATCAGTCTAATAACTGAGAAAGCTTGGGCAGAAAAATTAGATTATTCGAATTATAACCATTATTATTATTTTTAATAAACCAATGTAAAAGTACAATGAAACACATCCCTGTTATAAATTTGATCTTTTTAATTTTATGTATTAGTGTATAGTGTTTATTTTAATGGATTGTTAGTCGTTTCTGTGTTACAAGCTAATAATGGCCATTCATGTTAACTCTGCTTTTCACTATTCATGTGAGTCTTTTTCTTTTTATTTTTATTACATTTTATACTTCATTGTACTTTTACATTGGTTAATTAAAAATAATAATAATGGTTATAATTCGAATAATCTAATTTTTCTGCCCAAGCTTTCTCAGTTATTAGACTGATTCTCTTATTCAGTTCTTGCCCTGAAGAAGGTCCCAACCTGGGACCGAAATATTGGCTGAATGAACATTGTGTGAACTTTTTTCACGCCCTTTGCCGAGTTCCCCAACAAATTTTATATATTTAAGTATATATATATATATATATATATATATATATATATATATATATATATATATATATATATATATATATATATACATACATGGGCCATTCTTTCACAAACCCTACGGATTTGAGGAAAAAAAGTCTTTATATATTCGATTTTCCTGAAAATTTTTTTATTGTTTTTATACGTGTATCGGGATTTTTTTTTTCCAGTTGTATATTTTGTAAAATATGGATGGCGCCATATTAAGAAAGCAATATCCCCGGTGCGATTTATAAAATAAACTTCGTTCTTCCGTCGTTTTATTGCCCTTTATGTGGGCTTTCGTAAAGAGTAACCGTCGAATTTTTTAATTGTTTATTTATAAAAATAATATTAATAAAATTGTTTAAATAATTTTTTCATGCTTACCCCCACAACTTCCCTTTTTTTTCTTTATGGATCTAGTACACGTGTAGCAGGCAAGTCTCTAAAGCACTACAGAAGCGACATGTGTGCGGAAAAAGCGATTCATGTTGTTCTTGAATCGCTGTAAATTGTACTTGGTGGGAAACACAGTCCTGGGCAAATTATTCCAAAGGGATGATGTTCTGCATATAAAGGACTGCTTGAAAAGCGTTGTACGAGGAGTAACAAGCTGAACCTCATACGGATGTGAAATATTAGCGCTATGTGTTTTTCTAACATGCACCGCTCTGGGAAGAATTAAGCGGGTTACATCCTTCGAACACTTTCTATGAAAATACTTGTAGAATAGGCTGAGATTATCAACTGTTCTTGGATGTTCCAGGTCTCCAATCAGACGAACAGCTTTTCTTTGAATAGAATCCAACAAATGCAGTGTATGTTTGGGAGGGGAGCTCCAAACATGGGAGCAGTATTCCATAGTTAGTCGACGTGTATTTCTAACACGCACCGTTGTGAGAGGAATTAAGCGGGCCACATCCTTCGAACACTTTCCATGAAAATACTTGTTGAATAGGCTCAAGTCGCCAACCGTTCTTCGATGTTCCAGCGAATCAAGGCCGCTGGTCAGTTTCCTGGTCTCCAGTGAATACAATGTATGTCTGGAAGTGGAGGTCCAAATATGGGTGCAGTATTCGATAGTTGGTCGAATTTGAGCTTTGTAAAGAATTAACAGTTGTTGTGGAGTGTAAAGCTTTCTGGTTCGAAATAATATTCCCAACTTTTGAGAAGCTCTCCTTGCTATGCCTGCAACATGTTCATGGACATATTTGCTACTAAATTAATGCCCAACAAATTGGGTGACGATGTTAGAGGAATGGAGTGTCCCGACATAACTATCTCGGGTTCAGCAACGTTAACTTTTTTAGAAAAACTGCCGCCTGAGTTTTTGTAGCGTTAAATTCCACTTGGTTACTGTCGCCTCAAGATAGAATTTCTTCTAGGTCTTTGTTAAGTTGAATAACTTCCTGCTGTCTGCGGATATTCGTCTGAGTAGCCGATGTCCGAGCGTTCAAAGTGAATGAAGAGATAAGCGTACTGTCATCTGCAAAGCTGTAGATTGGATTCCTGGTCTTTTCCAGCAGATCGTTAATATAAATGAAAAAGAGAGTAGGAGACAGTATGGAACCTTGGGGCACACCGGCGTTGATAGTGAAGGTGTTAGAAAGAAATCCGTCGACTGACACTCGTAAAGAACGCTCTCTGGGGAAATACGAGAGCTGCAAACAGAACTTTTCAGACATAGCACAAGAGCGTAGCTTAGCCAACAGTCCATCGTGCCAAACATTGTCGAATATTTTAGAAGAAGCTGATTGATAGTCTTTTCCATGATTTTCGATATTATTGAAAGCAGTGCTACTGGTCGGTAGTTATTTGGCAAGGTCTTCTTACCTTTTTAGGTATCGGCTGAACCGTTGCACATTTCTAGCGGGAAGGAAATATTCTCTTTCTGTAGGATAGGTTGAAAAGTCTACAGAAAACTGGTGTCAGTTCCCTCGCCCAATTTTTGAGAATTTCGCAGGTATTCCTTTAGCGCCAGAAGTTTTTTTGGTGTCTAGCTTCATTAAAATACGTTTTATGATACGTTGTCTGAAGACAACTTCGGGCATCGTTGACTGCACTAGTAGGTAGGTGGGAATAGTAGATGGTGTTACTTACTTATAATTGTATTCGCTATGTCACAACTAAAAAACCCATATTTTTGAAAAGTGGGGTCTCTATTAGGTTGGAAAATTTTAAATAATTTCGAGTGCGCGTCACGCGGTGCGAGCCGTACGCATAGAGTTCTAATGGAGTCTCGTTCATGTTTGCCTCCATTTCTTGCTTTTGAAAGGTCATCCTTTTATATCAGTACTTCTATATGAAAATTATATATACATTATACAAAAAATGAACAAATAGAAAGTGATCGTTATTATTAGACTAATGTGAACAATGCACACTCATCGAAAACTTAGAAACGTAATTATTGAATGCCGGAAAAACTATCGGAGTAGTAAAATAAATCAAGCGACTATAAAATATTGTCATAAGTACATTTATTTGCAAGGATATGATATATACAGATAATAATTTTCGACAATATGTTACAAAGTAAGTAATTATTTCATAACTTCAACTTCAGTTGAATTTTCCTGCAGAGAAAAATGCTTCGCTTTTGCTTTTTTTTTTCGTGATTGGTATCATGCAATGATATGTCAACATCCCTTTTATAGTTAGAGCTATTTTAAATCTTGCCTCTAATTTTTTGCTTCTTCATTATATTCTTCATTCTTTATAAATTTAAATGACATGTTAGGAAGGGACTCAACTGTTCATTCAAATAATTCTTTTGGCGTTTGCATTGAAGGCTAGGTCTAGCAGCTTTTCAAAGTCCCACCCAAGCCATCGCACGCGCCCTTGCTTTGGGACGTTGGAAAAAGTGCCACTCTGCAACTAAACCAAAATCTTTCAGTCGTTTTTGTATTACGTACTTGCCCAATTAGAAAAATATGTAATTTTTTAAATTTTCAGCTGAGTTTGTCTTTGTTCCAGTATTCAGTAATTACGTTTCTAAGTTTTTCGATGAGTGTGCTTTTGAACATTTTGTCTAATAATAAGGATCACTTTCTACTCGTTCGTTTTTGGATAATGTATATATAATTTTCATAAAGCAGAATTGATATAAATACGTAATATATTATTATAAATACCTTTCAAAAGCAAGAAATGGGCGCAAACGTGAATGAGACTCCGTTAGAATTCTAGGCACGCGGTGCGCGCTGCGTAACGAGCGCTCAAAATTATTTAATATTTTTCGACCTAATATAGACTCCACTTTTCAAAAATATGGGTTTTTTAGATTAAAACATAGTGAATATAATGGTATTTTCTTAAATTTTATAAGTTGTGGGGGCAAGCATGAAAAAATTATTTAAACAATTTCATTGTCATCATTAAAAATAAACAATTAAAAAACTCCGCGGTTATACTTTGGGAAAGCCATTTTGAAGAGCAATAAAATGGTGCAAGAAAAAAGTTTATACGATAAATAAAGCCGCAGATATTGCTTTTTTAATGTGTCGCCAATTAGTGGACTACGATGATTTAACATCCATATTTTGCAAAATATTTATTTGGAAAAAAATCTCGACTAATTTCATGCATACAAGTAACAAAAATTTTTCGGGTAGATCAAAAATGTGAAGTCAAAATAGGTGAACGGTTTGTAAAAGATTGACCCATATATATGTATGTATATGTATATATATATATATATATATATATATATATATATATATATATATATATATATATGTATATATATATATATATATATATATATATATATATATATATATATATATATATATATATATATATATATATATATATATATATATATACATATATATATATATATATATATATATATATATATATATATATATATATATATATATATATATATATATATATATATATATACTAGTCGTGCCCGCCGCTCGCCTGGACTTCATTCAGTATTATCGTCACTGCTCATTCCTTATATTATCTTGTATCCTGTGAACTTGCCCGCTTTTTGAGGCGTTATTTTGTACCGTGTATATTAATTGGTCGCTTTTTGCGGCGTCATTTTGTACCCTGTGAAAATTGTTTTTCCCACGCTGGGGCACAATTTTCTTGCGACCTCTTTTTAATTTCTGAGAATGAATTGAGTGAATAATGATTTAAAAAAACTAAAGAAATTAAACAAACACTAGCTCAGTTTTCCTTGGTAGAGATATATGGGTAAGAGATAATTGTTATACGTCTTTTTGGAATTATTTTCTATTTTTTAAAAAAACTTCAGTCGTACAAATTTTGGGCACCATTCATTTTAAAATAGAAAGAATCTAACTTCAGTTAAAAAAATAAAAAAATACTGAAGTGTTTTATGGATATTACTAAAAGGAATTATACTAGTACAACTTTTCTTATCCTGAAAGGAAAATAGGTATTCAGTGAGACACTAGCTTTAATCAACAAAAAAAGAAAATTTATTCATGATTTAAAATAAAAGTTCCAACCTTTGCTGTTATAAAAATTATAAAAGTTCTAGCCTAAATGTAGTTTTTATAAATTAGAGTCCCTAAATCAGAGATTTTACTTCTAATTTTTGACTACACCCGAAATCGAAGAGTCGTGATTTTCACTTCGCGATCTTTCAGTTCAAATTGCTGTTGAAACACTTATTTGCGGGGAATATATTTATTGATGTAGTTCTGGTAACTTACGGTCTTCCTATGGGCTTCTAGGCCTTCAATGCTACACAAAATCGATTTCACACTTTTGAGGAGAGCCTACTTTAGCTACTCCATTTAGAAAACACACAACGCCCACTACGGCTTTATGATAAAAAAACTCGTGCTTAACTTGGCTCTCGTATGTATTGTCGTATGCCTCTACTGCGGCTCGGTGGAAATTAGCCTGCTGCGGCTTGATGTTACTGCCTGGCGGCGGCTCGGTGTTCTCAGCCTGGCTGCGGCTTGATGGTACTAACCTCTCGGCGGCTTGGTGGAAATTAGCCAAGATTCGCGTCACCCGGACCCTTAAATAAGCCGTGGGCACTCTGTCTGTAATATGGCGACGCCGGAACCAAAACTCCGGATACAAACATTTGACCAATCCCGGCGTATCGATAGATTCGGTCGCAAACCCGCACAGCGCACTATATAACGAGCGGCTTGGAATTTCTGATTAATATACTGCTCGATACAAAAATGAAAAGAAGTACATTATTAAGAGAAAAATCAGTAACATTATATGGTCTTAAAATCTAGGAAAAAATGAATGTTACATTTACTACCCCCTTCCAAAAAGAAATAGACTACACTAGTCTATTAAACTAAGCCTATTCATCAAAAAAAGGTACAAAGTGCTACATTGTCACTTAATACTAAGGTCAAAACTTAAAACAAAATTACAATCTTCGGACCTTACTACTAGACTTAATTTAATTAAGCACTAATATTAAGTACAATGAAAACCAAATGAAAATTTTTGCATGATCACAAGAATCTTATAACTAGACTTAACTTAATTAAGCACTAAGGTTAAGTACATCAAAAAGTAAATAAAAATCCTTGCATGAACATAAGAAACACCTTTCCAAAGTAACAATAGTGGTCTTCTTCTATAAAAGAATCAGCTCTATTATTGTTACCAAAACAAAAAAAAAAAATATAACTTTGTCTAGACTCTTGTCTAAATCAAAAAAAATGAACTGAAACAAAATATGAACACCCCCCTTAAAATAGTTTAAGGATTGTCAGAAAATTTTCTATTTCAGCAAAAGAAATTTAGAAAAATTCTTAAATAAAGAAAAATAAAAAAATGATTCTAGTGCAATCATTAACACTAAAAGGAAAAAGTCTTGTAAGACCATTTAGCACTAGGCTAAGAAAAACATCTGGATAAATATCCAGACAAACGCTCGGGAAAAATCGCAATTAATGTCCTAGCTCACCGCTAAAAGAACATTTCAAATCTAGTATCACTACTAGTCGCATCAGAAAATAATTGCACTCTATCGCGCAATGTCGACGTCCTAAGACATCCAGACATGCTAGAATCGCCAGGGAAAACGCTCTGGTTGATCGCCAGAAAATCGCACTCTATCGCGCAATGTCGACGTCCTAAGACATCCAGACATGCTAGAATCGCCAGGGAAATCGCTCTGGTTAATCGCCAGAAAACACGCCAGCTCATCGCCAACAAAACACTCTGGTATTTCGCCAGAAAAAACCTCGGCTCCTCGCCAAGAAAACATTCTGGTACATCGCCAGAAAAAACCTCGGCTCCTCGCCAAGAAAACACTCTGGTAAATCGCCAGAAAAAACCTTGGCTCCTCGCCAAGAAAACACTCTGTAAATAGTCCTCGACTACACAAAGTCTGCGTTCTAAAAGAACAAACTCGCCATTAACATAGTGAGCAGCTATAAAAGCTAACAATATCACTATAGGCACAGTGAATAGCTACCAAAGCTAAAATTCACTCTAAACACAGTGAATAGCTATAAAAGCTAAAATTCACCCTAAACGCAGTGAATAGCTATAAAAGCTAAAATTCACTAAACTGAATGATCCTGCTTTAAAAAGCAATGTTCACTAAGAACAGAATGATTAGTCCGCGCGCAACTAACATTCAAGGAAACATTCCCAAAATAACTATATGAGACAGCAAGTCTCGAAATAGGACCTCCCTAAAATCATAATCTTATATATAGGAGTCCATAAACAAAACGACTCAAAATCACGCATTTTGAGCTCATGCCCTCAGGCAACTAATATACACCGAAATATATACAGAAATATATACAGAAATATATACAGGAGTTCAAATCCCAAACTCTTGGTCATGATAACTCCATATCAAGCTTGGTGAAAGCTCTTAGCAAAAGCTAAATAAATCTTCGGCACATCGCACCAAAGTGGCAAATCTGCCTAGAAACATGAGCCAGAAAAAACGCCCTCCGTCATTCTTCAGGGTGGCTACACAGAGATATAAAACTTAACCAGCATTGCGCTTCTTCAAGTTGCATGAAGAACCCTCGTGTACTGGTCTCGCCCTAGAACAACAACGAAAAGAATTCAATCCATCCCACATAACAGGAGACAAACACCTCACCACGATATACTGAAAGGTGGAGACAATAAAATACGGAAATGGTGACCCTGGAGTCCACCAACTAAAGGGAGTAGATTATAGCATCCACTAAACTAAAACGGTGTCTACCACACCACCATAAGTCAAAAAAATTAATCAATAGGGTGTTCCGAAACACACTACTGCCAACAGCCTGTCACCACTAATAGGCTAATTGGAGCTGAGGTCGACTACAGTAGCTAGGCTCTCCTTTGGCTCAAATAGAAATAACCATTGAGTAACAAAACCTCTAAAGGTCCCAAAGGTCAAACATTCACCCTCCATAGACTACCCTTCCAATCAGTCTGTTCCTCAGGAAGATTAACTCCTTGCCAAACGTCGTAACGGCATCTGTTAGCACCCGGTGCATCACAGCCTGTAAAGACAAATAACTCATGGGATACAACCTAAAAGTTTTACAAGGTTAGCTTAACCAAGCTTCTAACGGAAATTTCCAAAAAACGAAAATGAGCTGAAAAAGCTACATGAAGCAAAAATTTCTCTATTTTTCGGTGGCAACGCAACAAAACTGTTGAAGACGACAAGAGCTTTTCCAGCTTAATCAGAAACAAGAAGAAAACATCGTTGACAGCTAAAATATTCGATCATGGTGTTAATCGTCTTCCTAGACAATAGCCTCTAGAAGAAACTGCTACAGGTATCAGGCATAACCGTTTTCTGTCAGCCCAAACTTCTAGATTATCTGGTGAAAATCTAAAAATTCGGTTAGGAATCTTCCTTCACTGCGCTTAGCCTCTCTTGACAAGGTTCTCATCTCGGTATCAGATTTTGATCATTTCTTTGGGAAACGACTGTCTTACTCTGCTCTCATCTCTTGTAAATGATCAGCCTTTAGTTCTCCTGCAGGACTTCAATTTCCTATCAATCTGATAGTAGACCGAAAAAACTCATCAGACGCCTATGAGTCTATGCTAAAAAAAATTTTAAAAAATTTGTGACTCAAAGGTAACGTTTAAACGGCCCTGAAAAGAATAGAGTATACCCTCAGTTTGTCAATTCAGAAGAAGATCTAAATCAAAATAATCCAAGTCTTAGACTCACTGGATAAACCAAAATCAATTTACTCTTAATTGCACCCAACATATACCACTAAGGTAATAGAAATACACCCACTCGGGTAACAAACTTTGAAATTGCTCATAAAAATTTTTGACTCTACATCATACCACGCGAGCTCCATCTTGCGCTTGTCCAAACTCAAGATCACTTTGGATTGCCTCTAATCAAAATTTCGCTTCCAAGTGTCAAGAACTGGGTATTATTTGGGGTCATAAGCAAATCAAATCCCGCGACCACCGACATACCAGTCTTATGATAAATCCTGAGTGTGACTCTTTCGCAAGCTCGCAACAGCTGAGTCGATGCTAAACATCAACTACAATCAACCTAAGTTTGGATATGATCAGTACCCAAAACCTTAGCAAAAATAATAAAAGTAAGCTATACTCTGCTCAACTTTTATAACAGTCAAAAAAACGAGGTCGTCACCTCTACAGAGCAACATCAAAAAAGTAAAGTAAAGCAATTAAGATAATGTAAATATAAATTATTCTTCTTCTGACAAACTTTCATTAGGGTTAGGTCCCGTGAATGGTTTTAAGTCTTTAATATGCCATCGTCCTACTTTAGTCCCATCTAAATTAACTAAACCATAAACTAAGTCTGAAATCTTTTCTCTTATCACGCAATGCACATACTTATGTACCAACTTAGATGTGAATTTATCAGCTGCACTGGAAAGAATTTTATTTTTTTCGCCAAACGTGATCACCTATTTTAAAGGAAAAATCCCTTATTCTAAGGTTGTAAGACTTACTGTTCCGTTCATAAGCCTTATGTATCCTACTACGCACGTCGGTGAAAATATCTTCTAAACCCTTTAAATTTTCGGCGTACGCACTCCTGTTACCCGGAATTATTTCGCTGTCAACATTGACATCCAAATCTAAATTTTTATAATACGATCCAGCTAGCGGTATATGTCTGCCGTAAACTAAGAAAGACGGTGTGAACCCTGTTACTTCGTGTCTTGCGGTGTACACGGGATTAAAACGAATGTTAAAACCATAAGTTTCACTTAAGCTCTTAAAACTCTTAGAGGTAAACTGAGTACCGTTATCGCATATTAAGAGCGATGGAACACCGTGGATTAGAAAGACATCATTTTCCAAAATTCTCTCTATATATCCAGCTTTAGAGCTTTTCAAAGGAAATAGCATGGTATACTTTGTAAACCAGCAAGAAACCACGAGAAGCCATTTATTTCCCCTTTTTGAACGTGGGAATGGGCCTACTAGATCAGCTGCTATGACTTGAAAAGGGTAATTAACCGTTTTCTCTTTTCCCATCAGTCCCATAGGTAGTGTATTTGGAGATTTCTGCGCTCCACATACTTCACAAGTCCTCACAAATTTTAAGATATCAAAACGCATTTTTGGCCAATAATACTGTTCCTGAACCCTGTGAAGAGTTTTTATAAAAACCGAAATGACCAGAAGTAGGAGGAGTGTGACACATGTCTATAATTTCCTCTCTCTGTGGTTTAGGAACTAGTATTTTCCACTCGGGTACATTAACTTTTAAAGGCAACTGGTTTGGGATAAATTTGTACGCAAAATCATTTTCCACCTTCCACTGCGGAAAATTTTGAGGGAATTCTTTAATTTGCTGCCGTAAATTATCGTACCATGGATCAATGCGATCTATATCAACTGTATCAATTCTTACGCCAATCTGTGCATTAAGACTGTTTTCGTCCACTGTATGATCTGGGATTCTTGACAAAGCGTCAGGAATAACATTGTGGACTCCTTTTCTATGAATTAAATTAAACGTATGTTGTCTCAGCCTAATCGCCCAACGCGCTAGTTTGCCACTAGGGTTTTTAATAGAATTAAGCCACAATAAACTATAATGATCTGTTATGACCGTGAAAGGAACACCTTCTATGTAAGGTCGAAACTTTTCGATGTTAAAGAGTACTGCTAAACATTCTTTTTTTAACAACTGAATAGTTACGTTCAGCCCTTGATAAAGTTCTACTGGCATACGCTATCACTCTTTCCTCACCATTGATTTTCTGTGTTAGGATGCCCCCTAAACCGGTATTAGAAGCATCACTAGAAATATAAAACTGTTGGGAAAAATCTGGTTGGGATAAAATGGGAGCTGAAACCAATAGCTCTTTAATCTTTATAAAAGATTCTTCGGCTGCCTTTGTCCAATCTATCGATTGTCCTTTTTTTCGTCCTTTCAAAAGATCATTGATAGGCGACAACAGGGTAGAAAAATTCTCAATAAAACGTCTGTACCATGAACACATTCCTACGAAGCGCTTAACTTCCGTAGTATTAGTAGGTCTCGCATAATTAACCATGCTTGCTACTTTATCCGGATCGGTACGCAAGGAATTTGAGCCTACAATATAGCCTAAAAACTTTAGAGAAGTTTTGAAAAAAAATCACATTTGCTCAAATTTATCGTCAGTCCGGCCTCTTTCAATTTATTTTTTACTTCTTTAAGTAAGCGTATATGCGATTCGAAGTCTTCCGATGTTACTAAAATATCATCGAGATAGGTAAAAATATGTGGCTCATATTTCGGACCAAATATAGCGTCCACTAAACGTTGCTGAGTTTGAGCAGCGTTCTTTAGACCAAACGGCATAGTGACGAACTGAAATAGACCTCGGCCTACTACTGCAAAAGCGGTCTTTTCCTTAGAGGATTTGTCCAAAGGAATTTGCCAGAATGCCTTTCTAAGATCTATCGAGGATACATACTTAGCATTCCTGAGTGATGTCAAAATTCTATCGATGTTCGGTAATGGATAGTTATCAAATTTGCTGACCTCGTTGAGCTTTCTTCCGTCAAAGCATAGACGATACTGTCCATCGGCCTTTTTCACCAATAAGATTGGAGAACACCAAGGACTGTTTGATTCTTCAATCACTCCGAGTTTCAACATTTCGTCTAACTCTTTATTTAATACTTTTGACATATACGGAGACATGGCGAAGGGCCTTGTCTTTACAGGACTGGCATCAGCCGTATCTATAGACATGGTGATCTTATTCGTTCGGCCTAACCTATCTTTACTACTTATTTCTTTGAAAGAGCTTATTACGTTTTCTGCGTTTAAGCGTTCCGTCCGCGAGAGATCATCTAGGGTACATAGACGCGAGAAAAGGCTTTCTAAAGAACTTTCTGAATAACAATCTTTAAAACTTGTTTGAGAATTGACTTCTAGGGACTGTGGATACCACGAATTATTTTTAAAATTTACTAAAATTCCGAATTTTTGTGCAAAATCACATCCTAAAACCAAAGTATGTGATAGAGAAGGTACTACTAGAGCAGAGATTACTAAACAATGACCATTGCAGACTAGCGGCAACTCAACCGTACCTAAAACTTTTAGACGGCTGCCATCTGCAGTGGTAACACTTCTATTTTTGACGTGGCATATTTTTATACTTAAACGACTTAAAATTTTAATACCATTCTGACCTACGCACGAGAGTCAAATAAAGCCGAGAAATGGACACTTAATAGATTTATCTTTATATGCGGTCTATTATCTAAATATTTATGCACGAATAAAAGAGATATGTGACCATTTGGAGAAGCAGGAGTTTTAACTTGAGAAGGAGGATTTTTATTAGACTTTTAAAAATCAGAAACTTTTTGTAACTATTTAGTCCAATCTGATCTATTGGAATATTTCTTTACTTAAGATCCTCGTTAGAATCTTTCTTTTTATCCGCGACCTGACGTTCTGAGAAAGTACGACGGATTTTCAGTTCATAGTCTAATTCATACTCCAGTAGTGATTGACTTTTAAAATTAAAGGCTTCCATGATAAATGAATACAATTTAAAAGAATTGTTTAAAAAGTCGTGAAAATATTTCTCCTGTGCTCCCAATAGTCAAAATAAAAAATATGTAAAGGCACTTAAAATATTTAAACTTCTTTACCAAACATTTAAAAAATCTTCAACAATTTCAAAAAAAATTTCTAAGTATCGCCTTGTATTAAAATTCCTTTACTAAATATCTTAAGAACTTCCTATAAAAAATCTCTAAATACCGTTTCGTATCAGCAAAGTATTTTTAATATTCATGCAAAACATCGGTGAGAAAAAAAAGTACAGTTTTTTCTTCGGTTTACCGCGAAATAAATCTAACACTGCAAAAATTAAAGTAAACCAGCACATCTGCTAATCTGAACTATAAAGCTAGCTGTTAAGAAAAAAGCAGGGATCACTTAAATTAGAGTCAATTGACAAAATTCAAATATCTATACCACCATCAGATAAATTGAAATAAATAATTCTACAAATTTCCTGCTTTTGTCTTATTGCTATTGTGTAGTTTCGTTTAATAAATATTATGAAATAAAAATATCTGAAAAGTTAGAGCTTTTACTTTGTTCGAAAGCTAGTACACTGAACCCTTTAAAAAATAAAATTCCAAAAGCCCCGCGTTGACAGCGCTATTTTGTAACATGGGCACTCGCCCTATTTTTGAGGCGTTATTTTGTACCGTGTATATTAATTGGTCGCTTTTTGCGGCGTCATTTTGTACCCTGTGAAAATTGTTTTTCCCACGCTTGGGCACAATTTTCTTGCGACCTCTTTTTAATTTCTGAGAATGAATTGAGTGAATAATGATTTTAAAAAAACTAAAGAAATTAAACAAACACTAGCTCAGTTTTCCTTGGTAGAGATATATGGGTAAGAGATAATTGTTATACGTCTTTTTGGAATTATTTTCTATTTTTTAAAAAAAACTTCAGTCGTACAAATTTTGGGCACCATTCATTTTAAAATAGAAAGAATCTAACTTCAGTTAAAAAAATGAAAAAATACTGAAGTGTTTTATGGATATTACTAAAAGGAATTATACTAGTACAACTTTTCTTATCCTGAAAGGAAAATAGGTATTCAGTGAGACACTAGCTTTAATCAACAAAAAAAGAAAATTTATTCATGATTTAAAATAAAAGTTCCAACCTTTGCTGTTATAAAAATTATAAAAGTTCTAGCCTAAATGTAGTTTTTATAAATTAGAGTCCCTAAATCAGAGATTTTACTTCTAATTTTTGACTACACCCGAAATCGAAGAGTCGTGATTTTCACTTCGCGATCTTTCAGTTCAAATTGCTGTTGAAACACTTTTATATATTTATTGATGTAGTTGTGGTAACTTACGGTCTTCCTATGGGCTTCTAGGCCTTCAATGCTACACAAAACCGATTTCACACTTTTGAGGAGAGCCTACTTTAGCTACTCCATTTAGAAAACACACAACGCCCACTACGGCTTTATGATAAAAAAAACTCGTGCTTAACTTGGCTCTCGTAGGTATTGTCGTATGCCTCTACTGCGGCTCGGTGGAAATTAGCCTGCTGCGGCTTGATGTTACTGCCTGGCGGCGGCTCGGTGTTCTCAGCCTGGCTGCGGCTTGATGGTACTAACCTCTCGGCGGCTTGGTGGAAATTAGCCAAGATTCGCGTCACCCGGACCCTTAAATAAGCCGTGGGCACTCTGTCTGTAATATGGCGACGCCGGAACCAAAACTCCGGATACAAACATTTGACCAATCCCGGCGTATCGATAGATTCGGTCGCAAACCCGCACAGCGCACTATATAACGAGCGGCTTGGAATTTCTGATTAATATACTGCTCGATACAAAAATGAAAAGAAGTACATTATTAAGAGAAAAATCAGTAACATTATATGGTCTTAAAATCTAGGAAAAAATGAATGTTACAATCTAACGTAATAAAATCTGTTTTTAACCTGGCCAGAGAACATATGTACGAAAAAATACGTAAATCGGATAAGTAGTTCTCGAGTAATAAGCGCACTAACGGACAGACAGACAGCTAAAGAGACGTTACATTTTATATATATTATATTCTTTGCTACATGATATTGTTCCACATTTAATAGTTTAGGCAGCGTATTGCAAAGAGAGAAACATTTTTGGTGTTTGATTCACTATTATCGTTACTGCTTATCCCTTATGTCACCTAACGTAATAAAATATAGCCTATAACTTGGCCAGAGAACATATATTTTAAAAAAAAAAAGCAGGACAGGTACTCAGACAGAGAGAGAGACGTTGCATTTTATATATATTATAGGTTATTATAGATGATAGAACAAATGTATGAATTAAAAAATAAAAAAAAAAAAAAACGTAATCCGTTTCTCGAGTGATAAGCGCACTAACGGTTAGACAGACAGACAGAGAAACAGACAGTAATAAGCGCACCAACGGACAAACAGGCAGACAGATGGATAGACAGAGAGACTTTGCATTTATATATATTATAGAATATTATAGATAACCTGGCCAGAGAGTAAATGTATTAATCAAAAAAAAAAAAAAAAATCGAATAAGCGGTTCTCGAGTAATAAGCACACTAACGGACAGACAGGCAGAGAGACGTTGCATTTTATATATATGTTATATATATATATATATATATATATATATATATATATATATATATATATATATATATATATATATAATTGACCAAACCTAAGTATCAGTTAATTGTGTACCCCATTATCAGAAAACGGGAATATTTGTGACGTCTTGTGTTTTCCTATAAAGTGCAATAATTGTTCTAGAATTGCACTGCCAGCTGCCTCAACTATTCATTTGCTTTTGAGTTAAACATGTGATCTCATACATTGTGGGAATGTTTCAAATAATACAGGAAGGGAGTCGAGAAATGATAAATAATAATTGTTTTAGATTCAACCACTATAAATTACCCGCATAATAATGATAAACAAGAAAAAGTGGGAGTGTTTGGTTTCTTTAAGTTTATAGTAATTTTAAAAATTCTCATAATAACTTAGACTATGATCGACAGAACAATGTTCCTTATTTTCGGACATCGTAACGATATATTGGGATACCCTGCATCTTACTGTTTGTTTATTTATTGTTTGGAACAGTAAATTTGTTATTTATAAGTAAATATCAAATAGATACTAAAAATTTTAAAAACCTACATTTTGTGATAATTGTTTAGTCTATAATTAATCATAATATTTTTTTCTTATATATTGACAAAACTATGATCTTCCACTGTTCCCATTTATTATGTTTTATGACTAGCAGAGTTACTATTTTTTTTTATATTTTGATGATGATCCAAAAAATATGAAGTAGGATTTGTCACTCTGTCACTTCAAAGTCCTCCAGTAACCGAATGCACCGCTCGTAACGTTTATTCTATTTACTGAACATTCGTTGGTAGATCTCCTCGTCTCGAAGTCACAGGATGTCAAATCAGGCAAATAACGCTGGGGTATAACAGTAATAGAATTCTCCAAAAACTGTTGCGTGCAGAATAAATTGGGGCAGGTGCATTACCGTGGTGCAGGAGGAAACTGTTTTCGCTCTAAAGCCGTCCTCTCACCAATAGAAAGTTCGTCAGTGATGCTTAAAATTGTCAGATAATGGTATTCACTAATCATATCTGGAACTAGCTATAAGTTTAGGCGCGGTTGCAGTCGAAGATATTTCGAAACACTCGTCATCTTCTAACGAAATTTGGCCGGCCTTTAATCGCGAAAGCCAGTCAAAAATTTCAGAGTTTAAAACAAAATTACACACATACGCGCTGATCATTATTTGTATCTACTGTAAGAATAGCAGACAGACACAACTGGACTCTTACGCAAATGTACATACAGAACAAACTAAACGTGTTCAAACAAGTTGAAACTTGTTGCCCATTTCTAGACATGTACCGTCATCTATAGGGCGAGTCGATACTATTTCACGTTTTTGCTGTATAGAATTAATCCGGAAACTTTTGAATCGTCCCACGTAAATGTGTCTTTGTTTGCAATGATGGTTTATTTTCAAGTTAAAGATTCAGCACTGAATAACACATTCAACTAGGGTCCCATATCCAATTTAAAATTCGCAACAGGTACTTACTCGGAAAACCTGGCTCAACTTGGACACTTAACATAAATTTAAAAAGAGTCTTGGAGATCAAACGGTATTTACAGTCTGTCAAGTAAGAACGTGACCGATCGTATTCTTGAAAAAATATGTTTCGAGAACATTTTCAGTGTATTTTTTGGTGTACTAACAACGGCTTAATTACTTTAGCAAGTTGAACAATCGTCTCCTGCATCAATAAATGCCTGGCATCTTCGAGGCATGTTGACGACGAGTCTTTCCTCTGAGTTTTCTCTTTACTAGGAATCAAACGTTTTCAATAGGTTTGGCGTCAGGCGATTGTGAGTACCACTTTAGTATCTTAGCGTGGGTCCAAGCAAGACGCCTCGCGACGTAATTCTCGCCGAGCAAAGGTGCTTCGGAATTTGACATCATGAGCACAAAGATGTTGTCGAATGGTCTCATGGGACACATTCAAACCCAACTTTCTTAATTTTGTCGTTCCTTCACGCAGCGTCAATTTCGAGTCCCGTGAAAACAAAGACACGATTCGTTTTTTCGACTTTCAGATTGACATTGCCTACCGAGTCACGTTTTGACAAGTCGTTGAAATTTTTCGTCCCGTTAAAACGATTTACCCGCTTCTGCACAAACGCCACCGACTTTTTAATATATTAAGCGGCCGCGGAATGTGTCATTTTAGGCCCCTTTGGATGAGAACAAAGAAGGACTGCCCCGAACTGACACGTGAACAAGTGACTCATTTTGGATTTTACTCGATTTCAACGAAAGTTCGGAATAGGCTGATACTTTTACTAAAATGCGTCGTAGGCAAAGGTTCCCTCTACCGATTTTTTGTTAAATTGCTAGAGTCGTATCTACCAAAAATAAATTATCGCGGACACGTTCTTACTTGACACTATCTCTAGTTTTAGCTTCACTTTCAAACGACTTGATGCAAGAATTTTTTTTACAACAGAAATGATATGTCAACATCCCTTTTATAGTTAGAGCTATTTTAAATCTTGCCTCTAATTTTTTTGCTTCTTCAATATATTCTTCATTCATAACTTTAAATGACATGTTAGGAAGGGACTCAATTGTCCATTCAAATAATTCTTTTTGCGTTTGCATTGAAGGCTAGTTCTAGCAGCTTTTCAAAGTCTCACCCAAGCCATCGCACGCGCCCTTGCTTTGGGACGTTGGAAAAAGTGCCACTCTGCAACTAAACCAAAATCTTTCAGATGATAATTGAGAGATTTTTTTGTTTTTGTATCACGTACTTGCCCAATCAGAAAAATATGTAATTTTTTAAATTTTCAGCAGAGTTTGTCTTTGTTCCAGTATTCAATAATTACGTTTCTAAGTTTACGATGAGTGTGCTTTTGAACATTTAGTCTAATAATAAGGATCACTTTCTACTCGTTTTTGGATAATGTATATATAATTTTCATAAAAAAGTATTGATATAAATACGTAATATATTATTACATATACCTTTCAAAAGCAAGAAATGGGCGCAAACGTGAACGAGACTCCGTTAGAATTCTAGGCGCGCGGTGCGCGCTACGTAACGAGCGCTCAAAATTATTTAATATTTTTTGTAGACTCGACTTTTCAAAAATATGGGTTTTTTAGATTAAAATATAGTGAATGTAATGGTATTTTGCTTTAATTTTATAAGTTATGGGGGCAAGCATGAAAAAATTATTTAAACAATTTCATTGTCATCATTAAAATAAGAGCAATAAAATGGCGGAAGAAAGAAGTTTATACGATAAACAAAACCGCAGATATTGCTTTTTTAATGTGTCGCCAATTAGTGGACTACGATGATATAACATCTATATTTTGCAAAATATTCATTTGGAAAAAATCTCGATATATGTGTCATGCATACAGGTCATAAAAAATTTTTCGGGCAAATCAAAAATGTGAAGTCAAAATAGGTGTACGGTTTGTAAAAGAATGACCCATATATATCTATATATATATATATATATATATATATATATATATATATATATATATATATATATATATATATATATATATATTTATATATATATACATATTTTAAACAATTTTTTTCTTTAACCCTCTTTTTATATTTATATGGTAATGATTTTTTCTTGGCTTTAAGGTTATGTGAATTAAAACTTCAATTTACATGTATGTTAACGTTTCGATCAACCTAGTGATCTTTTTCAAAATATTTAATTTCATTAATACAACCAGTAACAATGTCCATATGTATCAAGTATCCTAAAAAAACCAAACCATGCTTACCTATGCATTAACAATGTTATAATTTGGCTTACCTTAGAATGTAGAATTTGAAAGATTTTTATTTTCTTGTCAATAATTAAAACATTTCAAGAGTCATATACACAATTACTTTTTACATTTTAAAACTCTACACACAGTTAAAAATTATTAAAATGGTGTTGCTTTATCATTATACTTTAAAGGACTGAAAAATATATTCGATTCAGATTGTTAATTTCTTTTTTGTCATTTATGGCGTTTTGGTTTTTGTGGATAAGGATGGATTCTAAGATTTCTCTTTTTTTAGTATGATTTTCGGAACTTAAGATTTTTGTACTTTCGTAATTAAATGTGTTTTTTTCCTTTTCATGTTTATTTAACACTTTCGCTGCCGCCTACTCCGATCGGAGTTGATCGGCGCTTGACGTACTTGCCGGCTACTCCGACCGGCGTCCTAGCGATTCATGTTCTGACAAGTCATTAGTTTGTTGGCCTCCGTTGTTAACGTATGTTTTTCGTGGTGGCATAGAGTAAGAGTGTTTCGAGACGTATTTTATTGGCTTGGTTTTTAATTTGAAAAATTCAAAGTTTTACAATACATATTTCAAATCTGTCGTGTGATAAGTGTTGTTTACTTAGATATTGTATTGTTTTATACATTTTTACTGAGAAAATGAGTGGATATGACGAGGCTGAGCCGTCTCAAAGAAAACGCCCGCGCTTACAACGGACTACAGCGAACAGGAGAGCACTAACTCAAGAAGAGCTTGAGGCCATTCTTAATGAAGAAGACGACCTTTTTCCATCAAGTGAATCTAAATACGAATTATCCCACAGTTCAGAATCTGATTCTGATGAAGATGAAGAAGTCGGACAGATACAACAGCCACCAACTGTCAACTTAGCAGGTACCAACGTTGCTCAAACTACTCCGCCTACGCCTACGCCAATTACGGGCTGGGCAAATGATTGTAAAAGTCCGAACGATATAAAAACTTTTGAATTTACGAAGAGGCAGGAATTGTTAGTACCAAAACCGGGGAACAGCCCTATAAATTATTTCTTTTTATTGTTCGACGAGGATTTTATGAATTTCATTATTCAAGAAACAAACAAAAATGCAGTTAGCGTTTTATGTGAGAGTTCGTCGGAAAAATCTCGCATTAGTGCATGGTTGATGAAATGAAAATATTTCTTGGACTTTTGTTCACTATGGGAATGGTCCCACTGTCCAGATTGCAAGATTACTGGAAAACTAACGATAGAGTGTTCAATTTTCCTGTGTTTCGAGAACAAATGAGTAGGAATCGTTTTCTATTGATTTTGCGATGTTTACATTTTTATTCAGAAGATGAGCTTACGGAACCTAACAGAGATGTTCTGAAACGGATCAGACATGTAATTGATTATTTCAATAATAAAATGAAACACATTTATTATCCAGGGAAGCAGCTTGCCTTAGATGAAAGCATGGTGTTGTGGCGAGGACGGTTGGGGTTCCGCCAGTACATAAAAAACAAGCGTCACAAATATGGGATCAAACTCTATATGTTGACGGAGCCGAATGGAACCGTTTTGAGGTTCCGTGTCTATACAGGAGCTAATGATGCAGATCTACGTGGTACAGGGCATGCATCCAAGGTAGTTTTGACACTTATGGAGGAATTACTCGATAATGGCCATTCTTTGTATATGGACAATTTTTATAACAGCTTTGCCTTGTCAAAACAACTTCTTGACAGAAAAACATATTCCACGGGTACCCTAAAATCCAATCTAAAAGAAAATCCATTAGAATTGGTAAAAAAAAAGATTAAGGTGGGAGAAAATGTATCCGCATTCAAAGATGGCGTTCATATAGGAAAATGGAAAGACAAGAGGGAAGTGACGTATATCACAACAGAGTACGACAATACAATACAAATAACCACTAATAGAAGGGGAGTTGAAAAACAAAAACCGCTGGCAATTATTGAGTACAATAAATATATGTCAGGCATTGACCACCAAGATCAACTTCTTTCGTATTATCCTTGCGAACGCAAAACAATAAGGTGGTATAAAAAGTTATTTATACATGTAGTGCAATTGCTTGCGCAGAATGCTTTTAAATTCTACAATGCCGATTATGGAAATAGAAAAATGACACTGTACGATTTTCGGATTTCTATTATAAATGCTCTTCTTCCAGTCAGACCAGGAGTTGCAATTGTCCCCAGACGTGTAGAATCAAAACATTCTATTACGAAGATACCTGAACAAACTCGTGACAAAGAAAACACACTCAGGGTAAAAAGAAAACAGTGTCATCAGTGCACTAAAGAAGGTAAAGGAAGAAAACAAACTGTATTCCAGTGTAATGACTGTAATGACAAACCGGGGTTGTGTGTGAAGTGTTTCGACAAATATCACGATTCCTTGTAGTTCATAAATACTTTTTATATTTTATTCTATGCTTATTATTTGGTTTTCTTTCGTTATCGTTCTTTTATTTGATATACAGTCAGTCAAAGTGAAACTCGTACACTAGCTTCAATATGATTTTATTTGTAACACAAAAAGCACACTGAAAGAATAACATTTTATCATTTAACTCCCAATTAGTATAACTAAATAACAATGCGAATAGTAAATTATTCCAAATATTTTAACAGAAAAATAAAAATATTATTTTTAAACCTCAAAATGAAACTCGTACAAATGTAAAAAAATGGCTTTCTATACTGTCTAATATTTTGTTGGTAGGCCTTTGTTTCCTATCACATCTCTTAGTCGATTGGGGACCGACCGCACCAATTTTTCACAATATTCTGGCGATATTTTTTCCCATTCTTCCTGTAATACAGCCTTGACTTGATTTTTATTAGAAATTTCATGTTTTCTGATGGCAATTTTCAAATGGCTCCATAAATTTTCAATTACATTAAGGTCTGGACTTTGTGGTGGCGTTTCGAGTACTTTTGGACAGTTGTATAAGAGCCATTGTTTAACTCGTTGTGCTTTATGCTTGGGATCATTATCCTGATAAAATTTGAATGATCCCTGCAATCCAAACTTTTCCGCGCTTTGCTTTAAATTTTGCTTCAATATGTCCAAATACATATTTTGATCTATTATACCCTCTATAAAATGTAAGTTTCCTGGGCCTTGGGCAGACATACACCCCCACACCATAACGGATCCTCCTCCATGCTTAACTGTCGCTCTTAGATTTTTTTTCTTTTAGTGCTTCATTTGCCCTTCTCCATACTCTTAGCTGCCCATCCGATCCCCAAATGTTAAACTTACTCTCATCAGTGAAAATAACTTCTTTCCAGAATTCAAAATCCTTTTCACGGTATTCTTCAGCAAACTGTAGTCTTTTAACTTTATTTACTTTACTAATAAATGGCTTTTTTCTAGCAACCCTGCTATTTAATTTATGTTTTTTTAAAAGATTTCTAATTGTTTGTGGATTAAGACTTTTATGCAAATATTTTTCAGCTTCCTTTGCTAGCTTAGGAGCAGAAATTTTTGGATCTTCTTCCACTTTTCGCAAAATCCATCGTTCGTCGTAATAATTAAAAATTTTTCTGGGACTTTTCCTAACTTTATTTTTTATTCTATTTTCATTTTTGTAGCGGTCTACAATGCTTTGAACTGTTGTATGACTTCGGTTCACAATCTTGCCGATTTGACGGTAGGACTTACCCATCTGAAAATGATGGATTATCAATTCCCTTTCGGCAACGCAAGTTTGTCCTCGTTGCCGTCCCATATTTTAAAAACAAAATTAAATGACAGTAAATGTTTGAAACTATCACCAGACACTATAATTTTAGAATAAATTTGTTTCAAGGTATTTTTGCAACAATTAGATACTAACTGTACGAGTTTAATTTTGGCGTTCTAAATGCAAATTTATAACAATTTGTTTACATTCCAAATTTTTTTAGATCACTATATGCTGAGGAATTTGTACTAATACGCAGGTCACACAAAATGTATTTGCTGTTGTTTATTTTACACTGAGATAAAATAATTTAAAATTTTTATAGTGTACGAGTTTCACTTTGACTGACTGTATTTTATAATAGTACTATTTTGTTGTGGTACCTGAAATGAATTTATTTTTTCATGTTTTCAAAGTTATTCCATACAGAATAGCTAAAATTTTTATTTTTACTGTTTCTTATGCTTTAGATAATAAATAATGAGGTTTGCAATAATCTGTTTTAGTAAAAAATCCGATCGGAGTCGCCGGCACACAGTAACCGTTTCACAAAAAATGCTCGTCAATGCCACCGACTCCGATCGGAGTTGTTTTTGTTTTTTTTGTTATACTAATTTTTTATGCTTCCAAAAAACATTTAATACTGAATTAAGGGTTTTCGACCGTAGTTTCATAATTATGTGCGAAAAACTTAATTTGGCTCCTCGGGATGACGCACTACTCACAAAGCGGCAGCGAAAGTGTTAATGACGTTACACTATTTTTATCGTACTTGTGGCTTTTTATACGGTTTTCCAAATATTGACTGGTTTGTCTAATGTATATTCCACTACAATCATTACATGGGATTTCGTAAACAATGTTACTTTTTTGTTTTTTGGTGTTGGTACTTTTAATTTTGAAAAGTTGTTACAAAGGAAGTTATAGGCTTTATGAGCGATGTTTGAAAAGTTTTTCAATTTGATATGAAAATTCATTTAGATATGGTAAAACAATATATTTTTTAGTGTCTTTTTGTTTGTGGTTTACTATTTCGGTAGAATTGTAAAATTTGTGGATGTGCTTTTTAAAATCTTTTCGATTAGAGATAACGGGTATTTGTTTAACATTAAAGCGTTTTTGGCTTTGTTTATTGCATCTTCTCGATATTCTGGATTTAATAAGGAGATTGCACGGTCTGCCAATCCTATTACGACCGATTTCCTTTGTTTTAACGGATGGTTAGAATTATAATTTAAGTATTTTGATGACCACGTTTTTTTTTTGTATACCAAGATGTTTTTATGTTTTTATTTATGTGAAATAACGGTAAATCGAGTTTTTGTTCTACTTGTACTGTGAATTGTATTCTTTGGTGATAATTAATAAATTTATTTAGGAAATAATTTACTTGGTCTTTTCGAATGGCTATTATGCAATCATCAACATACCTGAAGAAAAATGGAATTTCAAATTTTATATTTGAGATAATTTCAGATTCTAGGTTTTTCCATCACTATTTGCGCAATGACGCTAGATATAGAGGAACCCATTGCGCAACAGTTTATTTGACGGAATAATTTATCTTTGCTCGTCAATGCCACCGACTCCGATCGGAGTTGTTTTTGTTTTTTTTGTTATACTAATTTTTTATGCTTCCAAAAAACATTTAATACTGAATTAAGGGTTTTCGACCGTAGTTTCATAATTATGTGCGAAAAACTTAATTTGGCTCCTCGGGATGACGCACTACTCACAAAGCGGCAGCGAAAGTGTTAATGACGTTACACTATTTTTATCGTACTTGTGGCTTTTTATACGGTTTTCCAAATATTGACTGGTTTGTCGACCGGTTTACGACCGATTTCCTTTGTTTTAACGGATGGTTAGAATTATAATTTAAGTATTTTGATGACCACGTTTTTTTTGTATACCAAGATGTTTTTATGTTTTTATTTATGTGAAATAACGGTAAATCGAGTTTTTGTTCTACTTGTACTGTGAATTGTATTCTTTGGTGATAATTAATAAATTTATTTAGGAAATAATTTACTTGGTCTTTTCGAATGGCTATTATGCAATCATCAACATACCTGAAGAAAAATGGAATTTCAAATTTTATATTTGAGATAATTTCAGATTCTAGGTTTTCCATCACTATTTGCGCAATGACGCTAGATATAGAGGAACCCATTGCGCAACAGTTTATTTGACGGAATAATTTATCTTTGTATTGGAAGTATGTTGAATTCAGAACCAGTTCGACTGCCTCAACAAAAACATTTATTGGTATATCAGTAAATAGTTTGATCTCGTTCCATTTTTTTTTTTTGATGATATTGCTTGCTAGGTTCAATGGTATACTGGTATACAGTGACACTACATCCAGTGATATTAGTATGTATTCATCTGGGAGTTCCACATTTATTATTTTTTCTTTGAATTGGAATGAGTCTTTAATATAGTAATTATTTTTGTAAATTACATTATTAAGAATGTTTTTAAGATATTTAGATAATCTATTAAATGGGTATTGGACACACAAAATTATTGGTCTTAGGGGTTTATTTTCTTTATGTAATTTTGGGAGGCCATAAATTTTTGGGGGAATAACATTTCTAATTTTTAATGTTTTGACTATTTCAGGTGAAAATATATTATTTTTTTTTCCAATTTGTCTATTAATTGATTGTTTTGTTTTTGCTATACCCTGGTCGGATCTCTTTTAATTGGTTTATATGTTTTTTTGTCATTAAGTAGATCATTCATTTTATTGGTATATTCTTTAGCGTTCATTATAACAGTCTTGTTAGTTTTATCTGCTTTGAATGTCTTGAAGTCGGGATGTTTTTTTAGGAATTTCTTTGTTTTGAATTTTTTTTTTGAATTCTTTTTAATTTTATTTTTGTAATTAGTGAGAATATTACGTTTTGGATCTGAGTTCATCTTTTTCTTTAAGTGTAAGGTTTTGAATACCATTTTCTATGTTGCTAATTATATTGTGTGTGGGCAATTGTGATTCTTTAGTTATTTTTACTGCAAAATTCGGTCCTAAGCTCAAAATATCATTGGCATATTGGGGTATTGGTTTTTCAGTGAGATTTTCAATCCAGTCAATATTTTCTTCTATAGTACTGGTTGTATTATTGAAATTAAATGTTTTGAAAAAGATCACTAGGTTGATCGAAACGTTAACATACATGTAAATTGAAGTTTTAATTCACATAACCTTAAAGCCAAGAAAAAATCATTACCATATATATATATATATATATATATATATATATATATATTATATATATATATATATATATATATATATATATATATATACTAGCCGTGCCGGCCGCTCCGCTCGCGTGGGCTTCATTTACTATTATCGTCACTGCTCATTCCCTATATTATCTAGCGTAATAAAACCTGTCCTATAACTTGGCCAGAGAACATATGTACGAAAAAAACATGTAAATCGGATAAGTAGTTTTCGAGTAATAAGCCCACTAACGGACAGATAGACAGCCAGAGAGACGTTACATTTTATATATATTATTAGTTTTTGCTTCACTTTCAAACGACTTGACGCAAGAATTTTTTTACAACAGCTATTCATTAAAAAATTGTTAGTCATTTTTCTAATATTAGAAAGAAAAAATATAATGGACTAGGTTAGGAAATATAGAGGGTAAAACTTAAGAACATGTAGGTATTCAAACTATAGAACTGAGCTGGTGACTTTTCGAAGAAGGTTTTTTCAAGGTATTTAAACTCTGATTCTCTTGCATTTTTTTCTACGTTATACTTATTTTTCCAGCTGTGATTCATAGGGAAACGACAGAAAAAACATCAGTGATCTATTTTATATGTTAAGGTATTTCTTACGCGTAACTGTTAAAAGTAGTTTTGCTTGAAATTTTGAGAATTAATAGATTTTAGCACTGCTTCAATATAAAGATGGTTTACCAAGCCGTCTTGCCATAATTAATTGTAAAAGATGTTTAACACGTATAAGATAGGAATCTATACTTTTTCTTCGATCAACAGCACGCGTTTCTTACAATTTTTGTTATCGTATGTGGGTTAAAAAGTAAAAAGTCGCAAAAAATTATGTATCCATAAAAAAATACTTTGCTACCGTTTGTTAAAATATGAAGACAGTTTACCACCTAGTTGTAAAAATATATAAGATACATATTGCCTTTTATTGAATTTTATGAGGTGAATTTTCACTGTGGCAACGTAGCTTGAATAAGACTGCTCGCGCAGACGCGGGCCCCCTTCTTACAAATTTTGAATCATATATAGTCCGGGAGCTCAGAACCAAGATTTTGGACTTATCGAAGAGCGGCAGATCACTTATTAAATGTGACAAACTGAACCAAAAAATACAACTTATAGATCCAAATTCCGGTTTCTGCCTTGGTTATTAGGGGGGGGAAATTGCAAAGAATTGAGGATCGGTGAGCTCATCCCAGAGTGGCAGTTTATATGTTTGTTAGGATACTATAGCGTTAATATCTGCGAAGGAAACCGGTTCCTGTGGGAGTAAAGCTTTTTTTTCTTGAAAAAAATGGGCTCAAAAAATGAACTTATAGCTGAGTGGCAGATATTCGAGATATAGTTAGTTTGGGACCCAAAAAGAAGTGAAAAAATATTATTTGCGATAGATCCTGGTTCTTTGAATTCCTATGAATTTTTGAACCTGTAGAGTTTTTGGACCCACCTGAACTCATTCGAGAGCGGCAGATAAATGAACCAGTATTCGAGTATTATAATACGAGGTGAAATCCCGAATATGTGCCACGAAGTCCAGTCCCCTGCTTTTTATCAGCAGAATTTTTATATTTTTTATTGCAAAGTTTAAGTTGTAGACAAATTGATTTTTCTTATTCGCATTATTACCTAGCTGTGATGTATGAATTCATATGTTTTTTGACACGTCAAAATCGAATTTCTAATCGATTTTTGATAAAAATTTATTAATTTTTAGTGCTCCGTACGGAACACTTATAAGATCACTTCGGTGTCTGTCTGTCTGTCTGTCTGTCTGTCACACCCGATTTTCTCCGAAAACTATTTTACATAGAAAGGTGAAATGTGGTAATAATATAGGAATTGATGGCCTCATCAGAGCCATGTAGTTTTGAGAATTAAATTTTGACTTAAGGGGTTAGTTTTGGGGGTGAAGTCGGAAGTGAAAAAAAAATTTTTTTTACTAGGTCATCGAGTATGATGTCAAATGAAAACTTGTGAAAACACGAGTAAAAAAATATATATATAATATTATACTTGCGCGCACTTTTCTTTGTATTATTTTTTAAAAATTCGCGAAAAATCGCTGTCCCGGGCCTTATCTCGAAAAGCACTTATCAAAAAATTTCGAAAAATTTCTGGAATATTCTCCACGGGGTGTAGATTGAACGAAAATTATCACGAGTCCATTACCTTTAATAATTTATATGGTATATAAAAAAAACAAAAATTTCAAGGTCATCAGATTTCAGTAAAGATTGGAAACAAACTTTGTTGAAAACTCATTTGGGGTGTGTTTTGTGAAGCACTGATCATTTTATACCACCGTAACATAAATTTTGACTTAAGGGGTTCGTTTTGAGGGGTGAAATCGGAAGTGAAAAAAAAATTTTTTTTACTAGGTCATCGAGTGTGGTGTCAAATGAAAGCTTGTGAAAACACGAGTGAAAAATATATATATATATATATATATATATATATATATATATATATATAATGTAATACTTGCGCACACTTTTCTTCGTATTACTTTTAAAAAATAGCGAAAAATCGCTGTCCCCTACCTTATCTCGAAAAGTACTGATCAAAAAATTTTGAAAGAATTCTGGAATATTCTTCACGGGGTATAAATTGAACGAAAATTATCACGAGTGCATTACCTTTAATAATTTATTTGGTATAAAAAAAAAACAAAATTTCAAGGTCACCAGTTTTCAGTAAAGATTGGAAACAAACTTTGTTAAAAACTCATTTGGGGTGTGTTTTGTGAAGTCACTGATCATTTTATACCATCCTAACAAAAAATTTTATTTTAAAAACAATCAACGTACGGAACACTAATTGTGCAAGTTCGACTTGCACTTGACCGGTTTTTTTTTCTATAATAACTTAATATAATATTATTTAAGTCGCTAAATTTAAATTCTCTGTTCAGGTTGTTTTTTTAAAAACTCAATTATTTTATTATTACTGACAATTTATTAAAATTATGTTAATTTTTGTTTGAGAATTTAACACAAATATTTTTATTTAATTGTATATAAATAAACTGAATAGTTCTAAATTTTAATAAATTAGAAAAATGGATTAGAAATTCAATCAGCAGGCCAAAATTCATCTAAAAAACTTGGGAGAAGCTCGTAAAAAGCTTAGATTTTGCTGTTATGGAGATAAATTCTATTAAATTCTATTTATTACCATAATTGTTTGTAATAAATTGTTTATAACAATAAAAACGTTAAGTTTTTGCAAAAATAGACTTTGAATTCGTATTCAGTGGGTCGAAATACGTCTAAAAAAATTTGGGTGGAGTGCTTAATAAATTTAGATTTCGCTAGTATAAAAATAAATTATATCAAATTCCGTTTTTAGATAATTGCTTAAAAAAGGTTAATAACAATTAATAGGTAATTTTTTTCAAAAAACTAATTTCAGATCGGATTCTGCGACCCAAAAAAACATAAAGTACACTAGAGTGGAGCCGCAACGCTCAAAGTTTAAAAGAAAACAGAGAAACCTGGGGTGGCTGATGGAGTATTCAGGCATTGTTGTATTGACACTAACCGAATGGGGCAAAAATTATTGTGCTTTTTAAATGTTTTAAAATTTTAATTCTTGATGTTTTTTGGATCATTCTTATTGTCATCATGTTAAAAATCAAAATTTTCAGATGTACTATCTAATATAGCTACTAAAAAAAAAATTCGTAATTACATATTAAAGAGGTTTTGGGGATTTTGAATATAAATTTTAAAATAATAATATAAAAAAAAATTTAAAGCTTAAATAGAAAAAAAATATAGAGCAAAATTGCACTGCAAATTAAATAAATATATTAATCTGCTTGTAACTGTTTTAATGTAATAAAGATGGGGTCTGGCCCAAGACGGCCCTTTGCACTGCGACCATCGTTGATCTATTGTACCTCCCCCTTGTCTTTCACGGTTTAATACGTCAAGAAATCGGACAAGCTCCTTCAATGGGAGTGTTAGCAAGTCCTGTTCACCCATCGTATAGGCATGTAGTAGCCTGTATCTCCTGTGCCCAGTGCCACACAGTTAGTGATCAAGTGTTCCATTGACTCTTCTTCTTCACCGCAGAAATCTGCAAGTGCTGGTATTTGAAATGACCATTCTGTATAGGTGCTTATTACAGGCATAGTGTCCTGTGAGTGCCCCCGACAGTGTCCTTAGGTTTCTCCTATCCAGTTTCAGAACAAAGTCCGCCCTCTTAGCATCGAAGCTCAGAAACTTTTTGGAATGTTCGAGGCCATTAATATCGTTCCAGTGTTTTCCCACGATTGATGTTGTCCATTTCTTCATCTCCCCTTTAAGGAGACTCTTGTTGATTCCAAAGGATGGAGTGGGTCCAGTGAAAGTGATATTAATCTGCTTGTAACTGTTTTAATGGTGATTTGAGCGTCTCTCGAGACACTGGCGCATGTGTATAGTATTTGCGAGAAAAATAAATTACATGACTGGCGCACGTTGTAGGGCAGGCGCTCGCGTTTCAAAAATACCTATGCGTTATCGCAGCAAAAAATTTAATTTATTTTAATAAAGAACCAGACTCCATGGCAGATAATGTTATTTTTAGTACCTATCAACCTCAACGAACATATTAAAACAAATTTTATTCGCTTCTCTATGGGTTCAGGTGAGTCCATTTTTCTGCAACTCTGGACCGTTTTAACTTTAGATTGACCTAGTATCCATGGCAGATATTCATTTTTCAGTCATATTTCATAGAAATGAAGCTATACCTAAAATATCTGGCACTACTCAGCGATGGGTTCGTCCACCAAGTTTTTCTTGCGGCTTTAAAGCGCATTTCCAGGAACAAGAACCAGGCTTGAGGCTTCAAATTCTACCTGGAGGGACTAAGGGGGGCATAATTAACAAAGTGATACTATTATCTGCCACTCTTTGATGAGGTCGCATTTTGGTCGTCAGCTCCCAGACTAATATATGCATCGTACTGATCGGACTTTCTTTTAAAAGACACCAGAATAAATGCGTGCTTCGCACGGGCATTTATTTAGTTACAAATACTTAATAATTGATATTTTTAATAAATAATTCAAAGTATTGTTTTAAATAAACAGAATTTTTATTGTATATCATTTAAAAGTATTGTAAATAGTTATTATAAATAACACATGATTGCGTGCGGCGAGAAGTGAGAAGCTACGTTGCCACATTCAATGAAAACCAAATTATTTCGCGTCTTTCTCATAACAACATAATGATCTCTCTGTCTTCTCATAAGAAATACCTTCAAAATGACCTTAAATGGCGATATCGTACAACTACGTAGGAAAAATTGAATGCAAAATGGCGAAACATAAATGCCTAGAATCTAAAAATAGTTCGAAAATTAAAGTATGTCATTCCAAATCCAAATATTAGACTAATTGCAATTTCAGTCGACTGTTTTCATTAAATCTAAAACCTAGCTTGTGAAAGCAAAGCGTAAGAAGTATAACCTATATATAGAAGTGTATTTGAACTACTAAAGTTTTCAAATTTCCTTCGTTCCTTGGGAAATATTATCTTAAACTTTCCCGACAACATCTTAAAATCATCCGAGCCAAACTTGGCTTTGATTATTTTCTATTACACACAACTTTGTGACATAGTTATTGAGGCTCAACAGCTGCCAGCATTATTTCAGACTCAATCAAAATAGGTAACAGTTGGCGCTTCCAACAATAGTATTTTCTTTTATTTCTTGAAGGGAGTTTCAAAAATAGGTTAAAATTTTAATTTTTAAAGGCTAATATTCAATTGTAGTAATTTTTGTTATATTGGCGTTATAAAAGACATTTCATACAACTTAGGCTTATATCCCTAAACGTATCGTTAGAGACCTTTTATTAAACCAGCTAAGGAAAAGATTAAGTTTTAATACCGAGCGTTTTAAATATATAATACAAGACTGTTTTTAGTCAATTTCCACTGGTTTTATATAAATTGCGATGACGCGTTTCGCTATCGATGCAGCTTCTTCAGATCTACATTTTACACTGTCAAGTTAGGTTTAATGTTCACAATTTTATATTATTTCTTAATTATAATATTACACCTAATTCAATTACATTGATAGTATTGGAAAACCCACACAGATTTGGAATTAGGAGAATAAATTCAATAATGGTGAATAGCTTAAATCTACCTGGTCGTTGAGTAAAGTACCTGTAGTCCTTAACAGGTTGACTGCCGACCACTCCGATCGGAGTGCGTCGGGTCTCTTCGCCAACGCCGTCTACTCCGATCGGAGTTCGACATGCGTTGTTACGAAACGTTTTAGTATTCCATCGGCGTTGTATATGAAACGTGTTGCTAGTGGTGGCGTTGCTTAAAAACGCAAGTTCTAACAGGTGCTTAAGTGGTTCCGCGGATTTGCTTTTGGTTTGGTTGTAATCTGCCGTACAATATGGACAATCAACCTGGGCCTTCTGGTATTAAAAAACCGGTCAAGTGCAAGTTGAACTTGCACAATTAGTGTTCCGTACGTTGATTGTTTTTAAAATAAAAAATTTTGTTAGGGTGGTATAAAATGATCAGTGACTTCACAAAACACACCCCAAATGAGTTTTCAACAAAGTTTGTTTCCAATCTTTACTGAAAACTGGTGACCTTGAAATTTTGGTTTTTTTCTATACCAGATAAATTATTAAAGGTAATGGTAATTTTCGTTCAATCTATACCCCGTGGAGAATATTCCAGGATTTTTTCAAAATTTTTTGATCAGTACTTTTAGAGATAAGGTAGGGGACAGCGATTTTTTCACGATTTTTTAAAAGTAATACGAAGAAAAGTGTGCGCAAGTATTACATTATATATATATATATATATATATATATATTACTCGTGTTTTCACAAGCTTTCATTTGACACCACACTCGATGACCTAGTAAAAAAATTTTTTTTTCACTTCCGATTTTTACCCCTCAAAACGAATCCCTTAAGTCAAAATTTATGTTACGATGATATAAAATGATCAGTGACTTCACAAAACACACCCCAAATAAGTTTTCAACAAAGTTTATTTCCAATCTTTTCTGAAAATTGATGACCTTGGAATTTCTGTTTTTTTTTTATATACCGGATAAATTATTACAGGTAATGCACTCGTGATAATTTTCGTTCAATCTACACCCCGTGGAGAATATTCCGGAATTTTTTCAAAATTTTTTGATAAGTACTTTTCGAGATAAGGCCCGGGACAGCGATTTTTCGCGGTTTTTTAAAAATAATACAAAGAAAAGTGAGCGCAAGTATTACATTATATATATACATTTTTTACTCGCGTTTTTACAAGCTTTCATTTGACACCACACTCGATGACCTAGTAAAAAAATTTTTTTTTCACTTCCGATTTCACCCCCCAAAACTAACCCTTAAGTCAAAATTTAACTCTCAAAACTACATGGACTCTGATGAGGCCATCAATTCCTATATTATTACCAAATTTAAACTTTCTATGTCAAATAGTTTCGGAGAAAATCGGGTGTGACAGACAGACAGACAGACAGACAGACACCGAAGTGATCTTATAAGTGTTCCGTACGGAACACTAAAAAAGACATTGTAGTGATGAAAAAAGGTATATGATAAGAAAAAGAAGCTAACTGACACTGAATTATTGCAGCTATTGGAAGAAAGCGGAGGTAGTAGTGACGAACATTACGTACCAGACACAGACGATAGTGATGTAAATTCAAGCTCCGAGTCCGAAGAAGAGAATTTTATAGACCCTATTCGGCCACATCAAACACTTCCTAGCCTTGATGAGATAAAATGGAACGACAGAGGTGCGTTTTAAAACAAATTTTGTTCCAGAAAACCCAGGAATTATTGGTGCAAATTCCAGGACAGGGTGCACCTATCGATTTTTTCGAAATGATCATTGATGATGATTTTTTACAAACTATTGTAGAACGAACGAACTCTTACGCAGTCGATGTTTTGCTGCGCCTAGAAACAAGTACAAAATCACGTATTACTAATTTTAAAGATCTTACTCTTGACGAATTAAAAATTTTTTTGGCCCTGTTACTTCACACTGGCACAATATCCTTGAGCCGTCTTAACGATTGTTGGAAAACTGATCCGCTATTTAATCTACCTGTTTTTAGAAAATATATGTCAAGGAATAGATTTTTGCTTATCTTGAGGTGTTTGCATTTTACATCTCCAGATATGGATCCGGCAGATCCGCTAGGAAAGACTAGATTTGTGGCAGATATTTTTAACAACAAGATGGGAGAAATTTACTATCCTGGAAGAGAGTTGTCTTTGGATGAAGCTATGGTACTTTATCGGGGTCGTCTCCAGTTTAAACAGTATATCAAGAATAAGCGTCATAAGTATGGTATGAAGTTATACATGCTGACAGAGCCTAATGGACTTATTTTGAAATTTCGTGTCTACGAAGGTGCGACAGATGTTTATGGTGGAAGCGGACATACTGAAAAGATTGTTTTACATTTATTGGAGGAAAAATTGGGTGTGGGACATGCTGTTTATCTAGACAATTTTTACAATAGTGTTAATTCAGCTAGGAAATTACTTCAACAAAATACATACTGCACTGGTACGCTGAGAGCTGAGTGGAAAGATAATCCGAAAGAGGTAATGAGTGCAAACTTAAAACGTGCTGAGAATAAATCTATGTTTTGCAATGGAGTGCATGTCGGAAAATGGCGCGATAAACGCAATGTTCAATACATTTCAACAGAATTTGGAAGCGAAATGGGCATTTTTAAAAACAAAAGAAATCAAGAATCTAAAAAACCTTCCGCAATCATTGGATATAATGCTTTTATGTCCGGTATAGATAGACAGGATCAAATGATGGCATATTATCCTTGCAGCTGTAAAACCATTCGGTGGTACAAAAAGTTATTCATGCATGTGCTGCAAATGAGCATGATAAACGCCTATTTTTTGTACAATAAATATTCGCGGTCTGACCAGTTACAATTATATGACTTCCGATTGGATGTCATAAGAAATTTACTAGCCAGACGACCAATTACTAATTTGCCGCAAATTCCTCCAGGCCAAATAAATGTCCACAGCATTAGCAGAGTAGAAAAAATTGTTAGTGAAAAAAAAGGAACTAAAGAAACAAAACGGGTAAGCAGAAAGGAATGCAAAGAATGCAGGAAAAAAAAAATAAGAAAGCAAACAGTGTATGAATGCAAAATGTGCCCTGGACAACCAGGTTTTTGCCTTAATTGCTTTGAGGATTACCATAAAAATGTACAAAATGATTTAGAAATAAATGTTTTGAGTTCATGAGTTCGATTTATTATTTCTTTACTTATTTAATTGGACACTCCGATCGGAGTGTTCGGCATCTAGTAAAAATTTTCACTTGCAATGCCGATTACTCCGATAGGAGTGAAATTTTTTTTTTTCTAATATTTTGAATGGCACATAAAAAAAACACATCCAAGACTCATTTTAATTCATATTTACCACAATAAAATAAAAATATTTGGAAAAATCTTACCGGCGTCAACCACAAACTCAAAAATATAGATCGGCAGTCAACCTATTAATCGATTTATTTGCATTGTCTCTAAAAGGTTTAGTTTTAAACCTTTTTGTTGGGTGTGTAAAATTTTGAAATTCTTGTTAAATGTGTGATTTTCTGTTAAAAGATGATGAGCATATGTTGAATTAGATTTTCTATGGATGAAACTTTTTTCGTGTTCTATAATTCTTTGTATAAATGTACGCCCAGTTTGTCCTATGTATGTTTTAGGACACGAACCACATGTTAATTGATAAACCCCTGATTTATTGTCTTTATTGATTTGTGATTTGTAGTTTGTAAGATATTTCCCTATAGTATTGTTAGTCTTGTAAGCTATGTTGATATTTTTTTGATTTAAAAATTTCCCTAGTTTTTCCGTTGGTTTGCCGAAATAGGTTAAGCATTTAAATGTGATATTTTTGTCCTTGAAACGTGGGTATATTTCTGAGATTGCCTTGTTTCTAAGTTTTTTCTTAACGATATTATTGATTAAAGTAACCGAATAACCGTTGTTAACGGCTACTTGTTTTATGTAGTTTAATTCTTTAGTAAAATTTTCCTCTGATTTTACTAAAAAATTAAACTACATAAAACAAGTAGCCGTTAACAACGGTTATTCGGTTACTTTAATCAATAATATTGTTAGGAAAAAACTTAGAAACAAGGCAATCTCAGAAATATACCCACGTTTTAAAGACAGAAATACCACATTTAAATGCTTAACCTATTTCGACAAACCAACGGAAAAACTGGGGAAATTTTTAAATCAAAAAAATATCAACATAGCTTACAAGACTAGCAATACTATAGGGAAATATCTTAAAAACTACAAACCACAAATCAATAAAGACAATAAATCAGGGGTTTATTAATTAACATGTGGTTCATGTCCTAAAACATACATCGGACAAACTGGACGTACATTTATGCAAAGATTACAGAACACGAAAAAAGTTTCATCCATATAAAATCTAATTCAACATATGCTAATCATCTTTTAACAGAAAATCACACATTTAAGAAGAATTTTAAAATTTTACACGCCCAACAAAAAGGTTTAAAACTAAATCCTTTAGAGGCAATGCAAATAAATCGATTAAGGACTACAGGTACTTTAATCCACGACCAGGTAGATTTAAGCAATTCACCATTATTAAATTTATTCTCCTAATTCCAAATCTGTATGGGTTTTCCAATACTATCAATGTAATTTAATTAGGTGTAATATTATAATTAAGAAATTATATAAAATTGTGAACATTAAACCAAATTTGAGAGTGTAAAATGTAGATCTGAAGAAGCTGCACCGACAGCGAAACGCGTCATCGCAATTTAAATAAACCACTGGAAATTGTGGTTTAACGTAAAACAACTTAAAATAGGCAAAAAGCCCATATTTAAGCAGTCTAACCCACTGTTCTCTTATTCGTCCATCCATCCCGAGACGCGTTTCGCCGTATCACGGCTCATCAGTCGGGCTAGGATCGACGAAGAAGAGAACAGAATTTTAAGTACTTTATTCCGGCACTTACGGAACACAACGGTAAGATACTTAGACTGCTTAAATATGGGCTTTTTGCCTATTTTAAGTTGTTTTACGTTAAACCACATAAGGTCTGAGGTTGATTCCTCGCAAATCTCGCTGCCTGCCTTTAGTGTTGGCTGTGCCAACCACTCTGTCGGCTTGTGGCTGCTGTGTCAGCCTCCGATTGAGTACTAGGTGTGCGTATTTGGTACAATTCGTTGTATCTTACCGTTGTGTTCCGTAAGTGCCGGAATAAAGTACTTAAAATTCTGTTCTCTTCTTGGTCGATTCTAGCCGACTGATGAGCCGTGATACGGCGAAACGCGTCTCGGGATGGATGGACGAATAAGAGAACAGTGGGTAGACTGCTTAAATATGGGCTTTTTGCCTATTTTAAGTTGTTTTACGTTAAACCACATAAGGTCTGAGGTTAATTCCTCGCAAATCTCGCTGCCTGCCTTTAGTGTTGGCTGTGCCAACCACTCTGTCGGCTTGTGGCTGCTGTGTCAGCCTCCGATTGAGTACTAGGTGTGCGTATTTGGTATAATTCGTTGTATCTTACCACTGGAAATTGACTAAAAACAGTCTTTTATTATATATTTATAATGGATTTCCATTAAGTAGAAGCTACAACCATCCAAAACCGAGCGTTTTGTTTTTAAGAGGTGAATACATGAAGCTGTGACGTTATGTAAGCGTCCAAGTATGAAAATGTCAATCGCATGTCAATCGTATGGCGCTTCCAACAATAATACTTTCTTTTATTTCTTGAAGGGAATTTGAAAAATATGTTAAATTTATAATTTTGAAAAGCTAATATTCAGTTATAGTTATTTTTGTGATATTGGCGTTATAAAAAAACATTGGGTACAACTTGGGCATTAGGTACCTACTCGTAAATCTATCATCAGAGATGTTTTATTAAACAAGGGAAGAAGATTAAGTTTTAATACTGAGTGCTTTGTTTGTAATGGATAAATACATGAAGCTGCGGCGTTTTGTAAGTGTCCAAGTATGAAAATGTCAATTGCATGTCAATCGTATGACGCTTCCAACAATAATACTTTCTTTTATTTCTCGAAGAGAGTTTTAAAACTAGGTTAAATTTATAATTTTTAAGAGCTTGTACCCTTTTAATATCATCGCCCGCGCGTTGAGGCGAAATTTTTTTGTGGCCCCATCTTTTCTTTCTTTTTTTTTTCTTATAATTTCTGAGAATGGATTGAGTGGATATTATATTAAAAGAACTAAAGAAATTAAACGTACACTAGCTCAGTTTTTCTTGGCAGATTAATATGGGTAAGAGATAATTTTTGTACGTCTTTTGAAAATAGTCTCTATAGTTGTTTAAAATTTTTGGTTGTACGGATTTTGGGCACCATTTATTTTGAAATATTAGGATCTAACTTCAGCTAAAAAATGAAAAAATACTGAAGGGTTATGTAGCTGTTAAGAATAATTTTGATATGGTACAACTGTTGTGTCCTAAAAAGTAAAATAGGTGATTCAGTGAAAGACTAGCCTTAAGTAAGGAAAAAAAGTTTATTAATGACAAAATTAAAAGTTCTAACTTTGCTACGCTACCATTACTCTTATTACAAAAAAAACCCTTAGTCTAATAGGTGGTATTATAAATAGAGTCTTTAAATCAGGATTTTTAATTAAAACTTTGTTAAACACGTTCGTGAGATTCACTTCACGAGTTACCAGTTCGATACGATGTAAAATGCACTTGTCGACGGGAAATTAGGTCTACGAATTGATATACTGATGACTTACGGTTTTTTATGAGTCTTTGGCCTGTCCTGGTGAGCTATTCATAACACTGAAGTCTCCACCTTGGCTACCCCAGTTCCCTTTGGGCTACTAAAACTTTTCTTGGCCCCTAAAGGTCTGGGAATAAGCAGGATACTTCAAGGAAAAAAGGCCGTGAACTTGTATACTAAAACCGTTTTTGCACTACTACATCACTAATATATCAGTACGGTAACTTGATAAAAAAAACCGGTCAAGTGCAAGTTGAACTTGCACAATTAGTGTTCCGTACGTTGATTGTTTTCAAAATAAAAATTTTTGTTAGGGTGGTATAAAATGATCAGTGACTTCACAAAAAACACACCCCAAATGAGTTTTCAATAAAGTTTGTTTCCAATCTTTACTGAAAACTGGTGACCTTGAAATTCTGTTTTTTTTTATATACCAAATAAATTATTAAAGGTAATGCACTCGTGATAATTTTCGTTCAATCTATACCCCGTGGAGAATATTCCAGAATTTTTTCAAAATTTTTTGATTAGTACTTTTCGAGATAAGGTAGGGGACAGCGATTTTTTAAAAGTAATACGAAGAAAAGTGTGCGCAAGTATTACATTATATACGAGTATATATATATATATATATATATATATATATATATATATATATATATGTATATATACATATATATATATATATATATATATATATATATATATATATATATATATATATATATATATATATATATATACATATTTTTACTCGTGTTTTCACAAGCTTTCATTTGACACCACACTCGATGACCTAGTAAAAAAAAATTTTTTTCACTTCCGATTTCACCCCTCAAAACGAACCCCTTAAGTCAAAATTTATGTTACGGTGGTATAACATGATCAGTGACTTCACAAAACACACCCTAAATGAGTTTTTCAACAAAGTTTGTTTCCAATCTTTACTGAAATCTGATGACCTTGAAATTTTTGTTTTTTTTATATACCATATAAATTATTAAAGGTAATGCACTCGTGATAATTTTCGTTCAATCTACACCCCGTGGAGAATATTCCAGAATTTTTTTTCGAAATTTTTTGATAAGTACTTTTCGAGATAAGGCCCGGGACAGCGATATTTCGCGAATTTTTAAAAATAACACAACGAAAAGTGCGCGCAAGTATAATATTATATATATATTTTTTACTCGTGTTTTCACAAGCTTTCATTTGACACCACACTCGATGACCTAGTAAAAAAATTTTTTTTTCGCTTCCGACTTCACCCCCCAAAACTAACCCCTTAAGTCAAAATTTAATTCTCAAAACTACATGGCTCTGATGAGGCCATCAATTCCTATATTATTACCAAATTTCACCTTTCTATGTCAAATAGTTTCGGAGAAAATCGGGTGTGACAGACAGACAGACAGACAGACAGACACCGAAGTGATCTTATAAGTGTTCCGTACGGAACACTAAAAAGCCTATTGGGCGGCTTTCTCAAAAAATGATGGAAAAAAGCCTCTTGCGGCTACATGGTGGAAAGAGCCTTTCGAGGCCACATGGTGGAATGAGAAAAGATCCATGTCCTCTGGACCCTTAAATATTTTTCTCCCTTCCGTAAAAATCACGTCTTCAATATGGCTACTTCCCGGATACAAATATCTAGCCAATCGATGCATTAGAAACGAATTAAATAAAACCCGTAGATAACCCGCAATCCACACTGTAATATAAACGGCTCAAAAATTCGAGTGAACTACACTGCAATAAATATAAAAATGGAGAAAAATTATAAATTATAGGGAGAAAAGCAGTGACGTAACATGATCTTAAAATCTAGGAAAAAATGAATGTTACAAGCTAATATTCAATCATAACTATTTTTGTCATTCTGGCGTTATAAAAGACATTTGGTACAACTTAGGCATTATATCCCTAAACGTATCGTCAGAGACAGTTTATTAAACAAACTAAGGAAAAGATAAAGTTTTGATATCGAGCCTTGTTTTTAATATATATATATATATATATATATATATATATATATATATATATATATATATATATATATATATATATATATATGAAAGTGTCAATCGCATGACAATCGTATGTCGGAGAGATTTTTATTATTTTTAGTAAAATTATGTGTTGATGATGAACGGTAGTAGAATCTGTTGAATTGTTTGATTATTATTTCTATAATATTAGTTTAAGATATTATAACATGCTACAGAGGTGCAGGGATGCAATGGACAGTTATGCTTCAATTATATCGAAATAACTTTGCTCTATATGTATGTACTGCTTCAGCCACCATTAAACTTTAAATATTCCTAATGATTCATTTCATTGCAAACAACACAAATTAGCCTCATTACATTTTTTAGTTCATCGTTTGGTCACTTTCCCTCTGAATAGAGTAAACTTTAATAAAGAAAGGAATCAAATTAGAAATATAACTAGAGTTAATGGTTATGACGATGACTTAGTAAATAAGCTAATAATAGACATAAGTTTAGGTTTAATATTCAGAATTCCACCTTTTTTACAACGCGAAGAAAAATAACACCAAGTATGTCTCCATACCATATAATCCGAAATATAGTAAGGGACTCAATAAGGTATTTAATAAGGTAGGCCTCACCTTAGCCTATAAATCATCAGACAATCTGAGGAATATCTTAAATAAATCTCAAAGATAAGATTCCTAATTGTATGAAATTAGTTGTAATGATTGTGACAAAAAGTATGTTGGGCAAACTAAAAGGTCAATTAAAACACGATTTGAAGAACATTTAGCATACTTAAAATACAGTAGAACAGAAAAGTCTAGCATTGCCGAACATGCCCTTGAAGCTGATCATATTGTAACATTAGATAAACTAACATTAATAAAAAATGTATCTGATAGGAGATTGTTAAACCCATACGAAAGTATGGAAATTATAAAATGTTAAAGTAGTTTAAATAAAGACAGAGGGCCTATTCCTTATAGTCCCCTCTACTGGTTACTTGACCGGATCTGATGGCCTTGCCTATGCCATTAGTTCCGCCTGAGTAATTCAAGAGTTAGGCTAAGTATAAATAGGGTAGATTTGTAGTTTAGCTTTAGTCAATCATCGCTCCTGATGAAGCTAACATAACATAACAACTGAAAGAGGAATCCGACAAGGAAATACCTTATCCCCACAACTTTTTACAGCCACGTTGCATTTAAAAGTTTGAACTGGGATAATACGGGAATTAGTGTAGATGGCGAATATCTGAGTCATCTTAGATTCGCGGACGATATCGTCCTGATAATATGGGAGATGCAATGAAAATGATAGAAGAACTGAAACTGGCTGTAGGAAGAACTGATCTAGAACTAAACATGGGAAAGACCAAACTCATGACTAATCTGGTGTTAAGTGAAGAGATAAACATATCTGAACAAACTACACAGCAAGTAGACGACTACAAGTATTTGGGGAACGAAATAAGATTGGGCAGAGGCAATCAAACATGTGAGATCCAGAGGATTGGCTTGGAGTGGGCAGCTACATGATACGTTCAAAATCAACGATATACCTTTAAGTTCGAGCAATGTGTAATGCCAGTCATGACATAGGGAGCTGAAACCCTAACTCTGACAAGGAAGACAACACAGAAATTAAAAGCTTGTACTAGAAAGGTCAATGCTAGACGTTACAAGAAAAGATAAAATCATGAACAGAATCATTAAAGATCGTATAAAGCTAGTAGATATTATAAAACCTATTATGGAGCTGAAATGGAGGTGGACCGGTCACGTGGCGCGCTTAACGGACAATAGGTGGATGAAGAGAATTGTTGAGGGGAGACGTGGCAAGACAAAGGAAGCAGAGGCCGACCACCTAGCTGATGGACGGATGACCTAAAGAGAATTACCCAGAACTGGATAGCGAAAGCACAACATCGAGGGGACCCAAAGAACTTGGAGGAGGTCTATGTCCAGCAGTGGGCGAGAGAGGCTGCATAATGATGATGATGAACTGTGTTCTAATAATTTTATTAATCTACAAAGATATTTCTTAAGCGTCTTACCTAATTCATTATTTCCCTATTTTACACACCAAGCAAATTCTTTCAGTACTAAACTATTTTTTTTTTTGGGGAATGGAAGCCAAATAGGACAATAAAACATTTTTTTCCCCATATCAAATTTGACAGATATAAATCCCACCAATTTTTTTTTTAAAATAGCACCCTCTACTTATGAAGACACTATTAAATAGCATATTTCAGTACGTTTATAAAAATATATAATACTTGATTTTTATTTTCAGACTTTATTGATATCCAGGGCGTTCAAGTTATTAAACTGAATATTACCTTTTAGGTGGCTTTATTTAGTATTTTCCAATTTTGAATATCAAAAACGTTCTTTTACTAATAAAGTTTTTTATGAGGAAGCCAAATATGCTAATAAAAAATCTGCCACTTGTCATATTTTGACAGTTTTACAAAGTCAACTAGGATTTTTTTTAAATATCACTTATCATATTTCGCTTTCTAACAAAAAAACTGAGGTGAGCCACTTAAAAGTTAAAATTCAGTTTAATAACTTCGATGCTCTGTACATCCGTAACAACTGAAAATGAATATTAATTGTTATATATTTTGTAAACGAACTGAAAATTGTTATTTGATGGTATGCTCTGATGTAGAGAGCGACATATAAAAAATCCTAGTTGGCTTTGTAATCTGTTAAATTGTCAAATGTCAGTGGTACGACAAAACAGGTCCTTAACATGCAAAAAAAAAGATTTAAGTGGATATAATAAATTGTTTTCGAGTTACAGCGCAGCAAATTTAAAAAATATAGTTTACAGAAAAACGCGTTTAAAAAAATGACTAACGTGTAACATATAAATAATGATCTCTTGCCACGTACCTACCTTTGTGACTATTTTGAATTCGCTAAAGTATTAGATGTTTAACTTTCACTTACGTGATGACGTCACGACATTAGAATTTTAATACCTGTTCCGATTCGCGTTACGCTTCCAAAAGCAAGTTTATGGCTCCCGAGCAGCTGTACCTGGCGATAGCTGTATTTTCAAAAATAAACATAGGCCAACTTTGATACTTCGACCTCTTATTCTATACATATAGAAACATTGAAATATGTAAAAAAAGTCAATTTTTTTGAAATTATCACACTGGTATAGCCCCTTAATGGTGTGCTCATAGGTAGAGTGTGCTATTGAAAAAAATTCTAGTTTATTCCGTAATCTGTTAAATTTGACAAGGGACAAATTTTTTGTTATCATAATTAGCTTCCTCACGAAAAACTAGGTTTAGTACTAAAAGAACTTTCTTGGTATGTAGAATAGGGAAATAGTGAATTAGGTGAGACACTTAAAAAAAATGTTCCTATATAGTCATTCCGCCCGATGCGACTATAGGTGACTAATTGTACAAATACTGTCATTCATAAAAATTTAAAATAAATTCAGCAAGGATTTTACAACAATCATTTCATAGTAATTCTGAATAAAAAGAAAACATTAAAGGTTTATACAATATGGATCACTAGATGGCGCCTTTGAATATTCTATGTTTGCTTCTTTTTGTGTTTCTATTTTGACATTTGTTTAGTTGAATGGTTTGCAAATATAATCGTGGAACAATATACGCAAGATCAAAGCATTAAAGTTTTCCAAACCTATCATGAAAATGGGTAATTTTGAAAAATAACCCATCCAAAATTCGTGATTTTTTCGGTTAACATAATCAGCCATTTAAAGATTGGTATAAAACTGGTTTTGTTCATAATATACCAAAATCAGGCACACCAAGAAGTGAGCTGCTGTTCTTCGTGAAAGTGTTGCTATTCAATTTACGGCAAACCCGTTCTTGTAAAACCTACTATGTGACTGCTTTTTATTTTAGTCATCTCTCCTGTTTCAACTTCAGACATTCCTTAATAAAATCCTGTATAATAAAAGACGCGAAACGCCAATGAAAAACAGTTTCGAAAAAAATTTACCAGCAATTTTTCAAAATTAATGTTCTGGCGCTTAATGTAACAGGTTTGTCAGAAACTACCTGTTATTAATCTCGAAAGGCCATTTTTATTATTTTTGCTTTTTTTTTATTGTTTCTAATATATGTAGGATTATAACCATAAATAACGGAAGTTTATTAATTACGAAAACAGACTTCTGCAATTAGCTTTCAATTTATTTGTGAAAAGTTTTGTCACATATCCTAATTGATCAAATAATTACGTACATTTTGGATAAATGGAGTGTATTTCTTGAAACTAATTGAATATTATTGTTTTTAGGAATGTTGAATACAGAACTTGTGTTTTCTTTTTTTTATTAATTGTGTAAAATACAAAAATTTTCTTACGTGTGACAATTAATGGATTTCTTTCCAACATCCTCGGCATATCCTAGGGGTCTACACTATCTCCGATTCTCTTCCTTCTTTATATCAACGATTTGTTGGAAAAGATCAAAAATTATATCCATATTATCTTGCGACAACAAGCTGGATTCTTTCTTTTTCTTGAAAGCTCGAACCCAAGCTACGAATATCTGTATTCAGCAAGAAGTTGTAGAATTCAATATAGACTTAGAAGAAATTCTGGATTCAAGGGATGTGTTCATGTTTTATATTATTCTTTCTTTGCGTCCCCATATATGATTTTTGTAAGCACGTGAGGCAGATGTGCGTTTACAGGGTTGTCTAGTACTTGCTAAAATGGTTTGTCACCTTGAGTATGTACAGTCTGTTAAATAAGAACGTGAGCGCTCGTATTCTTGAAAAAATGTGTTTCCAGAACATTTTTTTTACCATTAATGTATTCTTTGGCTAGCTAACAATGGCGCAGTTACCTGAGTAAGTTGTCCAATCGCCACCTGCCTCAATAATCGTCTGGCATACTATGCAAATTTTTCTAATCTCGCGAGACAACTGAGTCAAAGTCCTCTAAGCTTTCTCTTTATAAGGGACCAAACTTTTCAATATATATATACGTATATACATATATATATATATATATATATATATATATATATATATATATATATATATATATATACATACATATATATATATATATATATATATATATATATATATATATATATATATATATATATGTATATATGTATATATATACATTTGTTGCCGTAGAGATTTTTACGGGTGGTGGAATGTACTACATTAAAAATCCGGATGTCGATCCGTTCGTCTAACGATGAATTTGCTCGATGTTTTGCCAAAATCCCATTTGGCATTTTCAAGTGCTTTTGCTGCTGCTGCTACTCGATTCTGTGGGATGGGATTTTGGCGCAATGTCGTACAAATTCATCGTAAGGAACGGATTAACACCCGGAATTTTATTGTACCATATATATATATATATATATATATATATATATATATATATATATATATATATATATATATATATTGTACCATATATATATATATATAAATATATATATATATATATATATATATATATATATATATATATATATATATATATATATATAGTATGGCACTATTGACAATACATAACAAATGTAAATGACAAACATACTTAAACGAGTGTATAAATTAAAAAAGAACACTTTTATGTCACAAACACTAGAGTCATTATAGGGGCAGAGGGACTTAATCTTCATATATGGATGTCCAGTTCCTTGAGCCATTGAACCACCGCATCGGCTTCCCCTCCGGGTAGTTCTTGCATTGAGCCTGGATATATCCTGCTGAGGTAAGTCATGGCGATGTGATATGGCGTCTGAGAGGGATCTCCGCAACTGCAACCAGGGTTCCCAGCTAGTCTTCATTTATACTTCCAATACTGCGGTCTGCAATATGTAATCCTACCTTTTTTGTTCGCTTTACCGCGTTAGGTCCAAAACTAAATCTGTTTTGCATTTTGATAGGGGAAACTTATTTCTTGAGACATGTGGCAGATTTTCTTTTTACTGCATCGAAAATTTGTTCTTGAGATCAGCTTAAGACCACGTTGTGAAGTCGATAGAAGTTATTTAAAAGATTAAACACCCATTTTAGTGGTAGTTTTACGAGTTCGAGAAACTGTACGAGTTTGAGAAACTACCGTTTCACAATCAATCTCACTACAGTTTTTTTACTACCAGTTTTGTTGCCAGCTTGGGATGCATGGTTTTACAAATTTGCTCCACGTTGAGAGAACTGTATGTAATATTTTGGGTTTTTTTGCAGGAATGTTGTTCGGTTATCTTAAAGTTGTTCTATTGTAGCCAGGATTTAATAAGGACAGTAACTATTTATTTTTTTATTACATTATTATTTACAAAGTATAAAGGGAATACTTTCAATGTTTAATTGCAAAATTATTTTGGTATGAATTACATAATTTTTAGTGTTCCGTACGGAACACTTATAAGATCACTTAGGTGTCTGTCTGTCTGTCTGTCTGTCTGTCTGTCTGTCTGTCAAACCCGATTTTCTCCGAAACTATTTGACATAGAAAGGTGAAATTTGGTAATAATATAGGAATTGATGGCCTCATCAGAGCCATGTAGTTTTGAGAATTAAATTTTGACTTAAGGGGTTAGTTTTGGGGGGTGAAGTCAGAAGTGAAAAAAAAATTTTTTTACTAGGTCATCGAGTGTGGTGTCAAATGAAAGCTTGTGAAAACACGAGTAAAAAAAATATATATATAATATTATACTTGCGCGCACTTTTCTTTGTATTATTTTTAAAAATTCGCGAAAAAATCGCTGTCCCGGGCCTTATCTCGAAAAGTACTTATCAAAAAATTTCGAAAAAATTCTGGAATATTCTCCACGGGGTGTAAATTGAACGAAAATTATCACGAGTGCATTACCTTTAATAATTTGTATGGCATATAAAAAAAAACAAAAATTTCAAGGTCATCAGATTTCATTAAAGATTGGAAACAAACTTTGTTGAAAACTCATTTGGGGTGTGTTTTGTGAAGTCACTGATCATTTTATACCACCGTAACATAAATTTTGACTTAAGGGGTTCGTTTTGAGGGGTGAAATCAGAAGTGAAAAAAAATTTTTTTTTACTAGGTCATCGAGTGTGGTGTCAAATGAAAGTTTGTGAAAACCAGAGTAAATATATATATATATATATATATATATATATATATATATATATATATATATATATATATATATATATATATATATATACATACATATATATATATATATATATATATATATATAATGTAATACTTGCGCACACTTTTCTTCGTATTACTTTTAAAAAATCGCTGTCCCCTACCTTATCTCGAAAAGTACTGATCAAAAAATTTTGAAAAAATTCTGGAATATCCTCCACGGGGTATAGATTGAACGAAAATTATCACGAGTGCATTACCTTTAATAATTTATTTGGTATATAAAAAAAAAAAAATTCAAGGTCACCAGTTTTCAGTAAAGATTGGAAACAAACTTTGTTGAAAACTCATTTGGGGTGTGTTTTGTGAAGTCACTGATCATTTTATACCACCCTAACAAAAATTTTTATTTTAAAAACAATCAATGTACGGAACACTAATTGTGCAAGTTCAACTTGCACTTGACCGGTTTTTTTTTACTATGATGTATTAACCATAATTAAAATTGGGTGACAAAATAGATGCTTATACTGCACTCTGTCGGTCTATCCGAACAGAGCTGCCAGATCACACAACTGACGCTTAAATGCAGAAACGCATCTTCTCAAGCTTCCCGTTTGAAGCATAGATCGCGCATTGGCGAAGCAACCAAAGCAAATTGAACATTCGCTCTGTTCGGATAGACTTTAATAGGTCACCGTCAGAGTACAGTATGAGCATCTATTTTGTCACAGTTTTCTGTCAGTCCCCGGATAAGGTCTGAATGGTGTTCTGTGTGTTTGCTGAACCTAACGCAGCTGATGAGCCGTGATACGGCGAAACGCGTCTTGGGATGGTTTAGCAAATACAGAGGACACTTTTGGGAAGACCAAGTGCGAATTTTCAATTTGCTTTGGTTGCTTCGCCAATGCGCCGTATGTTTGTATGTGTATATATATATATATATATATATATATATATATATATATATATATATATATATATATATATATATATATATATCTAATATAAATTATTTTGAATACGGACAGAAGAACATTTTCTTTTCTATTGAAGCGATGATTTAAATAGCTGGAATATATTCTCTCTGACATAAGTGCACGTCCCGTTCGCAAAGGAAAATGTGGAAAATAAAATTTTACCAAAATTTTAACCAAGTAGAATTTAACGCTGCACAAACCCAGGTAATAATTTTTTCTCAAAAAGTTACCATTATGAAACCTAATCAACGTGAATTATAACTTCCGCACACCTGTAGCGATTTAGGGATCACCCAGCATCCCTTGTACTGTTCCCTCAACAAAAAAAAGGAAAATATTTTTCCGTAATAATACAAATATTTTCTTTACCTTGAAAAATTTCGTCATAATCCAAGAATTTTCTCATATTCCAATAAAACTCCAACTCTATTGTAATATATTTCCTGCTACCGCAGGAAAAGAATCATCCCCGGAAATAAGTTTTACCCCTTGTTAACTCATCCAGAAATAACCTAAATATAAAGGCTGTTTTATACGTATGTAATTATCTTTCTTCCTTACTTATCTGATGTTGATTTAAGATGAAATTTTGATGCGACTAGAAGAGGTTGAATTTTAAGTATCTACCTTTTTGATGTATAAAATATAACGATACGTTTATGCGTAGTAAATTTTTATTACCAGGATAGTAAAGAGCAGGTTTAAAAATATTTGTTTAGGGTTTGTCGCAGAAGTATTATCCCTACGAACATTCTACATACGATGTCACAATACAGGGTTATTAAATATAAATGGACTACTCTTTTAACCCGTTTGTTTGTCGAGTTAGGCAAGAATGTTCAGTAAAATAGTTGTAGTGTTTTACCGAGTTTGATTATTGTGTTAAAACAGAAACAATCGGGCTTTTGACATCTTAAATAAACTAAGTTGGGAATGTGGAATCTTTGGAACAATGATACTACTCAGTACATATCACCACTACACCAAACACTTTATTTTTGTACTCGACGCGCGTTTCGCTAAACATGTTAGCTTCATCAGGATGATTGACTAAAGCTAAACTACAAATCTACCCTATTTATACTTAGCCTAACCCTTGAATTACTCAAGCGGAACTAATGACATAGGCAAGGCCGTCAGTTCCGGCCAATTAACCAGTAGAGGGGACTATAAGGAATAGGCCCTCTGTCTTTATTTAAACTACTTTTACATTTTATGATTTCCATACTTTCGTATGCGTTCAACAATCTCCTATCAGATACATTTTTTATCAATTTTAGATTATCTAATGTTACAGTATGATCAGGTTCAAGGGTATGTTCGGCAATGCTAAACTTTTCTGTTCTACTGTATTTTAAGTGTGCTAAATGTTCTTTAAATCGTGTTTTAATTGACCTTTTAGTTTGTCCAACATACTTTTTTTTCACAATCATTACAACTAATTTCATAAATTTCACTTTTCTCACAATTAGGAATCTTATCTTTGGGATTTCCTAAGATATTCCTCAAATTGTCTGATGACTTATAGACTAAGGCGATGCCTACCTTATTAAATACCTTATTGTGTCCCTTGCTATATTTCGGATTATATTGTATGGAGACATACTTGGTGTTATTTTCTTCGCGTGTGTAAAAAAGGTGGAATTCTGAATATTAAACCTAAACTTATGTCTATTTATTAGCTTATTTACTAAGTCATCGTCATAACCATTAACTCTAGTTATATTTCTAATACGATTCCTTTCTTTATTAAAGTTTACTCTATTCAGAGGGAAAGTGACCAAACGATGAACTAAAAAATGTAATTGATTAATTAGAATGAATGACTTTGAGAACGAAATTATTCATGAATACTTAACATTATCCAAACTTTGTATGGAACAAAATTATTTCCAATATAACAGTCAATTTTATGTTCAGAAAGAAGGAACAGCTATGGGTAATTGCTTATCACCTTTCATAGCCAATTTATTCATGAGTAAGTTTGAAACCGAAGCCAGTCAAGAATTCGAATGTTTCCCAAGGGTATGGTATGGGTATGTGGATGATATTTTCGCGATTTTTGATACAAAGAAAGCAAACATTGATGATTTTGTTTCTAAATTAAATAGCCGGTATGATTCCATTAAATTCACTTACGAAATTGAGAACAAAGGACAATTGCCTTTTCTAGATATTTTAATTATTAAAAATAATAATAGATTAGAATTTGATATCTATAGGAAGGACACAGTAATAGATAGATATATTCCTAATGATTCAATTCATTGTAAGCAACACAAATTAGCCTCATTACATTGTTTGGTTCATCGTTTGGTCACTTTCCTCTGAATAGGGTAAACTTTAATAAAGAAAGGAATCGTATTAGAAATATAACTAGAGTTAATGGTTATGACTATGACTTAGTAAATAAGCTAATAAATATACATAAGTTTAGGTTTAATATTCAGAATTCCACCTTTTTTACACGCGAAGAAAATAACACCAAGTATGTCTCCATACCATATAATCCGAAATATAGCAAGGGACTCAATAAGGTATTTAATAAGGTAGGCCTCACCTTAGTCTATAAGTCATCAGACAATCTGAAGAATATCTTAGGAAATCCCAAAGATAAAATTCCTAATTTTGAGAAAAGTGGAATTTATGAAATTAGTTGTAATGATTGTGACAAGAAGCATGTTGGGCAAACTAAAAGGTCAATTAAAACACGATTTAAAGAACATTTAGCACACTTAAAATACAATAGAACAGAAAAGTCTAGCATTGCCGAACATGCCCTTGAAGCTGATCATACTGTAATATTAGATAATTTAAGATTAATAAAAAATGTATCTGATAGGCGATTGTTGAACGCATACGAAAGTATGGAAATTACAAAATGTAAAAGTAGTTTAAATAAAGACAGAGGGCCTATTCCTTATAGCCCCCCCCCTACTGGTTACTTGACCGGAACTGATGGCTTTGCCTATGCCATTAGTTCCGCCTGAGTAATTCAAGGGTTAGGCTAAGTATAAATAGGGTAGATTTGTAGTTTAGCTTTAGTCAATCATCGCTCCTGATGAAGCTAACATGGTTAGCGAAACGCGCGACGAGTGCAAAAATAAAATGTTTGGTGTAGTGGTGATATATACTGAGTAGTAAACAGTCTACTTTAACCAGCTGATAAACAATGAATGACTTGACAGATCGACCTGAAATTTAGGGACAGATAAAGCTTCAAAATGGTGTTAAATATTTGGTTCAAGTGATGCTCCATAGGTGTCGTTTTCTAAACTTATTGACTGACCTGATATTTGGAAGAAAATATCGGGTACAAAATTTTACCATCTTTTTTGCATATACATTGAAACGTTATAACTTTCTTCACTTTTAATATATATTTATTAAATAGCAGCTGTTATTTGCCCCTGATGTATATATTAATTTTGAGAATGGATTGAGTGGATATTAATACTGATAGAGGACAGAATTAAGACATCGGCTAGCTCGTTTCTTACTGGTAGAGTACATGGAGATCGAGGTAATTTCTGTACGCCTTTTGAAAATAGTCTCTATAAGTGTTTAAAGTTTGATTGTACAGTTTTTGGGCACCAATCATTTTAGAATAAAAATAATCTAAGTTCAGCTCAAAAAATGAAAAAATACTAAAGAGTTATTTATTTGTTGAAATAAAATTAATTTACGTGCAACCGTTGCGTTCTGAAAGAAAGAGCAGGAGTTTAATGAGACACTACACATTTAAGTAAAAAGGGTATATTTATTAACAATATAAAAATTCCTAACTTTATTACACTCTTAAAAATTACTTCTACTAAATAAAAACCCCTTAAGCTAGAATAGTGTACACTATGGCACAGAGTCCTTAAATTAGGGTTACTAAGTTTATAATGAAAGACTTGATAAAACTAGATTTTAAAAGTTTGAGAAATTAACTCCGCGAATTATGTTACACGTGTTGAGTAGTCGTTGGAAACACACTTGTAAACAGGAAGTAAGATATTTAGACTGGTGTGCTTATGACTTACGGATTGGTTACTCCTCGTGGGTTTTCCATAAATTACTCGGCCTTTCCTAGTGAGATCCTTATAAAAATATTGTCTCAGCCATTACCATCCTAGTTTCATTTGGGTTGCTAAACACTTTTTGACCGGAAATGCCTGAGGATGAGCAGGATATTTCAAGAAAGGAAAAAGGCCTTAAATTTGAGAGCTAGAAACCGTTACTGCACTACTACATCACTGAGAAAAAAAAACACTCTCGCGTGTTGGAGAAGAAAGCCACTACGGCCTATTGCCGGAAAAAAGCCACTACTACTGCTTCATGGTGGAAAAAAGCCCTTAAAAAATCGATCTTAGTCTCTTCTCCAAAGTGCCATTTTTAAAATTTGCGAAAAAATAATGCAAACTAAATAAGTGAAGTCGGCAACACACTCTGCCTATTTAAATTAAACTGCTCAAAAATTTAAAACACTGTTTTAAGCTACACTACTCAAGAATTGAAATCACTGCAATTAATATAAAAATGTAATCTATAATATATATAAAATGCAACGTCTCGCTGTGTGTCTGCGCTTATTACTGGAGAACCACTTATCCGATTTACTTACTTTTTTTTTTAAAACATACATATGTTCTCTGGTCAGGTTATAGGCTATATTTTATTACGATAGGTAGCATAAGGAATGAACAGTGATGATAATAGTGAATGAAGTCGGAAAAAAGTTTGCCGCTAGCGTGTTCCCTTGCACTTCACAGTCTAAACCATTAAATATGGAACAATATTATGTAGCAGAGAATATCTGTAATCTATAATATATATAAAATTCAATGTCTCTCTGTCTGTCCATTAGTGCGTTTATCACGCAAGAACCAATTATCCGATTTACGTGTCTTTTTTAAATTCATACATATATTCTTTGGGCAGGTTATATAATAATATAAATCTCTAACTATAATATATATAAAATGCAACGTCACTCTGTCTGTCTGTCTGTCCGTTAGTGCGCTTATCACTCGAGAACCACTTATCCGATTTACGTGTTTTTATACATTTATACATATGTTCTATATAATTCGATATAAGTCTAGATAATGGGAGATAAGGTGAGATAATGGGAGATAATTATAAATAATGGGAGATAAGGAGAAATAATGGGAGATAAGCAGAGAGAAGTCTAGATAATGGGAGTTATGGTGAGATAATGGGAGATAAGGAGAAATAATGGGAGATAAGGAGAAATATTGCGAGATAAGTCGAGATAGTGTGAGATAAAGTGAGATAATGGAAGATAAGGGGAAATAATGGGAGATAAAGAGAGAAATAATGGGAGATGAGCAGATATAAGCCTAGTTAATGAAAATTACGTTAGGTAACATAAGGAATAAGCAGTGACGATAGTAGTGAATCAAGTCCACGCGAGCGGAGCTGCGGGCACTGCTAGTAAAATAAATTATAGGGAGAAAAAACAGTGTCGTAACATAATCTTAAATTCTAGCAAAAAATGAATGTTACAACGTTTATGTCCAAAGTTTTAAATCAAAGACCACTTTGTTACACTTTCATTAATGCCATCAGTGCCTTTTCTGTTCTCTACTGTTTGCAGTTTTCTTTTTATTTTTAAGGAATTTATCTCTACGGTTCGAATACCGAAGCTTGAAAAGATGTTTGTACATAAAAAATTTACTGTTCCTTATTTTATTCAAAATTCCGACCCTATTTCTTTCATAGTAAACTTCCTACTAACTTAAAAAAATCTCAGTTTTAACCTTTTGTTAAGTCATCTGGAAACAACGTAAATTTATAGGCTGTTTTATATGTCTGTTACTATCTTCTTTCAAATGTATGTTAATTTATTTTATGTTTATTTAAGATAAAATGTTGTTTGTTTATATGCATTAAAGTTGTAAAAAAACAACTTCTAGAGAATATTATTTGCTTAGTTCTTTTCCCGGAAGTGCCTGGGAGCTCGAAACTTTTGACATAATATGACGCTTTACATGTACTAAATAAGTAATGCTCATGCATGTTATACATTGGTGAGTTTCATTTTAAAAATAACATTAAACGTATTTAGACATGAAGTAAATAGAGTTAACTAAATTTTAATAATGCAAAATGCGTGGTTCATGTCTACAGTAATTATGTTATAATTATATGCATGGACAACGTTTCAATTCTTGTCACTAAATCCCCTGAAAATTATTTATTTCACAATGAATATGAAAAATCTTAAATGTAAAGGGTGTCCCAAAATTCACGCAAGATTTTGGCGCCATTTGTATGGTAAAGTGTTGCTAACAAAACAAAAAACACAGCGTGACAGCTGACAGTTCAGGGCTATTAAAAATGGAGCGCTACACAAAAGAACAACGTGTTTTCATTGTTGAGCAATATTTTAAAAATAATAAAAGTTTGGCAGTTACAGTTCGAAATTTTCGTACAGAATATGGTGGGAATAGTGATTTAACCTCATCAACTGTGAAGAGATTAATTGAAAAATTCAGGGAGAATGGATTAATTAGTGATCTTAAACACTCTGGCCGACCTTCAACAAGTCGTTCGACACAAAACATTAAAGCAGTTCGTGAGAGTGTTGCTGAGACTCCAGGAACATTAATTCGGTACCGTGGTCAAGAATTGGACATTTCGAGAAGCTCTCTACAGCGTATTCTCAGGAAAGATTTGCATCTTCATGCTTACAAAGTTCAATTGACTCAAGAACTGAAGCCTACTGACCACGCACAACGAAGAGTGTTCGTTGAATGGATTATGGAACAACAACAAGTGGATACTGATTTTTCGAAGAAAATCATCTTCAGCGATGAGGCTCATTTCCATCTTGATGGCTTTGTTGCCAAACAAATGCAACCACAACGTGTCACTGTTTGGTGCGGATTTTGTGATGGAGGCATCATCGGACCATTCTTCTTCGAAAATGCGGTTGGCCAGGTAATAACAGTTAATGGTGATCGTTATCGCGATAAGATAATCCAGTTTTTTTGTGCCTAAATTACAAGGTATGGATGTGGAAGACATAGGGTTTCAACAAGACGGTGCCACATGCCGTACAACCCGAGAAACAATTCAATTACTGCATGAGTCATTTCCTGGTCGTGTAATATCCTGTTTTGGTGATCAGAATTGGCCGCCTAGATCATGCGATTTAACGCCGTTGGACTTTTTCTTTGGGGTTTTTTAAAGTCTAAGGTTTATGCCAACAAGCCCACGATCACCCACGACTGGAAGGAGGAAATTAAGCTCTGTATCAACGAAATTCAGCCACATTTGTGCAAAACGGTCATGGGAAATTCCGACAAAAGAGTGCGAATGTGCCAGCAAAGCCGTGGAGGCCATTTACTCGATATGTTATTCCATACATAACCCTATACTGTTTACTTTATGAATTAATAAAAAAATTACAATTTTTAATTAAAAACCTGTGTTTTCTATCAAAATTACTTCTTGCGTGACTACTATGTATGCGCTAAGCGCTGAATAATGGAAATAGTGCCTGTGGCACTTATACTCCGTTTTACGGTTTTTTTGGAAGTTTTTTCCGAAGAAAATTAGAAGAATTTTAGTAGAGAGAAATTTTGAAACCAGTTAAGACTTTTGTAATTGAAGGCATGTATTTGTGTGTGTGTGTGTGTGTGTGTGTGTTTACTGCGGTTGTATTAATACAGGAGCGTTTACGTTCCTGTGTTGTGTGTGTTTATGCATTGTTAAAGAGGGCTTTTAGGATGGGGTTTGCTTGTATTTTGTTGGTGATGTATGCGAGTTTTTTGTCGATTGTTAGGAGGTCTAATAATTGCTGTTGTTTTGACGGTGGCGTCGGTGTTTTTGTTGGTTATGGTTTGGGTGGAGGTGTAGGTGTGGACGTGGGTGTGGTTTGTGTCATGTTGGCGTAGGATGTTCCTGGCACCTGTGTTTTTCAGGTGAATGTTTTCGGCGCGTTTATATTTTTTGGGCATTTGCTGTAACTGGCAGGGTAAGGGCTCTGACAGTTGCAGCACATTGGAGCACAGCGGTTTTTACTGCTTCGCAATTTTTGTAATAATGCACCCCTGCGCACCTGTAGCATACTGGTGCCGCGAAACACCTAATTTCAGTATGTCCGTATTTCTGACATTTTTTACATTGTTTTATGAAGTTAGGGTTTGTCGGTTGTTGCGTCTCAATGGTCACTGGCAAATCCAGTATTTCTTCAATGTTGAATATATTTTCCTGCGATTTTGGCAGGAGTACTTTTACAATTGGGCAGGGTTTTCGTGCTCTGCCCAATTTTAGACGGTATATTTCGGTAGGGTGAAGCCCTGATTGATTAAATCTTGTTTTATGGCATTTATGCTAATTGGCATATTGATACCGCGGATAAATACATTCAACATATTTTGCTCCGGTAGGAGGAAAGTGTGATACTGGATTTTGTTGTCAGTTAGGTATTTTGTGATTTTTCTGTGATCGTCTGTTGTCGTTGGTGTAAGTTGTATACCTAGGGCTACCTGCTTGGGTTTGAATGCAAGCTGGCACCCCAGTTGTTTTAAGTCTTTAGTTATCTGGGGCCATTTGTCGGCGTCCCTGATTGTTATTGGAACAGTTTTTTCTATGTCTTCTTTGGCGATTTCGCCTGTTGTAGTGTCCATTGCGTCATCGTCTTTGTTTGGGTTTGTTTTGTTTGTTTGTTGGTTTAATGTTTCGGAATGTTTTTTAGTTTGTTTGTTTGTTGATGTTGGGGTGTTTTGTGGTGTGATTTTTAATTCTGTGTGTTCCGAATGTAAGGGATTTTGTATTTTTGGCTGCGCCAAAGTTGGAAAATCCGTCGTGTTTGTTGGTGTTGGTAGGAGTGGTGTTTTTGACCGTGTTGGTGTGGTGTTTTGTATTTGTGTCTTGTTTTGTTTCGGTGTGGTGTTTTGTGAATTTTTAAGTGTTATGTCTTTTAGCTCAGACAGCATCTGTCTAAGACCGGCTAATTGGATGTTTTGATTTGAAATTTGCTCGTTTAGGTTTTTTATTGTTGTTTGAAGAGCTTCTATAGTTATTTCTTGCTGTTGGATTATTTTTTGTGTGCCTGTGTGTTCTTTTTTGTCCATAATTGTGGGAATATTTGTGAATTTATGTTTTGATGTTTTTGTTTTATGTGTATTTGTGTTTTGTGTAGGTGTTTTGTTGAGAGTTGTGAAGTCAAATTCAATACCTTCAAATAGAGAGGTCTCACCTGATTTTTGAGAATCTATTTGTAAGTATTTATCACTGACACTGAAACTTCCGGTTTTAGTACTACTTTGTAAAAAGAGAGCGTAGGAGGAAGCAAAGTGGAAGAGATTTGGCAGTTTTGGTAGCCTAGAGCCCTAAAAAGAGCTCTAGGAAAAGGCTTCGCGCTGAAAAGCGCAAAGCTGAATTTCTTTTTTTTTTCTGAGTTACACTGCCAAAACTTCCTTTTTGCTTGTGCATTAAACGTTTGTTTAGATGTGTTGATGGTCGAACGACTTTATCACTTGGCGAGAAGCACTTTATCCGTTGGCGAAGAGCATAATAATCCTTTTTACGTGAATTTTGGGACACCCTTTACAAACGTTCTCATTCTCATGAATGAGTGTGTTCATTAGCTATTCGCTTCAGGCAAAGAGGCAGAGTTTACTCTCAGAAGACTAGCAGCGCGCGCGATGGCGGGAATTCGCACTTTCCCCGAATGTTTATGTGCTAAAGATTCTTGAATTTGCGGTATTATATTAACAATTATGGATAAAATATCAGTAAAAAGTCGCGGAGATAAGGGTTGAGTGGTTGCTTGTCAAAATAGCAAAGGGAATTGGCCCAATACAATATTCTACGACTCACAATATCCCTTTGTTCTCTTTTTCGACGCTATTCCAAAGTCGAGTATTCTTCCGTTAAAATTACGCGAATCACTCTGTATTAAATACCACTTCCGGGATGTATGTGTCATGGCGTGAACTCGATGGTTTGGTATGAGAAAGCTGCAATATTAATTTGAATATATTTTCTTGCCCATTTGATTGACCGATGGCCTGCCCCATTCTTGCTCGATACTGGTTTTTGATAATTCTCGGTCTTTGTTGACGTAATGAATGACAGCATAAATATGATTACATCGCTCTAAAGCCTCAGCAACACAAGTACATTGAATACCTGTTATGTGCTTTATATTTTTCCACCTGAAATTTCCATATAGAACAGGGGTCGGCAACCTATGGCACGCCAAGCAATTTTGAATAGCACGCGTACCTATTCAAAGTTTACACATTAATTCTGTAATCTGTAACATGTTTCGAAATTAAGTAAATAATCGAAGACAGCATTACTTTAACGATACAAACAACGATATATTATATAGGTCACTAGGTATTATTACCAAAAACTACAAAATATATATTTGTAATTTATAATTTTACTGAATGCATTGGTTTGGCTTTAATTTCGGCAAGTATTAAAGACGGCAAGCCTCAAAATATAAGCCTAGGAAAAAACACAAATAAACGTCCTCAATTCAGATCAAAAGAGACGCTATAAGGCGGTTTTTGTTTGACTTGACTTCAATCGTTCCGACGCTCGCCGCAACTCTTTTTATATTGCCGGACTTTAGTTTTTGATAGATTTAACTTCTAGGCGGCCCTTTGATTGCAATGGGCGCGTTGTAGATAATAATTTTTGTTCTAAGAAATTTAATACACGTAATTATTGGAATTTTATGGAAACATTATTTTTCTATATGTAGCAAGCGGCTACACGTTTGGATCATTTAGTATAGAAGTAACATCCGTTCCAGTCAATAGTCGTCGAAAAGTTTAAAAATTAAAATTACGTTGCGTTATGGCTGCGAAGAAACAGAAGGTAGACGTTCGATCATTTCAAACTTCATGGACAACAGATTACGGTTTTGTATAGCAAAACGATCGGGCCATTTGTGTCCTATGTCGCGAAAGCGTAGTTTTCCGGAGTGTTCAATGACATTTCCAGATAAAACATGAATCGTCATTTAAAGATAACGCTGATAAAAGGAAGGCAATATAAAGAGCAAGTAAACAATACGAGAAACAATCAACACTCTTTAGCAAAGTTTTCCAAGAAAAAAATCAGGTAACTGAATGCAGTTTCAAAATTGCACAATCGTTGGCACAAAAGGGTAAGCCGTTCACTGACGGAGAATTTATGAAGCAAACGTTTTTGAGTACTGGCGAGATTTTATTCGACGACTTGCCCAATAAGGATACAATATTGGCCAGGATTAGGGATACCGAAATGACACAAAATATTTAAAAACAGCAGAGAGACGCTATCAAACGAAGTTTTGTATTTAGTGTAGCATCGGATGAAAGTGTCGATATTAATGACATTGCCCGTCTGGCAATCGTTGCGCGATACTTCGATGATGGCAGTGTGTATGAAGACTTGATTTGTCTGCTCCCATTGCAGGGAACTACAAGAGGAGAGGATATATTTTCAGAATTTGTTAAACATTTTGAAAAGCGGAACATTGATTTAAATAAAATTTTTTGCGTAACGACAGATGGCGCTCCTGCTATGATTGGGAGACATAAAGGATTTGTTTCCCTCCTTATTGAACGCATGGGTCAATCAGTTTTGAATTTTCATTGCATAATTCACCAAGAGAGTTTGTGCGCTAAAATCTCCGCTGGAAGTTTAAAATTCGTGATGGATAGAGTGGTTAAAATAGTTAACTGGCGGAATTAGAAAGTGCATATTCAGATATACCATTGCACAATAATGTGCGCTGGCTCAGCCGTGGTAAAGTGCTCTCTAGATTTGTGCATTGTCTGGGCGAAATTAAATCGTTCTTGTTGGAAAAAAAATCAAGTGGATGCTTAGCCTGAACTAGAAGATAAGAACTGGATCTGTATGTTAATGTTTCTTATTGATATTACAAACCATTTCAGTGAACTCAACTTAAAGTTACAAGGTTCAGGCAAAATTAATAGACGAAATTTTTAAATATATGACTAATTTTAAAGAGTCAGGATTTTGATAAACATGGTCCTATGTTCGCTTTTTTAATCAAACCAGATTTAATGGATTTTTTCCAGCAGTTGCTTTGACATATCTCTTTTCTCATGGATGGACATTAATGATTTTGATCTTCAATACATTGAATTTAAAAGCTCCGAGTTATGGAACACGAAATTTGTAGAATTAAGAAGGATATTAGAAGGTGACTGACAGAACCATTCAAACGAGATACTCAGTTGTTGGATGAGTTTACCAGAGAAATTTATTTGTTTTAAGAAAGTAGCGTTTGCCATGCTTACAGCTTTCGGATCATCCTATATTTGTGAATAACTTTTTTCCCATATGAGAGTGATTTTAGACCCGTACCGAAGCAGGCTGACAACAGACAACTCGGAAGCATCTGTGACAATGAAAATAATCCGACATGAAGCGGATAAAAGAAAACTATCTAAAGAACTTCAAGCACAGGGTTCACACTAGGTCCTAGGAATAGTATAATAAAATTATTTGTTAAATGTTAAAATTTTTTTGTAATTACACCTTCTAAAAGCAATATTTTGAGTTAATTTTTGTTAATTTCAGTTGTAGTAAGTACCTATGGCGGCACGCAAAATGTTGTATGGATGAAAACTGGCACCCTTAGTTAAAAGGTTGCCGACCCCTGATATAGAAATTCCACGTGGTATTTTGGATGAAAATTCCAGGTGTAATTTCTACCCAAAATATCAGGTGGAATTTTCAGATGGTAATTCTAGGTTGATTTTTTTTTTCTGAGATTCCTTTTCAACTCATGTTATTTATTTTTAAATATTTATTTTCTCGATTTTTTTTTGTTTTTACTTACGGGTAATTTCATGTTGTATGGAGTCACCGTTACTGAGGTTTGCCGAATGACGTGACTATTTATTACGGATGTTCCATCTAATCTAACTGATATTCTTTCGCATTTATCACGTGCTCGGTAGCAACTAAAGTTTTACCCTTTTTTTTTAAGTTTTATTTTCAAAATGAAAATTATTCACAATTTGTGAAAAGCGACTATTCAAAACGACTTCCATATTTTAACGTATTTTTATTGTTCCGTACGGAACACTTATAATATCACTTCGGTGTCTGTCTGTCTGTCACACCCGATTTTCTCCGAAACTATTTGACATAGAAAGTTGAAATTTGGTAATAATATAGGAATTGATGGCCTCATCATAGCCGTGTAGTTTTGAAAGTTAAATTTTGACTTAAGGGGTTAGTTTTGGGGGGTGAAATCGGAAGTGAAAAAAAACAAAATTTACTAGGTCATCGAGGGTGGTGTCAAATGAAAGCTTATGAAAACACGAGTAAAAAATATATATATAATGTAATACTTGCGCGCACTTTTCTTTGTATTATTTTTAAAAAAAATCACTGTCCACTCGCCTTATCTCGAAAAGGACTTTTTTGAAAAAATTCTGGAACACGGGGTGTAGAATGAACGAAAATTATCACGAGTGCATTACCTATAATAATTTATCTGGTATATAAAAAACAGAAATTTCAAGGTCATCAATTTTCAGTAAAGACTGGAAATAAACTTTGTTGAAAACACATTTGGGGTCTGTTTTGTGAAGTCACTGATCATTTTATACTTTCATTACAACATTTTTTATTTTAAAAGCAATCAACGTACCGAACACTAATTGCGCAAGTTCAACTTGCACTTGACCGGTTATTTATTTAGAATTAAATTATGCTAAATTAAATCTAATTACTGCTTAATTGAGCTAGTATTGTGATAATTACTTTAAGTTTTTTTGTCTTCTCTGTCGATCCTAGCCCGGCTGATGAGTTACGATATAATCACACACGCATCACCAGATAGATCAGCAGATGATAGAACAGTAAATAATTGCCAAAATATGGACTTCAATCTTAGTAGTTGATATTAATTATGTTTTCGTACACCTGACTAACCTTATACAAATCTATTTAAAGTCGAACTTTTCAGACACAATTGCAACGACTTTTGTAATTAAAACTAGAGAATCTTTTACGAGCGAAAAGCAAAAAGTAACCTACTTACGGAATTGTTATTTGAACTACTTGAAAAGTTTTCAAATATCTTACGTTTCTTGGGGAATATTAGCCGAAACTTTATCAGCAATGTACAACAATGATCTAAAACGAAGTTTAATTATTTCTATCACACAAAAGTATTTTATTTAGTTTAAAATATTTCTATCACTTGGATGCTGCTTGTTATATAATAAATGACGTCAAGATAATAATGTGAAGACGCAGAAAGATTTTACCAACTGTACAATTCCTTTAACTTCCATAATTAAAATTAAATTAATTAATTAAAATTAAATAACTTAAACGTGGAGCATCAAGCGACAGTTGAGGGGGGGAGAAAAGTCTTAAAAAAAAATCTCTTACGCTGGAACTTTAAAACCTTAATCCCTTTTGATCGGCAAATTTCGGCACCATTCCTCTGTCGGTCTGTAACCGTAGACCGCCTCCGATTGGCGCCTGGTATACTTTTCAGTTTTAGGTACAATTTAGTGGATCTATATATATATATATATATATATATATATATATATATATATATATATATATATATATATATATATATATATACATATATATATATATATATATATATATATATATATATATATATATATATATATATATATATACATATATATATATATATATATATATATATATATATATATATATATATATATATTATATATATATGCGTGTCATTATATCATGACTCATCAACCGGGCTAGAATCGACAGAGAAGACAACAAAGCTTAAAGTAATTATCACAATACTAGCTCAATTAAGCAGTAATTAGCTTTAATTTAGCATAATTTAGTTGTAAAAAAACATTCAAATATGGAAGTTGTTTTGAGTACCGGATTTTAGCAAATTGTGAATAATTTTCATTTTGAAAATGAAACTTACAAAAAGGGTAAAACTCTAGTTCATGGGTCGGCAACCTATGGCACGCGTGTCATCTCTGGCACGCCAAGCAATTTTGAATGGCACGCGTACCTATTCAAAGTTTACACATTAATTCTGTAATCTGTGACATGTTTCGAAATTAAGTAAATAATCGAAGACAGTATTACTTTAACGATACAAACAAAAACGATATATTATATAGGTCACTAGGTATTATTACCAAAAACTACAAAATATATATTTTGTAATTTATAATTTTACTGAATGCATTGGTTTGGCTTTAATTTCGGCAAGTATTAAAGGCGGCAAGCCTCAAAATATAAGCCTAGGAAAAACACGAATAAACGTCCTCAATTCAGATCAAAAGAGCCGCTATAAGGCGGTTTTTGTTTAACTTGACTTCAATCGTTCCGACGCGCGCCGCAACTCTTTTTATATTGCCAAACTTTAGTTTTTGTTAGATTTAACTTCTACTCGGTCCTTTGATTGCAATGGGCGCGTTGTACATAATAATTTTTGTTCTAAGAGATTTAATAAACGTAATTATTGGAATTTTCTGGAAACATTATTTTTCTATATATAGCAAGCGGCTACACGTTTGGATCATTTGGTGTAGAAGTAACATCCGTTCGAGTTAATAGTCGTCGAAAAGTTTAAAAATTAAAATTACGTTGCGTTATGGCCGCGAAGAAACAGAAGGTAGACGTTCGATCATTTCAAACTTCATGGACAACAGATTACGGTTTTGGACAGCAAAACGATCGGGCCATTTGTGTCCTATGTCGGGAAAGCGTAGTTTTCCTCGAACCGACGCGCAAACAAGTGACGCATTTTGGATTTTACATGATTTCGACGAAAGTTCGGAATTGACTGATACTTTTACTAAAGTGCCTCGTAGACAAAGATTACCTGTACTGATTTTTTGTTGAATCGCTAGAATCTCATCTACCAAAAATGAATTATCGCGGACACGTTCTTACTTGACAAACTCTATATATATATATATATATATATATATATATATATATATATATATATATATATATATACGTAGTACGTATGTATGTATCCAAATTTCTTTTTCGGGTTCTGCATGTCCAATAACCTAAAAATTGACTGTGACATAATAGTCGGGTTAATTGATAGAATGCCAAAAAAGTAAAAACTGTTTAGAATTTGTTTTAAAACTTTTCTTTAAAGGATAATTTAAATGCTGCTGCTTATTATTTTTACACACAGATTTGTCAGACTTTCTAGAAAATCTCCCTTTAGTGGAAAGAAGGCTTGTATACTTTCATAAATATGGCGTCAGTGTTCGATGTAATGTAACAAGATAAAGCGCACTAAAAAGAAAGAAGCTACTTTGTTGGTCAATCAATGTTTAAACTTTGATATCACTTATTTCTTAAGGTGTCCAAGAATTAATTTTTTATTAAATAAGGTAAATCTGGGGGCACGGCTGTGCCCCCGCCAAGTAGAGCAGAAAGCACAGCCGTACCATCCTTTTCTCGAAGCCACTCACGGCACTTTCGACCCCCCTGTAACTTCGTCATGGATAAAGCTAGAAGTCTGAATTTTCAGTGATCAAGAGGACATACTATACCAGTTATATTCCTAAATTACCTACTATTTATACCTTATAGTTTACGAACTATCACCAGTCGAAGTTCTTTAATTTTGTCACTGACACTCACCGATCATCAAAATTCTAAGGTACTTCTAGCAGACACACAAACTTCAAATTTTGAATTTAGTTAGTGTTTAGCCTATAAAGGAAGGAAAAACTGAAACATCCCGAAATTTCAGTCCCGTTTTCTAAATGGTACAGTCACTTAAGTCAACAAAGAGGATTAACCTCGGAATGAGAGATACTAAGCTGTAAACTTGCATAAACCTTTATTTTGGCATTCGAAAAGTTGTCTTAAAATCTCGTGTCCACGTCTTAAGATATTCAAGATCAAAGGTCACAAAAATCAGTTTTTCGCAAATATCTCGCTTCCTTTGGGTTTAATAATATTTGTATTTATTATAAAAATTGCAGAGCATAAAATTCTCTACAAATTTTGTCCTAAACATGTTTTTATACGCTTAACCGTTTTTGAGATACACAGCGCGGAGAGCGCGCAGCGCTCAGCCATACATAGCATAATGCAAGGTCAACCGTGAGTCCCGGTAAATAATACGTCGTATAAAGTTAATTAATCACAAAAAAAATCCAACATTATGAATAATTTGTATTATTTATTAATTAATATATTATATTTAATAATATTTTTCATTTATCAAATATATTCGTTTAATAATACTTACCTACTTTGTGTAATTAAAAAATTGTTAAGTGAAATACTTTAAGTACATTTTAATAATAAAAAAGTATGAAGATGATGACAGCAGGGACATGACAGCAGGGCTAGAAGAGAATATAGTTATTAAAACAGGAACAAAAGTCACGTTAAGACGAAATATTGACGTGAGTCTTGGCTTAGTCAACGGTTCTATCGGTATAGTACAAGGAGTAAAGGTTGATCCTGAAAATACAAATAAAATTAAAAAAATACATATTAAATTTAATAATGAACATCTTTACGAGCTTGGTCCAGTCAAAACTAAATTTGAAATTATGAATAGAACTTATGTTCATCGTGACAGTTTCCGATATGTATAGCCTATGCTATTACTATACACATAACTCAGGGGCTAAGTCTAAACAGTGTACTGATGGCCATCGGTTCTTCAGTGTTCACATGCGGTCAAGCATACGTGGCACTTTCGAGAGTGACAAGTCTGGGCAGATTACATCTAATTAATGTCGACTTCGGTAGTATCAAAGCTCAGGAGTCCGCAATCGTTGAATATAATCGACTTTGAAGCACTAATCATCCAGACTTGTCAAAAATTGTTACATCATAGCCTTTGAGAAAAACCAATAGAGACAGGGAGTGGGTTTTAAGAAAATTCATAGCTGACGTACAAGAAATATTACCCGAGAAGAAAAAAAAAAGAGGACTACCTACAAAAAGAAATGAGATCCCATCAAACATATAAAATGTAAAAAAATGCCAAGACTCGCAACGCAGTCCTTCAACCACAAAAAGTTGTGAGATCTCATGTAAAACCAAGTCAGTTATTTTAGTTAGTATCTATGGAAGCACCTATTCAACAACTTTGTCATAAATTGTTATCTATTTAGTTACCTACCAACATTTATAGTGACCGTATCAATATTAGACATCTTTATTTCTATAATAAATATAATGACTTGGCAATCGCACGGCAACATAATCACATAAGAATAATCTACTACTTCGATTGCTAAGTAAGTCTAAACAGTGCATTTAAGAATAAAGTATTTTGAATAGTAGATTATTCTTATGTGATTATGTTGTCGTGCGATTGCCAAGTCATTATATTTATTATAGAAGTAAAGATGTCTAATATTGATACGGTCACTATAATTGTTGGTAGGTAACTAAATAGATAACAATTTATGATAAAGTTGTTGAATAGGTGCTTCCATAGATACTAACTAAAATAACTGACTTGGTTTTACATGAGATTTCACAACTTTTTGTGGTGGAAGGATTGCGTTGCGAGGCATTTTCTTTACATTTTATGTTTTTGATGGGATTTTCTTTTCAATATAAAAATTGCAATATGTCGGCAGGGTATTTTCTAAATATATCGACGTAATTATTATCGACCTGGCGATTGACATAAACTTTAGCGCATATTATAAAAAGCAAATAAACGATATAAATTAGTTTTCAGTTTTATTCAAATTCGTCATTTATGATTGTTTTTCTTGGAATCATTTCCTCAAAATGTTCAACCGTTTTAAATATACTAAAAGGGTTTCATGATATCCTGTATATATATATATATATATATATATATATATATATATATATATATATATATATATATATATATTCAATTTCTTGGGCTTTATGGTTCTTTTATTTTAAGGATAGAAAAATTACATCATGTTCTAGTTAGATTATATTGAAAACGTTTCGCCCGATTTTCAGGCTTCTTCAGTTCATCTAAAAATTGAAATTTTCTGTTTTGGATATTCAATAGGACGCACAAATTTTTTTTAATTATGAATATATAAAATTCTTAAACTTATAATACAATGTAGAAAGTAAAAATAATAATAAAAATACACTCAAAATATATATGAAAACTTACATGTGTGGGTTGAAACGAAGACACACTTAACATTCTTTAAAAGGTGTTACTAAGACGGTCACGTTTTTAGTGTTCCGTACGGAACACTTATAAGATCACTTCGGTGTCTGTCCGTCTGTCTGTCCGTCTGTCCATCTGTCACACCCGATTTTCTTCGAAATTATTTGTCATAGAAAGTTGAAATTTGGTAGTAATATAGGAATTGATGGCCTCATCAGAGCCATGTAGTTTTGAAAGTTAAATTTTGACTTAAGGGGTTAATTTTGGGGGGTGAAATCGGAAGTGAAAAAAAAATTTTTTTACTAGGTAATCGAGTGTGGTGTCAAATGAAAGCTTGTGAAAACACGAGTAAAAAATATATATATAATGTAATACCTTCGCGCACTTTTCTTTGTATTATTTTTAAAAAATCGCGAAAAATCGCTGTCCACCCGCCTTATCTCGGAAAGTACTTATAAAAAAATTTTGAAAAAATTCTGGAATATTCTCCACGGGGTGTAGATTGAACGAAAATTATCACGAGTGCATTACCTGTAATAATTTATCTGGTATATAAAAAAAAACAGAAATTTCAAGGTCATCAATTTTCAGTAAAGATTGGAAATAAACTTTGTTGAAACTTATTTGGGGTGTACTTTGTGAACTCACTGATCATTTTATATCACCGTAACATAAATTTTGACTTAAGGGATTCGTTTTGAGGGGGGTGAAATTGGAAGTGAAAAAAAAATTTTTTACTAGATCATCGAGTGTGGTATCAAATGAAAGTTTGTGAAAACACGAGTAAAAAATATATATATAATGTAATAATTGCGCATACTTTTCTTCGTATTACTTTTAAAAAATCGTGAAAAATCGCTGTCCCCTACCTTATCTCGAAAAGTACTGATCAAAAAATTTTGAAAAAATCCTGGAATATTCTCCACGGGGTATAGATTGAACGAAAATTATCATTACCTTTAATAATTTATCTGGTATAGAAAAAAACCAAAATTTCAAGGTCACCAGTTTTCAGTAAAGATTGGAAATAAACTTTGTTGAAAACTTATTTGGGGTGTGTTTTGTGAAGTCACTGATCATTTTATATTACCGTAACATAAATTTTGACTCAAGGGATTCGTTTTGAGGGGTGAAATCGGAAGTGAAAAAAAATTTTTTTTACTAGGTCAACAAGTGTGGTATCAAATGAAAGCTTGTGAAAACACGAGTAAAAATATATATAATGTAATACTTGCGCACACTTTTCTTCGTATTACTTTTAAAAAATCGTGAAAAATCGCTGTCCCCTATCTTATCTCGAAAAATACTGACCAAAAAATTTTGAAAAAATCCTGGAATATTCTCCACGGGGTATAGATTGAACGAAAATTATCATTACCTTTAATAATTTATCTGGTATAGAAAAAAAAAAAAAAAAAATTTCAAGGTCACCAGTTTTTAGTAAAGATTGGAAACAAACTTTGTTGAAAACTCATTTGGGGTGTGTTTTGTGAAGTTACTGATCATTTTATACCACCCTAACAAAAAATTTTTTTTTTTAAAAACAATCAACGTACGGAACACTAATTGTGCAAGTTCAACTTGCACTTGACCGGTTTTTTAAAATAACTTTAGATTTGTATAGGGAACGAAAGTCATCCTTTGGTTTATTTAAGTGTTTTTTTATTTATTATCTGCTATTGAGTTACTATGAGAAGAGTCCGAAATAAATATGACTCAGACCCCTAACGTCGCTTTTGTCGTTTATATTGTTTTTCTCTTTATTAATACAGATCATTTCATGCATTGATCTTTTAAAATAATTTGACTCTTTTTTTAGGATTTTTGTATTTTTAAAATCAAACGAGTGTTTGGTTTGTTTAACGTGTTTTGATAGAGCTGTTGGGTTATTCTTATCATACTTATGGCCATTCAGTCTAGTTTCTAGAAGTTGTTTAGTCATGCCGATATAACAGCCGTTGCAGTTTTGACATGGAATAGAATATATCAGGTTTGATTGTTTCAGTAGGGGTGTTTTGGATTTTAGGGGGATAAAAAGGTGTTTTAATGAGTTATGCGTTTTGTGGCAAACAGTTAAATTATGTTTTTTGAGGACTGCTTTAATTTTTTCTGAAAGTCCTTGAATATATGGCATGGATATGTATGTTGTAGCTGTTCTTTGTTTTGGTTGTTTATCTAGAGTATTATATAATTTGTGAGTTCTGGTTTTTAAAATTTTGTTAATTAGCTTAACCGGATAATTGTTGTTGGTTAAGGTAGTTTTTATTTTTTCTATTATTTCTGCTCTATATTTAGGACTTGTTAGTTTTTAAACCTCTGTCAATTAAATTTATGACGGTATTTTTCTTAAAATTTAAAGGATGGTGTGAATGGTAGTTTAGATATTTTCCAGAACTTGTTGGTTTTGTGTACCATTTGCTATTTATTTTGTTTTTTTCTCTTATTAGAGTTAGATCTAGGAAATTTATGGCATTGTTTTGTTCTGTTTCGATGGTGAATTGTAATTTTTTAATTGACAGAGGCTTAAAACTAACAAGTTCTAAATATAGAGCAGAAATAATAGAAAAAATAAAAACTACCTTAACCAACAACAATTATCCGGTTAAGCTAATTAACAAAATTTTAAAAACCAGAACTCACAAATTATATAATACTCTAGATAAACAACCAAAACAAAGAACAGCTACAACATACATATCCATGCCATATATTCAAGGACTTTCAGAAAAAATTAAAGCAGTCCTCAAAAAACATAATTTAACTGTTTGCCACAAAACGCATAACTCATTAAAACACCTTTTTACCCCCCTAAAATCCAAAACACCCCTACTGAAACAATCAAACCTGATATATTCTATTCCATGTCAAAACTGCAACGGCTGTTATATCGGCATGACTAAACAACATCTAGAAACTAGACTGAATGGCCATAAGTATGATAAGAATAACCCAACAGCTCTATCAAAACACGTTAAACAAACCAAACACTCGTTTGATTTTAAAAATACAAAAATCCTAAAAAAAGAGTCAAATTATTTTAAAAGATCAATGCATGAAATGATCTGTATTAATAAAGAGAAAAACAATATAAACGACAAAAGCGACGTTAGGGGTCTGAGTCATATTTATTTCGGACTCTTCTCATAGTAACTCAATAGCAGATAATAAATAAAAAAACACTTAAACAAACCAAAGGATGACTTTCGTTCCCTATACAAATCTAAAGTTATTTTAAAAAATGTGACCGTCTTAGTAACACCTTTTAAAGAATGTTAAGTGTGTCTTCGTTTCAACCCACACATGTAAGTTTTCATATATATTTTGAGTGTATTTTTATTATTATTTTCACCTTCTACATTGTATTATAAGTTTAAGAATTTTATATATTCATAATTAAAAAAATTTGTGCGTCCTATTGAATATCCAAAACAGAAAATTTCAATTTTTAGATGAACTGAAGAAGCCTGAAAATCGGGCGAAACGTTTTCAATAAAATCTAACTAGAACATGATGTAATTTCTCTATCCTTAAAACAAAAGAACCATAAAGCCCAAGAAATTGAAAAAATATATATTCAATATTCCAAGGTTCAAGAAAGAATTCAATCCAACTTATATATATATATATATATATATATATATATATATATATATATATATATATATATATATATATATATATATATATATGATGTTTTAGTAATATACAAGAATTTTAGTATACGTATGTACTTTTGGAAGAGACCTCGAGTTAGTCTCTTTACGACACTAATAAAACTTAAATACGTGTGAACCTAATTTTGGGTCTCGCACATCTGAAATGGCAAACATCTACTTAAAATACGCACATTCTCATCAAAATTTCATCTCAAATAAACATAAAATAATTTCGTATAGAGCCTCGGTAAGGTCTTAACAGGAATATTAAAACAGACTACATACAGGATGCGTCACTGATGTGCTCGTTTTCGACATCGTCAAAAATATGCCATTTCAGCATTCACATGTAAATAGGCAGAACAAAAAAACAGAGAGTTTATAAATAGCTATTGCCTTTAGGTAGGTTGAATAATATTACCAACCAAATATTTTTCCTTATGTATAATATTGTAGAAGAGATAGTGGAATGATACTCAAAACAGACCCTCTGTAAGACCATAAAATAATTTACGACAGAGCTTGGGTAAGATAATAATACCCATATAAAACGGCCTTTACTGTTTGTTGTTTCTAGATTAATTAGCAGGAGTTAAAACTTATTTCCTGGGGTTATTTCCTTCTCAAAAGGGGCGAAAATAATATTTCATTAAATATAAAGTTTAGGTACCATTACTTAGCCTATCTATTGGGTTAATTAATTTTTTTTTGAAGAGAAGGTTGAACATTATACTTTAAGGTAAGATGTCATGTTTATTAAGGAGACGTCGATAATCACGCAGCCGAAAAAAAGCGTTTTTTAGGAATATTTTTTAGCGAAACTATTCATTATATAAATCAGATTCTTATTTTATATAATAATATATTACACGTAAGAACTCTCTCTCATGTTTCCTCAGAGAGTGTTCTTTACGAGTGGCGGTCGACGGATTTCTTTCTAACTACACTATCAACGCCGGTGTGCCCCAGGGTTCCATACTGTCTCCTACTCTCTTTCTCATTTACAATAACGATCAGCTGGAAAAGACCGGGAATCCAATCAACAGCTTTGAAGATGACAGTACGCTTATCTCGTCATTCACTTTGAACGCTCGGACATCGGCTACTCAGGCGAATACCCGTAGACAGAAGGAGGTCGTTCAACTTAACAAAGACCTGGAAGAAATTCTATCTTGGGGTGACAATAACCAAGTGGAATTTAACTCTACAAAACCCCAGGCGGCAGTTTTTTCTAAAAAGTTAACGTTGCTGAACCCGACATAGTCATGTCGGGGCACTCCATTCCCCTAACATCGTCACTCAATTTATTGGGCGTTAATTTGGGAGCAAATATGTCCTGGCATGAACATGTTGCAGGTATAGCAAAAGTTGGGAATATTATTTCGAACCAGAAAGCTTTACACTTCACAACAACTGTTAATTCTTTACAAAGCTCAAATTCGACCAACTATGGAGTACTGCTCCCATGTTTGGGGCTCCGGTCCCAAATACACACCCTCTTTGTTGGATTCTATTCAAAGAAGAGCTGTTCGTCTGATTGGAGTTCCGGAACTGACCGGCGGCCTTGATTCGCTGGAACATCGGCGACTTGAGTCTGTTCTACAAGTATTTTCATGGAAAGTGTTCGAAGGATGTAGCCCACTTAATTCCTCCCAGAGCGGGGCATGTTAGAAATACACGTCACGCTAATACTTCACATCTGTATGAGGTCCAGGTTGTTACTCCGCGTACAACGCTTTTCAAGCAGTTTTTTATATGGAGAACATAATCCCTTTGGAATAATTTGCCCAGGGCTGTGTTGTCCACCGAGTACAATTTACAGCGATTCAAGAACAACGTGAATCGTTTTTTTTTTTTTTCCGCACCCATGCCGCTCCTGGAGTGCTTTAGGGACTTCCCTGTAGCTGTGCTAGATCCATAAAAAAAGCTTAAAATACTATTTGTGAAATTTTAATTCAGAAAAAAAAAAAAACCATAGCGGCGCTACACCCGTTCTGCAACCTCTTTTTTTTTAAGGAACATTGCGTTGTGCAGGATTACTGGAAACAGGATCATCTGAAATCAAAATTTCGAAAGAAATTAGTTTACTAGAGGATCAATTTTTTTTTTGGAACGAAGGATTAAGAAAAAATTTTATCAATTAGCATTGATTTAACCAAAAAAGCGAAAAATGATATTACCGCGTTTTACATTTTTGTTAATTAAAAATAAGGTTTTTGATAAAATCAAAATTCAAAAACAGTATAGGGAAAATATGTACCAAATTTCATCAAAATCGGTTCAGTGGTTCTTGAGATATCTTGTACACCGCCAAGCGGTTTTTGAGAAAAATTAGTTTCGAGAAAAAACGCGTTTAAAACTTTTAGGTTTGAAAAAAAATCAGGTTAAAAAACAGTAATGCAAAGATAAATTCTAACCTGTAATTAAACCATCGACTCCAGGGCCATATGCTGACTCTCCATCAGCTATTTGAGCTTCTAGAATACTAATTTGTTCTTGTCTATGACGCATTCTATCTTTTCTTGTACTTTGTAACAATTGTCGTTCGACCAGGTCAACTGGTTCTCCGTCCACTTTAGCTGCGTAGCAGGTGCCTTTCGGCCACAATGAACTCTCATAGCTGTCATTACATTTAACTTTAATAACTGTTACTACTGAATTGCTACGAGTGAACTTCTACTAGTGAACTGTACAGCCGTAGTGCACAAACTCCCAGTTTCGAATATAGAACCTTCGGATAGCAGATGTGAATGCTTTGTCCCTTCTAAAAAGGATAATTAAAGAATCTCTTTGGATTATATTACAAAAAAAAAAAGTTTAAAGCACAACTTTGAAGGTTGCCCCGAGAGCAGCTGCTCGCTACCGCTCCAAAAACTTTTTTAAACTGCTATAACTTCGTCGTCGATTCTTATGAAACTTACAGAAAATATTCTGAAGGTATACTAAAAGAAAATGTAAAAATCCAAAAATCGAATTTTTTTACCCAGATGACTAGGTATATGCCCTTAATTTCAGGTCTTTTTTATCACCATCTTCCCAACTCTATAGGGATTGTTACCTTTGTTCTCACCATATCTCAATGAGATATATTGACGGGGATGTCATGATATCTGTCTACGTTGCCTAGGTACCGAAACATACATTTGTTTTTCACGGCATTTTTAAAACAACACGATAGTGCTACCGAGGGTGTTATTGGTTTTATGCAACACTGATACATACAACACACAGCCGATTGCCGAAATCGAATCATCGAGTATCCTGCCAATCAGTGACAGAGTGCCGCCTAGGCCGCGCAAGATTTGGCACTACAAATCTGCTAAATGGGAAGATCTCATGGAATACTTTCGAACTTTCTCTTGGATGGACATTTGTTTTCGATCCGATAACCCATCTGACTGCGCCAGGGAGGTCTCCGATGTTATTTTGGCTGGTATGGAAGCTTACATCCCTTTTTCGAAGAAATGCTTCCCATATTGCAGTCAAGGATGCCCGATGTTGTCTTCAGACAGCGCATCATAAAGCATATTTTAATGAAGCTAGACACCAAGAAGGCTTCTGGCGCTGACGGAATACCTGCCATAGTTCTCAAAAACTGTGCAAGGGAACTAACACCAGTTTTCTGTAGACTTTTTAACCTATCCTACAGAAAGGGAATATTTCCGTCCTGCTGGAAATGTGCCACGGTTCAGCCGATACCTAAAAAAGGTAAGAAGACCTTGCCAAATAACTACCGACCAGTTGCACTGCTTTCAATAATATCGAAAGTCATGGAAAAGGTTATCAATGAGCATCTTCTAAAATATCTTGAACGATTCAATATTATTAGCGATCACCAATATGGTTTTCGTAAACATAGATCAACAGGAGATCTTCTGACTTATGTAACACATGTTTGGAACAACGCAATTGAACACTTTGGAGAATCTCGAGCGGTTGCTCTTGACATATCCAAGGCATTCGACCGTGTTTGGCGCGATGGACTGTTGGCTAAGTTACGCTCTTATTGTATGTCTGAACGGTTCTGTTTGTGGCTCTCATGTTTCCTCAGAGAGCGTTCTTTACGAGTGGCGGTCGACAGATTTCTTTCTAACACCCTCAGTATCAACGCCGGTGTGCCACAGGGGTCCATACTGTCTCCTACTCTCTTTCTCATTTACATTAACGATCTGCTGAAAAAGACCGGGAATCCAATCTATAGCTTTGCAGATGACAGTACGCTTGTCTCTTCATTCACCTTGAACGCTCGGACATCGGCTGCTCAGGCGAATATCCGCAGACAGCAGGAGGTCGTTAAACTTAACAAAGACCTGGAAGAAATTCTATCTTGGGGTGACAGTAACCAAGTAGAATTTAACGCTACAAAAACCCAAGCGGCAGTTTTTTCTAAAAAAGTTAACGTTGCTGAACCCGAAATAGTTATGTCGGGGCACTCCATTCCCCTAGCATCGTCGCTCAATTTGTTGGGCGTTAGTTTGGGAGCAAATATGTCTTGGCATGAACATGTTGTAGGCATAGCAAGGAGAGCTTCTCAAAAGTTGGGAATATTATTTAGAACCAGAAAGCTTTACACCCCACAGCAACTGTTAATTCTTTACAAAGCTCAAATTCGACCAACTATGGAATACTGCTCCCACGTTTGGGGCTCCGCTCCCAAACATACACTGCATTTGTTGGATTCTGTTCAGAGAAGAGCGGTCCGTCTGATTGGGGACCCGGAATTGACCGGCGGCCTTGATTCGCTGGAACATCGAAGAACGGTTGGCGACTTGAGTCTGTTCTACAATTATTTTCATGGAAAGTGTTCGAAGGATGTAGCCCGCTTAATTCCTCCCAAAGCGGTGCATGTTAGAAATACGCGTCGCGCTGGTGCTTCGCATCTGTATGAGGTTCAGCTTATTACTCCGCGTACAACGCTTTTCAAGCAATCTTTTATATGGAGAACGTCATCCCTTTGGAATAATTTGCCCAGCGCTGTGTTTCCCACCGAGTACAATTTACAGCGATTCAAGAATAACGTGAATCGCTTTTTCCGCACTCGTGCCGCTCCTGGAGCGCTTTAGGGACTTCCCTGCAGCACGTGTGCTAGACCCATAAAAAAAAAAAAAAAAGATCGGTTTGCTCTTAACACATTAGGCTGCCGAGGCAAACCAATATTCAACAGGATCAGAAGAGAAACACAGTTAAAAGCCTTGCAGAGTGCATGGAATTCTACATCCCTTGAAACAAAAACTGAATATAAGAATAGCACTAAGGAACGGAACTGTCAGAGTCTGTCACCCTAGATTTAAAGAAAAAAATTTAAAAATATATCATATATCAACTGAAGTACAATTTGGAGAGTTACAGCACATAGAGCAGGGGTGCTCAAACGGTCGATCGCGATCGACAAGTCGATAGCGAGTACTTTTTGAGTCGATCTCGAAAAAAAATTCCGATATAGAACTATTAACAGATTTTGTTTTAGGTAACTAAAACAAAATGTAATGAATAAACTACTAAAATTTATTCGATCCACAATTAGGCCAGAATAACCCCCTCATCACTTTCTTTTATCGTAATAACCCTCTGCTAGCGGCAAAAGGCGGCTTTATCAAAGGAACGCGAGCTACTTGTCAAAGAAAAGCTGCGTTTTTGATTTCCGCTGATTTTTCTAAAAACTTCGGGCGGCGTGTTTGACGGGAACATTCGAGACTTCGTTCGCGCCGATATAAATGTTGCGTCTGCAGGAATAGGAGTCAGTCTGAGTTGTAACTTGAAGGCGATACATCGATACAAAGTTTATTAATAGTCCAAAATAAGTGCGTCGAAGAAAAGTAAAACTTATCATTTTAATAACGATTGGGAGGAAGAATTTTTCTTTTGTATGGTAAAGGATAAGTGCATTTGTCTCATTTGCCGTGCGTCAGTTGCAATACCTAAGCATGGGAACTTAAAGAGGCATCATAAAACGGTTCATAAAAACTATGAAAAGGATTTTCCGTCACAGAGTGAATTAAGAAAACGAAAAGTACGTGATTTGATAACTTGTTTGAAAAAAGAACAAACCATGTTCACAAGACCAGCCAAACAATCAAAAGCTGCAACTATCGCGTCATTTAAAATATCTCATGTATTGGCGAAACACAAGAAACCATTTGATGATGGATTGGTTGTGAAGGAAGCATTTATTGAAGAGGATGAGACTTTATTTGGAGATTTTAAAAATAAAACAGAGATTATGTCTGCTATTAGAGAACTTCAGTTATCTCGTCCGACTGTCACAAGGCGTGTTGAAGTCATGAGTCAGGACATGGCAGATAAACTAAAACATGATATCATGGAATGTACATACTTTTCTTTACAGTTCGACGAATCTACCGATTTGACAGACACTGCCCAGCTGTGTATTTTTATTCGAATAGTATTCAATGACATGTCGGCTAAGGAAGAGTTTTTGACAATGATTCCTCTGAAAGGAAAGACCCGTGTCGAAGATATATATGACGTATTCTTCAATTTTGTAACAAACTACAAGCTACCAATATATAAACTATTGTGTATTACAACTGATGGAGCACCAGCAATGACTGGAAACGAAAACGGTTTTGTGGCATTGTGTCGAGCTAATGATGATTTCCGTTCATTTTTCTCCTTCCATTGCATTATACATCAACAAGTTTTGTGTTCAAAAGTTCTAAACATGGAGGAGATTATGGGCATTACAATAAAAATTGTGAATTTTATCCGTGCACGTAGCTTGCAACGACGGCTCTTTAAATTGCAGTTGGAAGATAGTGAGTCAGCTGAACATACTGATTTAGTTCTTCACATGGACGTCAGGTGGTTGAGTCGCGGAAAATTCCTAGAAAGGTTTCAAGAATTATTGCCTGAAATAACAGCTTTTCTGGACGAAAGAGGTCATGACACTCAGATGCTGAAAAACGGAAAATGGCTGACTGATTTGCCATTTTTGACCGACATCACAATGCATTTAAACACCATTAATTTGGAGCTTCAAGGTAAAGGAAAAAACTATTATTGAGATGATTAGCGCAATAAACGCATTCAAAAGTAAATTGCAACTTATGATAGATCAACTGAAAATAAAGGATCTGAAAAATTGTCCGTCTTTGAAAGCAAGGATTCCTCAGTTGAATTATGATATTTATGAGGCAGAATTATAAAATATTTTGGGCCAATTCGAAATACGTTTTTATGATTTCAGTAAATTGGCAAATATCGCATCATTTATGAGTTATCCTTTTTCGTGTAAAAACATTGAGGAAATAGCTACTGAAATAGCAAGTCAGTTTAACATGGACTCATGTTCTGTTGAAAATGAGTTAGTGCAGATTATATCAGATATACATCTCAAAGCCACAGCATCTGATACAAAATTCTGGTGTTTTATATCTGGAGATAAATATCCGAATCTAAGGCAAATCGCCCTTCAACTGACGGCAATGTTTGGGTCAACTTACTTGTGCGAGTCTGCATTTTCTGAAATGAAGATAATTAAGTCAAAATATCGCAATCGACTAACTGACGAACATATGTCATCATGCTTGCGATTAGCACTCGGTAATTACGTACCATCTTATGAAAAGTATGCTGAGGACATGCAGTGCCACGCTTCAAGATCCAAAGTTACCCTTTAGTTAAGTTTAGACACTAGAACTCGTTTGTTTTGTAAGAACCAATAAACTCGCAATTTTGAATAATTATGAGTTTTTTCATTGACATTTTAGAGCAGACCTACACTTACCTTGACTAAAAAAATGCATATTGTGCGGAAAACTAATATCTATGCCACGATACACCCTACCTAGACGACAATCCTGCATTACACTTACTTGCAGCCTTTCAGAGTCGATCGATCGTAGTCTAACAATATTGAGGTAGATAGCCAGCAGTTCAAGTTTGAGCACCTCTGACATAGAGGGTCTTTCCCAATCAATTATTGCACTTTTTAGAGGCACAAATGTTAAGGTAGCTCAGTATAATTCAAAGAGCTTGGTTGTTACTACTCATATAAAAAAGGAAAACCTGATTTTTGGCAAAAATCTAACGTAGTCTATTAAATGTGAACGTGGATCAATCTACATCGGCCAGATATCACAAAAATTATCACAAAATATCGCCTTACATAAAAGTGATTGTAAGCTTAAATCTAAGTCGACCAGCTTGAGCCAACATGTTAACAAATATGATCATAAAGTCCGGTACAACGAAACCTTCATTTTGGACACTGAAAAACAATATGTTCAGACGAAATTTGCCTTAATAGTTTTTACCACGAAAAAGACGTCGAAGGCTTAAGCTCCGTATACCCATATTTATTGTCTCAAGAACATACTAAAAAAATAAAAGTCAATGATGCTTACGACAGAGATTCTTTGAATTTTATTGCTTCAGAAATTATTAATATATGTCATTGGCATTGTCTATCATAGAGACGAAATATAAACTTCCCGAATAGGTCATCAGTCTATCAAAACTGCCTCGCTAGAACATACTTCGTCTATTCAGGCCAAAGACACAAACAAATAGAAGGTGCACCGATGGGGTCACCATTGTCACCAGCACTAGCTAATCTATACATGGAGCATTTCGAAACACTAGCTCTAGAAACTGCTTCACATTAACCGAAAACATGGCTACGTTATGCAGGTGACACGGTAAAGACAACGTAAACAAGTTCCTGGAACACCTTAACAATATACATCCAAACATTAAATTTACAATGAAAAAAGAAGTAGCAGAACAACTACCATTCTTAGATGTCTTGCTTTAAAGAAAATTAGATGATTCTTTGTCTCACTAAGTATATAGAAAACCGACACATACAAACAAATCCTTAAATGCCAGCTCACAAAACCACCCAGTCCAACTCTTCTCTATTACCAAATCATTAGCTCATCGATCACAAACCCTAACAGACAAGGAACATTTGCAACTAGAAACCAAGCTCCTTCGGAACGTTTTACTTTCAATGGATAAAATCAAAATATGATCTTGCGGGCCCTAAATAAACAACACAAACCAGAAAGAAAGACGTATACTACAAAAGCATTTCTCCCATTTATAAAAGGAGACAAAATAAGACGAGCTCTAGGAAAACGCCAAATTGAGACCATTTACACAACGAATCAAAAAATTAAAGATATTCTACCAACACCAAAGGACATTATAGCCTTAAAAGACCAAGGTGTATATGAAATTCGTCAGGACTACGGCGTTTCATATATAGGCCAAACAAACAGGAAAATTAGCGCTAGAAAAGACGAGCACTAGAACGCCGTAAAACAAAAATCCACCTCTTCTCTAGCACAACATGCACACAATACCGGCCACAAAATCGATTTTGACAAAACCAGAACTCTACAAAAAAGGTGAAAACCTATCCACTAGGGTAATCAAAGAAGCCATAGAAATAGAAAAGAGGCCCAACAACTTAAATAATCGGGATGATAGCCAACGTTTACCAAACTCTTGGACACATATTCTATCCCAATACCAAGTCAAACCAAAAGAAACAATAATTCAACCATATGTTACTTCACCAACACAAACATTACAAAGAACCACAGGACCGAAAACGCGCAGTTAAAATTGAGCCTCTATTGGCCAGAACTACTCGACCAATAGAGCGACGCCCCAAGCACATAAAACCGGGGCCCTCGGAGCCAGTTTCGACATTCAACGCCAAGACACCGTCCAGTAATCAACGCTTTGAAAAAGATGGATGAGATTCCATCCATATATATATATATATATATATATATATATATATATATATATATATATATATATGTATAATTAGACAGTGTATCTCCTGAATACACTGTCTAATTATAGTTTCTAGATGATCGATATCTCTAAATGGTCTAAACTTATATACTTTTTGTTCTGGATAACCCCATAACTAGAAATCTAATGTGGTGATGTCGGGCGATCGAGGTGGCCAACAATTACTTTGATATCGCCCAATGACCCTGCCATGAAATAGTTCATTTAAAGTGTTTCGTACTTGCAAAGTATTGTGTATTGGTGCACCATCTAATTGATACCATAAAGCATATCTTAGATCCACAGCTATGTTATCTAGGGCCCACCATCGACTATTCTGTGAACTTACTACTCCGTTAGAGTTACTAAAAAGATCAAAATGTAAGATTTGTGTTAATTTACAAACGTTTAAGTGTGTTCACTATCAAAATACGTAAGCGAGAAACATTTTTCTATTTAAAAACAAAAGTTAATCGAACTTTGCATCAAATATGATTCATGATAATGTGTGAATTTTAATATTCTATAAAAAAATTATGGACACGACTTCATTTTGTTCTTAAATAGATTATAAGTGCCTAGTTTTTGACAAATTAAATGACTTAATTAAGGTTGCAATAAATCAAGATGAAAAACAATTGCCGAAATGTCAAAAAACTGCCAAAAAATTCAAAATCGTAGTAGGCCGTTGAAATTTGACAAACAGATCTAGAATCACAAAATAAACCATTTTGTCTAATAACTTTTTTTAAAATTTGGCCAAATTATATGTTTTTTTTTTAAAGATTTTAACAAAAATGTCATTTTTGACAGATGACATCATGCGTAAAAATAACTTACTATACTTCATTTCTGATATTATTTGAAGCACAAATGGATGCAATAACGAGATTTGGGCTAAAGTGATTATTTAAAAAAGTTCCATATGATGCGGACTTAAATTGTCACACTGTCACATATATATATATATATATATATATATATATATATATATATATATATATATATATATATATATATATAAATATATATATATATATATATATATATATATATATATATATATTTATATATATGTATAAAATACATTAAAATTCCGGGTTTCAATCCCTATGTCTAACAATGAATTTGCACGACGTGTTATTTTTTCAATATTTTCAGTTTTAACAGGGATAATACGGAGAGAGAAATGTCAGATGTCAATTTTAGATACCTGTAAGGCTCTTTTACTGTTCAACTTTTTATTGTGACTAATTTTTTACCGTTAAGTATCTATCGTGTAAAACATTAACTTCTATGTAATGCTTCGATTAAGTTAATCTTTAGTGTAAGAAAGCTTAATACATTACTTATTCTAGAACTACTCCTTTGCAAGGGAAGTATAGGGTAAATTATTTTGCCGATTTCTTTTTAAAGGATGTGGTAATAACTATATTAATAAATGATTGTGAACAAGAAATCTATAAGTACCCGCAAAAATTTTTGGACGAATTATTTATTGCTAAACCTTATTTCCGAGGTCTCCTTTTTAAAAAGGACCTTAATAAAATGTGGTTTTTGAAACATAAAAGAATTCTAAAATTAAGGTTGCCCCGGCTTTTTTTGAGTGTAATTAGGGATAAAGGAACGGAAAAGTTGGGGAAAAAATACGATTTATAAGAATAGGGAATAATATGTTTTATCTTTTTTTGACATTATCTTCTCTAGCTAAAAAAGAAAGCGCTTTTTTATATATTGGAGGGTCCATTTATTCTTTAATATAAATACACATAGAGAATAAACTAGTGGATAATTTTATTATAAACGTCAATATTTTTGCTACTAATTATAAATTATTTTAAAAACACACAACAAAATTAGGGCATGATTTTTTCTTAATTACAAACTAAATTTCACACTTTGAGAGTCTTTTTCCTATAGACAAGAAGCTATTTTTAAAAAAAAATAAGTTTATAATAATTTTCTAAATTATTGTAAAATATTCTGTTCACACGAAAGCCATTTGTTTTACTGCGATGTTACTTACAAACACCATTACTAGTTTTGCTATGGTTTGCAATGTTATCTACAAGGAGTATGAAAATTAGTATTCAACAATTCGGGTTGTAGTGTGTCTTTTTCCCTAAGTGATATGTTTTAAAAGTTTATATTAATTGCATTTTGTAAGGGTAAATATGTCTTTCAAAGTTTTATGTAGTCATTCTAGTACCTCTAAATTATGTCTGTTTCCATCCCAGAAGATTTTAATATTTTTCGGCATGTGCGCAAATCAAATGCGTTTAATTTTAGATAGAGCTGCTGTTTGAGTCCATACTTCCATACCCGAATAAAGAGTGCTGAAAACAAAGCAACGAAACATTCGTAAAATAGTGAGGTTGCGACTGTAGAGTACTTTTTGCATTTTAAGAAATGATACCCTGCCTTGTTTGGTTTATTGACTGTAGGCAGGGTAGGCGATTGTGCCTGTTTGTGCATCGCAGCCTCTTGGCTTAGTGTGATCTTTCCTCTTGCTTACAAGGGCTTCGTCTCTTTAAGAAGGTTTCTTCCAAACCCTTCATATAGGATGTGCATAGAGGTTTCTTCCTCTTCACCACATAATGTACATATTGTTGAATCAATATGGATACCTATTTTTTGCAAATGTTTGACCTAACCACGTTTGGTCTCTACCCTTGTTAAACCAAGGATGTCAGTTGAGAGGGTCCGCCAAATACTTCCCTCCCATGTCTTTGGTCAGGTGTTGCGAGTCAACGATTTAGATATTGCTGATGTGGCCATCTGTCAATTGTCGTTTTTTACGACTTGTTTCGGATATACCGAACGCTAGTTCTGTCTTTACTTACTTTTCAAACTCAAGTAATAAAAGCACATCGATCTAGAAGACGCTTCTATTATTATCAATAATGAAAAACCATATTTAAATAGTGAGTCGTCCATTTCGGGATTTAACGGTTGTAAAATCTTTATGTCCAATACTACAAAAAAATATTGCACAACAAACCATATAAAAATATGTTGGAAGAATCAATAAACAAAGACGTATAATATAATATATACGAATTACCCCTACAGCAAATGCTCCCGTCTGTGGGCGATAATAAAACAATTTTTTATTGACGTCTGACAAAAAAATTCTTAGTCTATAATAAATAAATTGGAACAATCCATTATTTCACTATCTTTTTTACTAGGGAGCAAATAAAATTTTGGTGAATTACCTGTTAAAGTTTTTACTTTATAATATTCAAATATAAAACGTGTGTAAGTAATTATTTTAAAATACAACCATTTTTATGTGTTTTTACTAAATTGGTTTAGCGTCGTTTTTTTTTTTTTATTATTGAGATCCGCTATTTTTTATTTAATAGCTTTTTGGGGCAAAATAAAAGTAAAATTTTAAATAGATTTTTTTCTCTGAACTTTTTCAAGATAAATACTTAAATGGTAAAACATTTTTTTACATATCTTAAATGGGTACCTTATTGGTTGGTTGGTTACATTCTTTCTTAATTCATTTGGGTAATTTTATTTAACTTCAATTGTACCGTGTGCACTCTACATCCATACGAAATAAATAAATGTACCCTAAATGTGCAAGAGAACTCTATATTAAAATATCCTAAGTTCTCCGTGACAAATTTATCTTCGAGTCATTGTGTTTTCGCCGCTTGGAATCTTCGAGTGTTCGGGTGTCCGAACCTTCGTGTCTTCGAGTCCTCGAGTCTTCTAGTTTTCGAGTGTTCGAGTATGCGGGTTTTTGAATCTTCGAGTTCTCGAGTGTTTCGAGTGTTCAAGTCTTCAAGTCTTCACGTCTTCGCGTCTTTGAGTCTTCGTGTCCCAGAGTCTCGTGCACCTTGCCCATAAAAAATTCTCATTCCAAAAAAGATATTTTCACCTCAAACATCGATATCCAAAAGAAAAAAAAAGTATTTGTCATTGAGACACGAACAAAAAATTGTCTGAACCAGTATTGTGTTTATTCATTGAATATTATATTAGCTTTGAAAGATAAATTTATTTTCTTAGAAATAAAAAGAGTTGTTCTCTTGATATTGCTTAAAAAACATTTTTTCCATTGTCTGGGCTAAATCAAATAATAAAAGGCCGAAATATATTACGTTGGGTTTATATTAAATGAATAAATACTATCTGGCACACTGATGGCTCGGGGAAAATTGTAACATTTGAGTGGTAAGTGGTTGTCAAATAAGAGTTATATATTTTAATTTGAAATAAAAATAAAACGGTACAGGGTTACACAGGCCTGCCATGGTTGTCCCTTTGCAAAACTAAGTAGTAATTTTTAGCGATGAGCTTAACAGCGACTTTTAGGTCACAGGTATACCTGCGACGGTGACTTATCCGAAACTACTGATCGACAACGGCGCCGACAACGGCGCCTGTCACAGCCAGCCAATTTTATCACCCATTATTTCTGATATTTTGATGTATGTATACTGTTGACTATTTTTTTATTCATTTTCAGAGCACTTTTGTTGTTTTATTTATTTTTTTATTAACATTTTTTGCCTAAATATACGTACAGTCAGTCCAAAAAGTTTCTATATACTACCTGCTTTCTATACTATTTTTCTGTTTTACTAATTAACTGGAACTACGGGAAAACACGTTTAAATTAATATTTGAAACTTAACCAACGAGGATTAGTATTAAAAACAACTACGGAACATTTTATTTAGAAGTTACAACATTGTTATAAAAATGTAAACAAAATTAATGTATATTAATATATATATATATATATATATATATATATATATATATATATATATATATATATATATATATATATGAGGCATTATTTGTCAAGCGGGACACCCTTCTCTCCATTACAGATTTTAAGATGGGAGGATCTGTAGGGGCTCAAAATTTTCGTCAAGACGTGTACTTTTAAATTCCGTTTGGAGATTTTTGAAATTCAATATGGCGTCGCAACATGGCGGCCATAATCAACCAAAGGGTTACTTTTAAGAAAAAAAAGTTGCTTAAATTTATGATAAACATTTAGTTTAAAGTGTAAAATGGAAAAACCAGTTGTTTTTTTCATATTTTGGGTGTGCCGATTATAAATTCAATTACAAAAATGCAATTTGACATCTGTCAACTGCCAAACCCACTGTCAAAACACCCAAAATAACATCAAATCCGAGTTTTACGTTAAATACGGAGTTTACCGAGAATTATTATATTTTCGGGTTACTGATTACAAATATGATCTGAGAATTACAAAATTGACAGCTACCAATTACCAAATCCACTGTCAAAACTAACATAATAAATTGAAAACCGGGTTTTACGTTTAATACCGATTTTATTCACAATTATCATGTTTTTGAGGTTATTTATTAAAAATGGATTTTAATTTGACAAAATAAAAAAAATTGACAGCTACCTACTGCCAAGTCAACTGCCGAGACTGCCAAAGTAATAAAAGAAGCGGGGTCTAAGTTGAATACGAATTTTACTCCCAAATATCATGTTTTCGGGGCCACTGCACAGTGTGTCGACTAGTACAAGTTAGCTGGACAAAATTATTTTTTCACTTATTTCAATTGTTTATGTATATTCTAGGCATAAGTTATTTTAAGAAAAAATTCATCGCGTTGTTTTTTTTTATGGGCGTGGCTAATTTTTTCCCCTAAATTAGTCAGCTACGCAGACATATTTAACGATAACTCGGGAACGACTTGTCAGATTTTTATAAATAAAACATTTAAAAATGCGTAACAAAATGTTATTAAAGTTGATTGAATATTATTTTATTCTATCTTTTATCGTTTTGGAGTTATTTAGAAATTAATGGAGAGAAAAAAAATTTTTTCGTGTAAAATTCATTATTTTTTTCGGTAAAAAAGCGCAATAACAAAAAAAACAAAATATTATACATTTTTCTGACAGCTGCGTATCTGGAAAATAAAATAAGGTATTAATCATGAAAATCGGTTAATAAATGTGGGTTTTATTCACAATTTACCGCAGGTACTCAATATCGATAAAATTTGTGTAATAAGCCCCTTGGATGGGAACAAAGAAAAACTGCTTCGCACCGATGCGCAAACAAGTGACTCATTTTGGATTTTACGTGATTTCGATGAAAGTTCGGAATCGACTGATACTTTTACTAAAATGCGTCCTAGACAAAGGTTCTCTCTACCGATTTTTTGTTGAATCGCTAGAATCGCATCTACCAAAAATGAATTATCGCGGACGCGTTCTTACTTTCTCTGAAACTTAAAAAACTACAGCTTACACGTGTACCAAATTTGAAATCTATACCGTTTTTAGTGTTCTGTACGAAACACTTATAAGATCACTTCGGTGTCTGTCTGTCTGTCTGTCTGCCCGTCTGTCACAGCCGATTTTCTCCGAAACTATTTGTCATAATTGCATCAGCTTAGCAGGTAGATAACGGAACTAAAGGGCAAGGGTATTTTGTATAGTTATTAGAATTAAAAATTATAATACAGTGTCTTTCATTTAGCTGCATTTCGCTTACCTGTATTTTTTGTCCAGCTGCACAAAACATTGTATAACAAAAACAAAATATTCTGCGTATGTGCACGAATTTTTCTACAAACTTGAATGTGCAACTAAATGAAAGACACTGTATTATTATTTTTAATAATAACCAGATGAAAAATCATTTATTGCATTTGTCAATTAAAAATAAAACAATTAATCCATATTACTTAGTTTTATTGACACAAAAAGGATAAACTCAAATAATACTTGCCTTTCAGGTAGGTAACTTGTGCATTATACATACATAAGTAGTTGGTATTTTAAAATGCCAAGTCAAGGTTTACATGCTTAGTACAAGCACTACATAACTAAAAATAGTAGCTGAACCTAATAATCATCATCAGAGTCTTCTGATGAGTCGTTTACTGTATAATCGTCATCATTTTGTGGCATTGTGCGACAATATGATGACGATTCCAATCTTGACTCTTCTATGCTAGGGCTTACAATTAACTTTAATACATCTGTACATATTTTTTCGGGCTTTTTTTTTGGGAATCTCTCGAAGGCTATTGATCAAAGGATCAGATGTTATAATTAACATGCACAGTAAGTCTCTATTCGTGGCAACACGCGAGCACTTGTGGGTGTTGTACTCCCTAAATCTGCGGCAATCTTTGTTCCGTGCTTCTTGAGCCTCTTCGGAAAGCTGCCCAATTGGAAGCAATGCCGCTTTAATGACTTCTGTGCTGTGAATTAATATTTTATGCACAGTAGCAGGCATACAGTACTACGAATAGAGACTAAGATAATGTTTTCTGGTTTCAAGACAAAATTTTTTGAATTCAACTAAGTTTATCTCGAATCCAGAAGACAATGTTCTCAAAATAACATCAAACTTTTTTATAGTTGTAACATCCAACCCTGTGATCTGAGCACTCATCTCAGCATTCTTAGAAAAGCGACGGGCTGTATTTCCATCATTTGAAGAACCAAATCCTGGCTTTGGTTTATCTACAATGAGTCCCATCTCGTTCTTAAATTTCAATTTGATTTCCTCGGAACGAACCTTGATATCTGCTTTGTCTTCGTTGCTTCTAGCCTGCCATTTCTTAATATTCAACTTGTAACTGATATGTAAAAGACATTCGAAGCAACGAATCCAAGCATGAAGTGTAGATAAATCAAAGCCAAAACGTTCTTGATTGCTGCTAAACATCGCGGGGTCATCGTCCATCGTCTTGGGGGTGGCGCCACAGATGAAACACTTTTGGGATGAACTAGTTTCCGTTAAGGCGTTACACACCTTTCCGTCTGTCATTGTCAGCAAAAGTTCGTGTTTTACAGAGATTTGAGAATCACCAAAGTTGATAAGTGTTGGAAGAAGAGCATTAACTTCTTCCCACAATCTATTTGTCTCCACTAACGTGAAGTCGTTCGTTTCTTTGGCAAATATAAATTTGATTGGGCGACAATACAGTTGATGAAGGCCGAGGATTTTGCCAAATAATTTTGGACCCATCATATAACTTAAGGGGAACTAAAGAAAATGCGAAAAGAAACTCGTCCGTATATTCAGTGTTCTCAAATCTCTGTTTGTATGTGCTGTGCCCAGAACTTCCATCACATCCCCATTTACTAACAAGTGTAAACGATGAACTTGTTGGGAGCACACTGCTGATAACTTCATTCTGTGCTAATACTAGACGTTCCACTGTTTTATTTAATAAGGCTTGCAAATTTATTTCAGCACGAGTTTCTGTTATAGCAATGTGCTCCTCTGCAGGGTAACAGGCCTGTTTGGACTTTTTTAAACTAAAATATGACGGAAACACATTATGCCCCGCCTTCATGGACCACTTCCTAGTTTGTAAGGATGCGTTGTTGACTTAGAATCTATATAGTAAGCTAAGGCTTCGTCACTACTTAATTGCCTAGGATTAACGGAACTGGTATTTTTAGACTTAATAATATTATCTGGGCTCTCACTAATGTCTCTAATCACATTGGCAATTTTCCTTTGCCCTGCTGAACGCACAGCAATTTCGGCAGCAGTCACCAATTCACTGACACTTCGGGATTCTACGAGATCCACGACGCGACGTTTCTTCGTCTTAAACGACGATTCCTCGAAATCTTTGCGAGGTCTTCCTGCAGGAGTCACATTCTCACTTGATGTTGAAGGTTGTGGCGCAAAAGAGCTCGCAGTAAACTGTATGTCTGCTTCATCCAACCAATTCTTATTTTTAATTAAAAAACGCTCCTTCTACTTTCCTGAAGCCAACCATTTGGCACCAAACTTATTAGACAAGTTGGATATCGCGAGTTTTTTTCATTCTTTGTGTGTTTCAACCACTCCTCAAAAAGGCTACCCTTGAAATAGAGTAAACGTGTTCTGGAAAAAAAGAAAAAAAAACATGTTGTACTGAAGTGTGCTAAACAATATGTGTATTTTTACGAAGAATAAAGTTATTTCTGTGTAATATCTAAAAACTAGCCCGGATAGAGGTGAATGTCTGTATATTCTGAACTTTCAAAGTTTTTTTTTTTTAAAACACGCTAAAATATATAGGCTATTTAAAAAAAATACTAAAAATTCAAATTAATAGATTCTGATTAAAAAAATACATTAAAAAATAGTACTTACCCTCAGTATTAATATTCATCACAAAAACTTTCACAATATTACAATATGTCACTATAAGATGTGCACGAAAGTGTCGCTAAATTGCAACTGATTGATTGAAAGACCTGCATTAAACTCATTACCTGACTTCTGACGCTTATGACTCGCCACTTGCAAATTTGATAAACAACCTTTTCTCGGAATTGGGGGTTTGGTGGTGTTGTTTACGTTTTGCAAATAAGATTTCCTGGAAATCATAACATGAATTTTGTCCACCTAGCATGTTCTACGCGACACACTGTGGTGCGTCATAGTTTTCAGGCCATATAACAGACGACTATTATATTATTTGTCTCTTTTCACCAATAAATCGTAGGTATTGGTAAAAAGAGACAAAAAATATAATAGTCGTCTGGGATATTGCCTGAAAACTATGACGCACGTGTAAAGATGTAACGTACGGACTTTATGTATGTATGTACTACATACGAAATAAAAAGAATAATACAAAATCTGTTAATACATATGTACATACTACGTACATACGTACTAGGAAAAATAATCAGTTATTTTCTTTTGAACATTACTTTTGAAAAATAACTGTTGCTCAACAAAATTCTCGCATTTATTCAAATGCATAAAGATTTGATCAGGTACACTTTCCTGGCCCCTGAGAGTAGTTCGCATAATGTCAAATGCATTTCTTATTTCATTTTCACTAAATTTAGCAGGACATTCCCCGGATTCAGTTTCTTCTTCATGATCTTCTATACTTTTTATATCGTCAATTATGTCTTGGTCAGTTGGGAGATCTGTCGTGCCAACATCATTGTCGATTTCTAAGAAATTTTCAAGTAAAAAATCTGCGTCGACGGTAACAGTTTTTTGTAGAATACCCCATTGCCTTTTTAAGGTAGCGAGATCCATTTCGTCTTCTTTTTCCCATTCGTCAATTTTTTCAGTAAAACCTGCTTTAGAAAAGCAGTTTTTGATAGTTTTCTGTGAAACATTTTCACTCCATACTTTAGCGACTTCGGTTATACACTCTTTAAGGGTAATCAATTTTTGGACTGGAAGGTTGTTATCAATCGCATTAACAATTTTGTGAACAATTTTGTTTCGGTAATGATATTTCATGTTTTTTAAAATACCCTGGTCCATAGGTTGCAATTTGGAGGTCATGTTTGGTGGAAAAAAGATCAATTCAATATTCCTTAATTTTTTACTTACAGTAACTGGATGTGCAGGATAATTGTCTATAAATATCACAATCTTTCGCTTTTGGTTTTTCATTTTCGTGTCCATTTCATTGATCCATCTTTCGAAAATCTCAGAAGTCATCCATGCCTTTTTATTATTGGCGGAATCTAACTCCAGAGATTTAACTCCTTTTAAACAACGGGAATTTTTGCTTTTACCTATGAGCAGTAATTTCAGTTTTTCTGAGCTATCCATGTTTGCTCCAACCATAAGTGTCACCCTTTCTTTACTTGTTTTAACACCAAAACATTTATCACTTTTAAAAGCAAAAGTTTTATTTGGCAAACATTTAAAAAACAAACCGGTTTCATCACAATTGAAAAGGTTTTTTGGCTCGTACTTTTTCAATGCACTTTTTAAAACAGTTTCAGTCGAAATGTCACAGTCCTCCTGACTAACGCTTGCACTCTCGCCAGACCTCGTCTTGAAAACAATTGAATTGCGAGTCTTCCAGGCACTCAACCACCCTTCACTAGCTTGAAAATTAACGCAGTTAAATTCTTTAGCAAATTGTAGATCCTTTTGCTTTATTAAATTACCCGATATTGGTACGTTTTGATGCGTACGGGCCACTTGAAACCATCGTAAAACTGCTTCATTTACGTCCTCGTAAGTACTTACCCGTACTTGTTTTCGACTGCTTGGAACACTAGGTTTCTTGATGACACTGTCGCGACTTTTTATTATCAGAGAGACGCAACTTGGAGAAACACCAAATTTTGCAGCAACATCAATTTTTTTGCAGCCTTTATCAACTTCCTCCAAAAACTTTAATTTTATCAGCTAAAAACACACTCGCTTGGACATCTTACTTGATTCCTAAGCAAAAAGAAACTGAACCTGAATTTGCGAATTACTAGGCCTCGCCTATAAAATGGGTTTTTCCCCGGGTTTCTATAAAATGGGTTTCTCATAGAAATCTACCTGTTTCATTGCCAACCATTAGGCGTTATAAACGCGTTAAGAACCTTTTCAAAAGAATGCGTCATAAAAATGGAATTCGTGCTAATGTTAGGTAAAAATGGGAAACCCGAAATGGCCAAGATCTCAATAAATGCATAAAAATTTATACATAAAATTCCGGTAAAATTTCATTATATAGAGTGTCACTATTTTACAGATTCACTATATTACATGAAATTTCATTAAAATATTCTAGGTCTTGAAAAATTGCACTATAAAGAGTTTTTCACTATATAGAGTTTCACTATAAACAGTGCCGACTGTATATATATATATATATAAATATATATATATATATATATATATATATATATATATATATATACATACGACTATATATATATATATATATATATATATATATATATATATATATATATATATATACGAGTATATATATATATATATATATATATATATATATATATATATATATATATATATATATATCAATTACGACCCTGTTACGGCCAGGTACATGCCAAGATCCTAACGGTCGTTTAATGTTTTTATTGCATCATTTTTCCAAATCATTTTCTTAAATCTTGAAAAATACTGTACCAATATCTTATTCTCCGATGGGCCACGTGACAACTTTAATGGTCCCTTTAATACATAGAATTAACGGTATTGGAGCCTGATAATTCTAAAACCGAAGCTCCAAACACCTTTACATTTTCCTAAAGTAAGGGCATGGGCTAGAACGTCAGATCGTGTTTTACTGTACATGATTGTGAACTTTTCCACACATGCCTTATAATGTTTTCTCTTTCTCAAACTTTTAATAAGACACCTTGTATAACTCTAGGAATTAACACTTTTCTAGTTAAATCACTTCGGGCCTATTCAAACAGCATTTCCATTACAATTTCCATTTAATTCTCAAGCGACGTCGAGAAATAATTTATTTTATAAATAGACATTATTAATACATCCAATCTAACTTCTTCTCGTTAAAATCGTGTAATTCTTTCGATGGTACAATTTCATTATAGTGAAGTCATTAAACGCTAAAGTCATTTCCTAATATAGCCATAACGCTATTACACCGGATTTGTTCAAGATCACTGAAGGTCACCATACTCTGTGCAATGTGACTGAACTTTACTTTTTTTTTTTTTTATGGGTCTAGCACACGTGCTGCAGGGAAGTCCCTAAAGCGCTCCAGGAGCGGCACGACTGCGGAAAAAAGCGATTCACGTTGTTCTTGAACCGCTGTAAATTGTACTCGGTGGGAAACACAGCGCTGGGCAAATTATTCCAAAGGGATGACGTTCTCCATATAAAAAGATTGCTTGAAAAGCGTTGTACGCGGAGTAACAAGCTGAACCTCATACGGATGCGAAGCACCAGCGCGACGTGTATTTCTAACATGCACCGCTTTGGAGGAATTTAGCGGGGCTACATCCTTCGAACACTTTCCATGAAAATGAACAGACTCAAGTCGCCAACCGTTCTTCGATGTTCCAGCGAATGAAGGCCGCCGGTCAATTCCGGGTCCCCAATCAGAACGGACCGCTCTTCTCTGAACAGAATCCAACAAATGCAGTGTATGTTTGGGAGCGGAGCCCCAAACGTGGGAGTAGTATTCCATAGTTGGTCGAATTTGGGCTTTGTAAAGAATTAACAGTTGCTGTGGGGTGTAAAGCTTTCTGGTTCTAAATAATATTCCCAACTTTTGAGAAGCTCTCCTTGCTATGCCTGCAACATGCTCATGCCAAGACATATTTGCTCCCAAACTAACGCCCAACAAATTGAGCGACGATGCTAGGGGAATGGAGTGCCCCGACATAACTATGTCGGGTTCAGCAACGTTAACTTTTTTAGAAAAAACTGCCGCTTGGGTTTTTGTAGTGTTAAATTCCACTTGGTTACTGTCACCCCAAGATAGAATTTCTTCCAGGTCTTTGTTAAGTTGAACGACCTCCTGCTGTCTGCGGATACTCGCCTGAGCAGCCGATGTCCGAGCGTTCAAGGTGAATGAAGAGACAAGCGTACTGTCATCTGCAAAGCTATAGACTGGATTCCCGGTCTTTTCCAGCAGATCGTTAATGTAAATGAGAAAGAGAGTAGGAGACAGTATGGAGCCCTGGGGCACACCGGCGTTGATAGTGAGGGTGTTAGAAAGAAATCCGTCGACCGCCACTCGTAAAGAACGCTCTCTGAGGAAACATGAGAGCCACAAACAGAACCTTTCAGACATACCATAAGAGCGTAACTTAGCCAACAGTCCATCGTGCCAAACACGGTCGAATGCCTTGGATATGTCAAGAGCAACCGCTCGAGATTCTCCAAAATGTTCAATTGCGTTGTTCCAAACATGTGTTACATAAGTCAGAAGATCTCCTGTTGATCTATGTTTACGAAAACCATATTGGTGATCGCTAATAATATTGAATCGTTCAAGATATTTTAGAAGATGCTCATTGATAACCTTTTCCATGACTTTCGATATTATTGAAAGCAGTGCGACTGGTCGGTAGTTATTTGGCAAGGTCTTCTTACCTTTTTTAGGTATCAGCTGAACCGTGGCACATTTCCAGCAGGACGGAAATATTCCCTTTCTGTAGGATAGGTTAAAAAGTCTACAGAAAACTGGTGTTAGTTCCCTTGCACAGTTTTTGAGAACTATGGCAGGTATTCCGTCAGCGCCAGAAGCCTTCTTGGTGTCTAGCTTCATTAAAATACGCTTTATGATGCGCTGTCTGAAGACAACATCGGGCATCCTTGACTGCAATATGGGAATAGTAGGTGGTGTTTTTCCTTGGAAATCGACAGTAGAATGTGAAGCAAAGAGTTCAGCCAACAAGTTCGCTCTCTCAACAGTGTGGGTTGCAATGGAATTATCTAGCCGTGTGAGTGGTGGTATGGTGGATTTGGTAAAATTTTGACTAATTGCCTTAGCGACTGCCCAAAAGGACCTGGAATTGTTGGGACAAGCGAGAAAATTGTTTCTAATTCGTTTGATTGTGTGCCTCCTTGGTTTTGTCGATAATTCCCTTGCATCTGTTCCGGGCATGAACAAAGATGTTACGATTTACGGTGTTGGTATCCTTAATCATAGGTTAATACCTTTATAAAAATGACTACCTATTCGTAATGATATAGTATCTCCGTGATGTTGTAAATGACGGTTTATTTCATGTTTTGCCGCTGTTGTTTACTGGTATGGTATGCGAGGACTTTTTATTTTTTTGAATACACCTGTGGATACATCGTGGTCAAGAAGGTTCAGGACTATATTAATTAAAAACAGTTCTCCATGAAAACTGGTTTAACTACGGTTTTATAACAATTGCTAAAATAGACAAAGTCCATATTTCAATTTCCTTTATCTGTGGATCCATCTGGGACCGCGTTTCGCCATATCATGGCTCATCAGTCGGGCTAGAACAAAACTTTAAGTATTTATTACCGTACTGGCGTAACATCGCAGTAAAATTGAACAAATTGAATGTCTGGCTTGTGTCCTAAATTTCAAAGTATACCTGCTCTCCGCCTGGGGTTGTTTAAGATTACGGCTCTTTAGCTGAACTAGGATGGACAGAGAAGCGAACAAAACTCAATGTACTTATCACAGTACTAGCGTAAAAAATCAGTAAAATACAAAAAATTGTATCCTCGGATCGTCTTCGGTCAGGAACAAGGATTTTCTCAGGATCTACTAAGGGTGTTGTCTAGGACGTGTTTATCTCCCAGAACTTAAGCTGATCTCTTTGGCCAGACTTTCTGTAAAAAGTGTTATGTGATTGCTCTACTATCCTAAAGAGATTAAAAGCAGCAGTATTTCATGTAACCTCCTTATAGACCCATTAGCATAGCAATCACCTTCAAATCCCCACATATTTGCCACTTAACTCTTTGGACTTTAATAGTATTTAGTATAGCAGCCATGTAAGCCTATGTTTCTTTCATCAACACTGAATAAGCAACTGGTATTGATGGTTTTGTATTACCGTTGTGCTGTAGGACAGCTTTTAGGCTATATTTTGAGGAATTGATATATCGTATATAAATAATAACTATTGCATTGAAACATAAAAATATGACGTCCAAGCTATTTCTGTTGGTTGATTCATTAATTGAAAGTTAATGGAAAAATAAAAAAAATGTTATAGTTGTTATATGCAGTACTAGCCTGGCCCGCGGCCCAGCTCGCGTGGAGTTGATTCACTACTATCGTCACTGCTTATTCCCTATGTTACCCAACGTAATAAAATATCTCCCATTATTTCTCCTTATCTCCCATTATCTCTACATAATTTCCATTATCTAGGCTTATCTCTGCTCATCTCCCATTAGTTCTCCTTATCTCCCATTATTTCTCCTTATCTCACATTATCCCACCTTATCTCTCATTATCTAGGCTTATCTCGACTTATCTCGCAATATTTCTTCTTATCTCCCATTATTTCTCCTTATCTCCTATTATATCACCATAACTCCCATTATCTAGACTTATCTCTGTTTATCTCCCATTATTTCTCCTTATCTCCCATTATTTATACTTTATGTCCCATTATTTCTCCTTATCTCCTTATCTCCTTTATCGAGGCTTATCTCGACTGATCTCCCATTATTTCTCCTTATCTCCTATTATATCACCTTATCTCTATTATCTAGGCTTATATTGAGTTATATAGAACATATGTATAAATTTATTAAAAAACACGTAAATCGGATAAGTGGTTCTCAAGTGATAAGCGCACTAACGGACAGACAG
>CM032446.1:252423601-252507923 GCA_019049505.1 Pachyrhynchus sulphureomaculatus | reverse complement strand
ATTTAGTGAGTTTACTTCTAGTACTTGATTTGTTTGGTGTTGAAGGTCTACGTGTTCTTTTTTATATACGTTGTGGTAACAATCGAGCTGTCCAGCGGTAATTATTAGCAACTTCCTAAATAACACAGACGTACATCTATAATATATATAAAATGCAACGTCTCTCTGTGTGTCTGTCTGTCTGTCCGTTAGTGCGCTTATCACTGGAGAACCACTTATTCGATTTACGTACTCTTTTTTCGTAAACTGTTGTTTTAAAATGTTCTCTGGCCAGGTTATAGGCTATATTTTATTACGATAGGTAGTAGGTAGGAATGAGCAGTGATGATAATAGTGAATGAAGTCGGAAAAAAGTTTGCCGCTAGCGCGTTCCCTTACTATACACAGCCTAAACCATTAAATATGGGACAATATTACGTAACAGAGAATATCTATAATCTATAATATATATAAAATACAATGTCTCTCTGTCTGTCTGTCTATTACTGCGTTTATCACGCGAGAACCACTTATCCGATTTACGTGTCTTTTTTTAAATTCATATATATATATATATATATATATATATATATATATATATATATATATATATTCTTTGGCCAGGTTATACAATAATAATAATAATCTATACACATATAAAATTCAACGTTTCTCTGTCTGTCTGTCTGTCCGTTAGTGCGTTTATCCCTCGAGAACCACTTATCCGATTTACGTGATTTTTTAAATTCATACATATGTTCTCTGACTAGGATATATATATATATATATATATATATATATATATATATATATATATATATATATGTAATCTATAATATATATAAAATGCAATGTCTCTCTGTCTGTCTGTCTGTCCATTAGTGCGTTTATCACCCGAGAACCACTTATCTGATTTACGTGTCTTTTTTTAAATTCATACATATATTCTTTGGCCAGGTTACATAATAATAATAATCTATATTTATAATATATATAAAATGCAACGTCTCTGTCTGTCTGTCCGTTAGTACGCTTATTACTGGAGAACCACTTTATCCAATTTACGTGCTTTTTTTTTAAAACATACATATGTTCTCTCGCCAGGTTATAGGATATATTTTATTACGTTAGGTGACATGAGGAATAAGCAGTGACGATAAAAGTGAATCACGCGAGAACCACTTATCCGATTTACGTGTCTTTTTTTAAATTCATATATATATATATATATATATATATATATATATATATATATATATATATATATATATATATTCTTTGGCCAGGTTATACAATAATAATAATAATCTATACACATATAAAATTCAACGTTTCTCTGTCTGTCTGTCTGTCCGTTAGTGCGTTTTATCCCTCGAGAACCACTTATCCGATTTACGTGATTTTTTAAATTCATACATATGTTCTCTGACTAGGATATATATATATATATATATATATATATATATATATATATATGTAATCTATAATATATATAAAATGCAATGTCTCTCTGTCTGTCTGTCCATTTTTTTTATTTATTTATTTATATATTTATTATATATATCGTTTATCACCCGAGAACCACTTATCTGATTTACGTGTCTTTCTTTAAATTCATACATATATTCTTTGGCCAGGTTACATAATAATAATAATCTATATTTATAATATATATAAAATGCAACGTCTCTGTCTGTCTGTCCGTTAGTACGCTTATTACTGGAGAACCACTTATCCAATTTACGTGCTTTTTTTTTTAAAACATATATATGTTCTCTCGCCAGGTTATAGGATATATTTTATTACGTTAGGTGACATGAGGAATAAGCAGTGACGATAAAAGTGAATCAAGTCGGAGAAAAGTTTGCCCCCAGCGCGTTCTCTTGCAATACACTGCCTAAAGCATTAAATATGGAACAATATCATGTAGCAAAGAATATAATATATATAAAATGCAACGTCTCTCTGTCTGTCTGTCAGCCTGTGTCTCTGCCTGTCTGTCTGTCTGTCTGTCCGTTAGTGCGCTTATCACTTGAGAACCACTTATCCGATTTACGTGTTTTTATAAATTTATACATATGTTCTATATAACTCAATATAAGCCTAGATAATAGGAGATAAGGTGATATAATAGGAGATAAGGAGAAATAATGGGAGATCAGTCGAGATAAGCCTCGATAAAGGGAGATAAGGTGAAATAATGGGACATAAATATAATTAATGGGAGATAAGGAGAAATAATGGGAGATAAACAGAGATAAGTCTAGATAATGGGAGTTATGGTGATATAATGGGAGATAAGGAGAAATAATGGGAGATAAGAAGAAATATTGCGAGATAAGTCGAGATAAGCCTAGATAATGAGAGATAAGGTGGGATAATGTGAGATAAGGAGAAATAATGGGAGATAAGGAGAACTAATGGGAGATGAGCAGAGATAAGCCTAGATAATGGAAATTATGTAGAGATAATGGGAGATAAGGAGAAATAATGGGAGATATTTTATTACGTTGGGTAACATAGGGAATAAGCAGTGACGATAGTAGTGAATCAACTCCACGCGAGCGGGGCCGCGGGCCCGGCTAGTACTGCATATAACAACTATAATATTTTTTTTTTTATTCTTTCCATTAACTTTCAATTAATGAATCAACCAACAGAAATAGCCTTGGACGTCACATTTTTATGTTTCAATGCAATAGTTATTATTTATATACGATATATCAATTCCTCAAAATATAGCCTAAAAGCTGTCCTACAGCACAACGGTAATACAAAGCCATCAATACCAGTTGCTTATTCAGTGTTGATGAAAGAAACATAGGCTTACATGGCTGCTATACTAAATACTATTAAGTGGCAAATATGTGGGGATTTGAAGGTGATTGCTATGCTAATGGATCTACAAGGAGGTTACATGAAATACTGCTGCTTTTAATCTCTTTAGGATAGTAGAGCAATCACATAACACTTTTTACAGAAAGTCTGGCCAAAGAGATCAGCTTAAGATCTGGGAGATAAACACGTCCTAGACACACCCTTAGTAGATCCTGAGAAAATCCTTGTTCCTGACCGAAGACGATCCGAAGATGCAATTTTTTGTATTTTACTGATTTTTTACGCAAGTACATTGAGTTTTGTTCGCTTCTCTGTCCATCCTAGTTCAGCAAAGAGCCGTAATCTTAAACAACCCCAGGCGGAGAGCAGGTATACTTTGAAATTTTAGGACACAAGCCAGACATTCAATTTGTTCAATTTTACTGCGATGTTACGCCAGTACGGTAATAAATACTTAAAGTTTTGTTCTATCGTTTGTCGATTCTAGCCCGACTGATGAGCCATGATATGGCGAAACGCGGTCCCAGATGGATCCACAGATAAGGGAAATTGAAATATGGACTTTGTCTATTTTAGCAATTGTTATAAACCGTAGTTAAACCAGTTTTCATGGAGAACTGTTTTTAATTTGATATAGTCCTGAACCTTCTTGACCACGATGTATCCACACGTGTATTCAAAAAAATAAAAATCCTCGCATACCATACCAGTAAACAACAGCGGCAAAACATGAAATAAACCGTCATTTACAACATCACGGAGATACTATTGTAACCTTATTACTTGCCCGCTTTTTGAGGCGTTATTTTGTACCGTGTATATTAATTGGTCGCTTTTTGCGGCGTCATTTTGTACCCTGTGAAAATTATTTTTCCCACGCTTGGGCGCAATTTTCTTGCAACCTCTTTTTAATTTCTGAGAATGAATTGAGTGAATAATGATTTTTAAAAGAACTAAAGAAATTAAACAAACACTAGCTCAGTTTTCCTTGGTAGAGAAATATGGGTAAGAGATAATTGTTATACGTCTTTTTGGAATTATTTTCTATCAGTTGTACAAATTTTGGGCACCATTCATTTTAAATTAGAAAGGATCTAACTTCAGTTAAAAAAATGAAAAAATACTGAAGTGTTTTACGGGTATTACTAAAAAGAATTATTCTAGTACAACTTTTCTTATCCTGAAAAGAAAAATAGGTATTCAGTGAGACACTAGCTTTAATCAACAAAAAAAGAAAATTTATTCATGATTTAAAATAAAAGTTCCAACCTTTGCAGTTTTAAGGAATACAAAAAAAATTCTAGCCTAAAAGTAGTTTTTATAAATTAGAGTCCCTAAATCAGAGATTTTACTACTAAATCTTGACTACACCCGAAATCGAAGAGTCGTGATTTTCACTTCGCGATTTTTCAGTTCAAATTGCTGTTAATACACACGATTATATTTATTGGTGTATGTTCTGGTAACTTACGGTCTTCCTATGGGCTTCTAGGCCTTCAATGCAACACAAAACCGATTTCACACTTTTAAGAAGAGCTTACTTTAGCTACTCCATTTAGAAAACACACAAAACCCACTACGGCTTTATGATAAAAAAACTCGTGCTTAACTTGGCTCTCGTAGATATTGTCGTAAGCCTCTACTGCGGCTCGGTGGAAATTAGCCTGGCTGCGGCTTGATGGTACTAAGCCTCTCGGCGGCTTGATGGTACTGCCTGGCCGCGGCTCGGTGTTCTAAGCCCGGCGGCGCGCTCGGTGTTCTAAGCCTGGCGGCGGCTCGATGGTACTAAGCCAAGATTCGCGTCACCCGGACCCTTAAATAAGCCGTGGGCACTCTGTCTGTAATATGGCGACGCCGGAACCAAAACTCCGGATACAAACATTTGACCAATCCCGGCGTATCGATAGATTCGGTCGCAAACCCGCACAGCACACTATATACCGAGCGGCTAAGAATTTCTGATTAATATACCGCTCGATACAAAAATGAAAAGAAGTACATTATTAAGAGAAAAATCAGTAACATTATATGGTCTTAAAATCTAGGAAAAAATGAATGTTACACTATATCATTACGAATAGGTAGTCATTTTATAAAGGTATTAACCTATAATTAAGGATACCAAGTAAAGTTCAGTCACATTGCAAAGAGTATGGTGACCTTCAGGATCTTGAACAAATCCGGTGTAATAGCGTTATGGCTATATTAGGAAATGACTTTAGCGTTTAATGACTTCACTATAATGAAATTGTACCATCGAAAGAATTACACGATTTTAACGAGAAGAACTTAGATTAGATGTGTTAATAATGTCTATTTATAAAATAAATTATTTCTCGACGTCGCTTGAGAATTAAATGGAAATTGTAATGGAAATGCTATTTGAATAGGCCCGAAGTGATTTAACTAGAAAAGTGTTAATTCCTAGAGTTCCTAAAGGTGTCTTATAAAAAGTTTAAGAAAGAGAAAACATTATAAGGCATGTGTGGAAAAGTTCACAATCATGTACAGTAAAACACGATCTGACGTTCTAGCCCATGCCCTTACTTAAGGAAAATGTAAAGGTGTTTGGAGCTTCGGTTTTAGAATTATCAGGCTCCAATACCGTTAATTCTATGTATTAAAGGGACCATTAAAGTTGTCACGTGGCCCATCGGAGAATAAGATATTGGTACAGTATTTTTCAAGATTTAAGAAAATGATTTGGAAAATTGATGCAATAAAAACATTAAACGACCGTTAGGATCTTGGCATGTACCTGGCCGTAACAGGGTCGTAATTGATATATATATATATATATATATATATATATATATATATATATATATATATATACTCGTATATATATATATATATATATCTATATATATATATATATATATATATATATATATATATATATATATACAGTCGGCACTGTTTATAGTGAAACTCTATATAGTGAAAAACTCTTTATAGTGCAATTTTTTCAAGACCTAGAATATTTTAATGAAATTTCATGTAAAAAGCCCTGCATATAGTGAATCTGTAAAATAGTGACACTCTATATAATAAAATTTTACCGGAATTTTATGTATAAATTTTTATGCATTTATTGAGATCTTGGCCATTTCGGGTTTCCCATTTTTACCTAACATTAGCACGAATTCCATTTTTATGACGCATTCTTTTGAAAAGGTTTTTAACGCGTTTTATAACGCCTAATGGTTGGCAATGAAACAGGTAGATTTCTATGAGAAACCCGGGAAATAACCCTTTTATAGAAACCCGGGGAAAAACCCATTTTATAGGCGAGGCCTAGTAATTCGCAAATTCAGGTTCAGTTTCTTTTTGTTTAGGAATCAAGTAAGATGTCCAAGCGAGTGTGTTTTTAGCTGATAAAATTAAAGTTTTGGAGGAAGTTGATAAAGGCTGCAAAAAAATTGATGTTTGCTGCAAAATTTGGTGTTTCTCCAAGTTGCGTCTCTCTGATAATAAAAAGTCGCGACAGTGTCATCAAGAAACCTAGTGTTCCAAGCAGTCGAAAACAAGTACGGGTAAGTACTTACGAGGACGTAAATGAAGCAATTTTACGATGGTTTCAAGTGGCCCGTACGCATCAAAACGTACCAATATCGGGAAATTTAATAAAGCAAAAGGATCTACAATTTGCTAAAGAATTTAACTGCGTTAATTTTCAAGCTAGTAAAGGGTGGTTGAGTGCCTGGAAGACTCGCAATTCAATTGTTTTCAAGACGAGGTCTGGCGAGAGTGCAAGCGTTAGTCAGGAGGACTGTGACATTTCGACTGAAAACTGTTTTAAAAAGTGCATTGAAAAAGTACGAGCCAAAAAACCTTTTCAATTGTGATGAAACCGGTTTGTTTTTTAAATGTTTTGCCAAATAAAACTTTTGCTTTTAAAAGTGATAAATATTTTGGTGTTAAAACAAGTAAAGAAAGGATGACACTTATGGTTGGAGCAAACATGGATAGCTCAGAAAAACTGAAATTACTGCTCATAGGTAAAAGCAAAAATTCCCGTTGTTTAAAAGGAGTTAAATCTCTGGAGTTAGATTCCGCCAATAATAAAAAGGCATGGATGACTTCTGAGATTTTCGAAAGATGGATCAATGAAATGGACACGAAAATGAAAAACCAAAAGCGAAAGATTGTGATATTTATAGACAATTGTCCTGCACATCCAGTTACTGTAAGTAAAAAATTAAGGAATATTGAATTGATCTTTTTTCCACCAAAACATGACCTCCAAATTGCAACCTATGGACCAGGGTATTATAAAAAACATGAAATATCATTACCGAAACAAAATTGTTCACAAAATTGTTAATGCGATTGATAACAACCTTCCAGTCCAAAAATTGATTACCCTTAAAGAGTGTATAACCGAAGTCGCTAAAGTATGGAGTGAAAATGTTTCACAGAAAACTATCAAAAACTGCTTTTCTAAAGCAGGTTTTACTGAAAAAATTGACGAATGGGAAAAAGAAGACGAAATGGATCTCGCTACCTTAAAAAGGCAATGGGGTATTCTACAAAAAACTGTTACCGTCGACGCAGATTTTTTACTTGAAAATTTCTTAGAAATCGACAATGATGTTGGCACGACAGATCTCCCAACTGACCAAGACATAATTGACGATATAAAAAGTATAGAAGATCATGAAGAAGAAACTGAATCCGGGGAATGTCCTGCTAAATTTAGTGAAAATGAAATAAGAAATGCATTTGACATTATGCGAACTACTCTCAGGGGCCAGGAAAGTGTACCTGATCAAATCTTTATGCATTTGAATAAATGCGAGAATTTTGTTGAGCAACAGTTATTTTTCAAAAGTAATGTTCAAAAGAAAATAACTGATTATTTTTCCTAGTACGTATGTACGTAGTATGCACATATGTATTAACAGATTTTGTATTATTCTTTTTATTTCGTATGTAGTACATACATACATAAAGTCCGTACGTTACATCTTTACACGTGCGTCATAGTTTTCAGGCAATATCCCAGACGACTATTATATTTTTTGTCTCTTTTTACCAATACCTACGATTTATTGGTGAAAAGAGACAAATAATATAATAGTCGTCTGTTATATGGCCTGAAAACTATGACGCACCACAGTGTGTCGCGTAGAACATGCTAGGTGGACAAAATTCATGTTATGATTTCCAGGAAATCTTATTTGCAAAACGTAAACAACACCACCAAACCCCCAATTCCGAGAAAAGGTTGTTTATCAAATTTGCAAGTGGCGAGTCATAAGCGTCAGAAGTCAGGTAATGAGTTTAATGCAGCTCTTTCAATCAATCAGTTGCAATTTAGCGACACTTTCGTGCACATCTTATAGTGACATATTGTAATATTGTGAAAGTTTTTTGTGATGAATATTAATACTGAGGGTAAGTACTATTTTTTAATGTATTTTTTTAATCAGAATCTATTAATTTGAATTTTTATTATTTTTTTAAATAGCCTATATATTTTAGCGTGTTTTAAAAAAAAAAAACTTTGAAAGTTCAGAATATACAGACATTCACCTCTATCCGGGCTAGTTTTTAGATATTACACAGAAATAACTTTATTCTTCGTAAAAATACACATATTGTTTAGCACACTTCAGTACATGTTTTTTTTTTTTTCTTTTTTTCCAGAACACGTTTACTCTATTTCAAGGGTAGCCTTTTTTGAGGAGTGGTTGAAACACACGAAGAATGAAAAAAACTCGCGTGTATATGACTTTCTTTCTTCAAAATTTCACTTTGGTGACATTACTGAAAGCAGCCAAAAAGAAATAAAGTTGAAGATATCCAACTTGTCTAATAAGTTTGGTGCCAAATGGTTGGCTTCAGGAAGGTAGAAGGAGCGTTTTTTAATTAAAAATAAGAATTGGTTGGATGAAGCAGACATACAGTTTTACTGCGAGTTCTTTTGCGCCACAACCTTCAACATCAAGTGAGAATGTGACTCCTGCAGGAAGACCTCGCAAAGATTTCGAGGAATCGTCGTTTAAGACGAAGAAACGTCGCGTCGTGGATCTCGTAGAATCCCGAAGTGTCAGTGAATTGGTGACTGCTGCCGAAATTGCTGTGCGTTCAGCAGGGCAAAGGAAAATTGCCAATGTGATTAGAGACATTAGTGACAGCCCAGATAATATTATTAAGTCTAAAAATACCAGTTCCGTCAATCCTAAGCAATTAAGTAGTGACGAAGCCTTAGCTTACTATATAGATTCTAAGTCAACAACGCATCCTTACAAACTAGGAAGTGGTCCATGAAGGCGGGGCATAATGTGTTTCCGTCATATTTTAGTTTAAAAAAGTCCAAACAGGCCTGTTACCCTGCAGAGGAGCACATTGCTATAACAGAAAACTCGTGCTGAAATAAATTTGCAAGCCTTATTAAATAAAACAGTGGAACGTCTAGTATTAGCACAGAATGAAGTTATCAGCAGTGTGCTCCCAACAAGTTCATCGTTTACACTTGTTAGTAAATGGGGATGTGATGGAAGTTCTGGGCACAGCACATACAAACAGAGATTTGAGAACACTGAATATACGGACGAGTTTCTTTTCGCATTTTCTTTAGTTCCCCTTAAGTTATATGATGGGTCCAAAATTATTTGGCAAAATCCTCGGCCTTCATCAACTTTGTATTGTCGCCCAATCAAATTTATATTTGCCAAAGAAACGAACGACTTCACGTTAGTGGAGACAAATAGATTGTGGGAAGAAGTTAATGCTCTTCTTCCAACACTTATCAACTTTGGTGATTCTCAAATCTCTGTAAAACACGAACTTTTGCTGACAATGACAGACGGAAAGGTGTGTAACGCCTTAACGGAAACTAGTTCATCCCAAAAGTGTTTCATCTGTGGCGCCACCCCCAAGACGATGGACGATGACCCCGCGATGTTTTAGCAGCAATCAAGAACGTTTTGGCTTTGATTTATCTACACTTCATGCTTGGATTCGTTGCTTCGAATGTCTTTTACATATCAGTTACAAGTTGAATATTAAGAAATGGCAGGCTAGAAGCAACGAAGACAAAGCAGATATCAAGGTTCGTTCCGAGGAAATCAAATTGAAATTTAAGAACGAGATGGGACTCATTGTAGATAAACCAAAGCCAGGATTTGGTTCTTCAAATGATGGAAATACAGCCCGTCGCTTTTCTAAGAATGCTGAGATGAGTGCTCAGATCACAGGGTTGGATGTTACAACTATAAAAAAGTTTGATGTTATTTTGGGAACATTGTCTTCTGGATTCGAGATAAACTTAGTTGAATTCAAAAAATTTTGTCTTGAAACCAGAAAACATTATCTTAGTCTCTATTCGTAGTACTGTATGCCTGCTACTGTGCATAAAATATTAATTCACAGCACAGAAGTCATTAAAGCGGCATTGCTTCCAATTGGGCAGCTTTCCGAAGAGGCTCAAGAAGCACGGAACAAAGATTGCCGCAGATTTAGGGAGTACAACACCCACAAGTGCTCGCGTGTTGCCACGAATAGAGACTTACTGTGCATGTTAATTATAACATCTGATCCTTTGATCAATAGCCTTCGAGAGAATCCCAAAAAAAAGCCCGAAAAAATATGTACAGATGTATTAAAGTTAATTGTAAGCCCTAGCATAGAAGAGTCAAGATTGGAATCGTCATCATATTGTCGCACAATGCCACAAAATGATGACGATTATACAGTAAACGACTCATCAGAAGACTCTGATGATGATTATTAGGTTCAGCTACTATTTTTAGTTATGTAGTGCTTGTACTAAGCATGTAAACCTTGACTTGACATTTTAAAATACCAACTACTTATGTATGTATAATGCACAAGTTACCTACCTGAAAGGCAAGTATTATTTGAGTTTATCCTTTTTGTGTCAATAAAACTAAGTAATATGGATTAATTGTTTTATTTTTAATTGACAAATGCAATAAATGATTTTTCATCTGGTTATTATTAAAAATAATAATACAGTGTCTTTCATTTAGTTGCACATTCAAGTTTGTAGAAAAATTCGTGCACATACGCAGAATATTTTGTTTTTGTTATACAATGTTTTGTGCAGCTGGACAAAAAATACAGGTAAGCGAAATGCAGCTAAATGAAAGACACTGTATTATAATTTTTAATTCTAATAACTATACAAAATACCCTTGCCCTTTAGTTCCGTTATCTACCTGCTAAGCTGATGCAATTATGACAAATAGTTTCGGAGAAAATCGGCTGTGACAGACGGGCAGACAGACAGACAGACAGACACCGAAGTGATCTTATAAGTGTTTCGTACAGAACACTAAAAAACGGTATAGATTTCAAATTTGGTACACGTGTAAGCTGTAGTTTTTTAAGTTTCAGAGAAAGTAAGAACGCGTCCGCGATAATTCATTTTTGGTAGATGCGATTCTAGCGATTCAACAAAAAATCGGTAGAGAGAACCTTTGTCTACGACGCATTTTAGTAAAAGTATCAGTCGATTCCGAACTTTCATCGAAATCACGTAAAATCCAAAATGAGTCACTTGTTTGCGCATCGGTGCGAAGCAGTTTTTCTTTGTTCCCATCCAAAGGGGCTTATTACACAAATTTTATCGATATTGAGTACCTGCGGTAAATTGTGAATAAAACCCACATTTATTAACCGATTTTCATGATTAATACCTTATTTTATTTTCCAGATACGCAGCTGTCAGAAAAATGTATAATATTTTGTTTTCTTTTGTTATTGCGCTTTTTTACCGAAAAAAATAATGAATTTTTACACGAAAAAAATTTTTTTTCTCTTCATTAATTTCTAAATAACTCCAAAACGATAAAAGATAGAATAAAATAATATTCAATCAACTTTAATAACATTTTGTTACGCATTTTTAAATGTTTTATTTATAAAAATCTGACAAGTCGTTCCCGAGTTATCGTTAAATATGTCTGCGTAGCTGACTAATTTAGGGGAAAAAATTAGCCACGCCCATAAAAAAAAACAACGCGATGAATTTTTTCTTAAAATAACTTATGCCTAGAATATACATAAACAATTAAAATAAGTGAAAAAATAATTTTGTCCAGCTAACTTGTACTAGTCGACACACTGTGCAGTGGCCCCGAAAACATGATATTTGGGAGTAAAATTCGTATTCAACTTAGACCCCGCTTCTTTTATTACTTTGGCAGTCTCGGCAGTTGACTTGGCAGTAGGTAGCTGTCAATTTTTTTTATTTTGTCAAATTAAAATCCATTTTTAATAAATAACCTCAAAAACATGATAATTGTGAATAAAATCGGTATTAAACGTAAAACCCGGTTTTCAATTTATTATGTTAGTTTTGACAGTGGATTTGGTAATTGGTAGCTGACAATTTTGTAATTCTCAGATCATATTTGTAATCAGTAACCCGAAAATATAATAATTTCTCGGTAAACTCCGTATTTAACGTAAAACTCGGATTTGATGTTATTTTGGGTGTTTTGACAGTGGGTTTGGCAGTTGACAGATGTCAAATTGCATTTTTGTAATTGAATTTATAATCGGCACACCCAAAATATGAAAAAAACAACTGGTTTTTCCATTTTACACTTTAAATTAAATGTTTATCATAAATTTAAGCAACTTTTTTTTGTTAAAAGTAACCCTTTGGTTGATTATGGCCGCCATGTTGCGACGCCATATTGAATTTCAAAAATCTCCAAACGGAATTTAAAAGTACACGTCTTGACGGAAATTTTGAGCCCCTACAGATCCTCCCATCTTAAAATCTGTAATGGAGAGAAGGGTGTCCCGCTTGACAAATAATGCCTCATATATATATATATATATATATATATATATATATATATATATATATATATATATATATATATATATTAATATACATTAATTTTGTTTACATTGTTGTAACTTCTAAATAAAATGTTCCGTAGTTGTTTTTAATACTAATCCTCGTTGGTTAAGTTTCAAATAATAATTTAAACGTGTTTTCCCATAGTTCCAGTTAATTAGTAAAACAGAAAAATAGTATAGAAAGCAGGTAGTATATAGAAACTTTTTGGACTGACTGTACGTATATTTAGGCAAAAAATGTTAATAAAAAAATAAATAAAACAACAAAAGTGCTCTGAAAATGAATAAAAAAATAGTCAAAAAACAGTATACATACATCAAAATATCAGAAATAATGGGTGATAAAATTGGCTGGCTGTGACAGGCGCCGTTGTCGATCAGTAGTTTCGGATTTCCGGAGATTTCGGACCGAGTAACGCAGCGACTTAAGTCAGTATTAAAAGAAGCTGTGACTTATAAGTCACCGTCGCAGGTATACCTGTGACCTAAAAGTCGCTGTTAAGCTCATCGCTAAAAATTACTACTTAGTTTTGCAAAGGGACAACCATGGCAGGCCTGTGTAACCCTGTACCGTTTTATTTTTATTTCAAATTAAAATATATAACTCTTATTTGACAACCACTTACCACTCAAATGTTACAATTTTCCCCGAGCCATCAGTGTGCCAGATAGTATTTATTCATTTAATATAAACCCAACGTAATATATTTCGGCCTTTTATTATTTGATTTAGCCCAGACAATGGAAAAAATGTTTTTTAAGCAATATCAAGAGAACAACTCTTTTTATTTCTAAGAAAATAAATTTATCTTTCGAAGCTAATATAATATTCAATGAATAAACACAATACTGGTTCAGACAATTTTTTGTTCGTGTCTCAATGACAAATACTTTTTTTTTCTTTTGGATATCGATGTTTGAGGTGAAAATATCTTTTTTGGAATGAGAATTTTTTATGGGCAAGGTGCACGAGACTCTGGGACACGAAGACTCAAAGACGCGAAGACGTGAAGACTTGAAGACTTGAACACTCGAACACTCGAGAACTCGAAGATTCAAAAACCCGCATACTCGAACACTCGAAAACTAGAAGACTCGAGGACTCGAAGACACGAAGGTTCGGACACCCGAACACTCGAAGATTCCAAGCGGCGAAAACGCAATGACTCGAAGATAAATTTGTCACGGAGAACTTAGCATATTTTATATAGAGTTCTCTTGCACATTTAGGGTACATTTATTTATTTCGTATGGATGTAGAGTGCACACGGTACAATTGAAGTTAAATAAAATTACCCAAATGAATTAAGAAAGAATGTAACCAACCAACCATTTAAGATATGTAAAAAAATGTTTTACCATTTAAGTATTTATCTTGAAAAAGTTCAGAGAAAAATCTATTTAAAATTTTACTTTTATTTTGCCCCAAAAAGCTATTAAATAAAAAATAGCGGATCTCAATAATAAAAAAAAAAAAACGACGCTAAACCAATTTAGTAAAAACACATAAAAATGGTTGTATTTTAAAATAATTACTTACACACGTTTTATATTTGAATATTATAAAGTAAAAACTTTAACAGGTAATTCACCAAAATTTTATTTGCTCCCTAGTAAAAAAGATAGTGAAATAATGGATTGTTCCAGTTTATTTATTATAGACTAAGAATTTTTTTGTCAGACGTCAATAAAAAATTGTTTTATTATCGCCCACAGACGGGAGCATTTGCTGTAGGGGAAATTCGTATATATTATATTATACGTCTTTGTTTATTGATTCTTCCAACATATTTTTATATGGTTTGTTGTGCAATATTTTTTTGTAGTATTGGACATAAAGATTTTACAACCGTTAAATCCCGAAATGGACGACTCACTATTTAAATATGGTTTTTTCATTATTGATAATAATAGAAGCGTCTTCTAGATCGATGTGCTTTTATTACTTGAGTTTGAAAAGTAAGTAAAGACAGAACTAGCGTTCGGTATATCCGAAACAAGTCGTAAAAACGACAATTAACAGATGGCCACATCAGCAATATCTAAATCGTTGACTCGCAACACCTGACCAAAGACATGGGAGGGAAGTATTTGGTGGACCCTCTCAACTGACATCCTTGGTTTAACAAGGGTACAGACCAAACGTGGTGAGGTCAAACATTTGCAAAAAATAGGTATCCATATTGATTCAACAATATGTACATTATGTGGTGAAGAGGAAGAAACCTCTATGCACATCCTATATGAAGGGTTTGGAAGAAACCTTCTTAAAGAGACGAAGCCCTTGTAACCAAGAGGAAAGATCACACTAAGCCAAGAGGCTGCGATGCACAAACAGGCACAATCGCCTACCCTGCTTACAGTCAATAAACCAAACAAGGCAGGGTATCATTTCTTAAAATGCAAAAAGTACTCTACAGTCGCAACCTCACTATTTTACGAATGTTTCGTTGCTTTGTTTTCAGCACTCTTTATTCGGGTATGGAAGTATGGACTCAAACAGCAGCTCTATCTAAAATTAAACGCATTTGATTTGCGCACATGCCGAAAAATATTAAAATCTTCTGGGATGGAAACAGACATAATTTAGAGGTACTAGAATGACTACATGAAACTTTGAAAGACATATTTACCCTTACAAAATGCAATTAATATAAACTTTTAAAACATATCACTTAGGGAAAAATCGAAAGACACACTACAACCCGAATTGTTGAATACTAATTTTCATACTCCTTGTAGATAACATTGCAAACCATAGCAAAACTAGTAACGGTGTTTGTAAGTAACATCGCAGTAAAACAAATGGCTTTCGTGTGAACAGAATATTTTACAATAATTTAGAAAATTATTATAAACTTATTTTTTTTAAATAGCTTCTTGTTTATAGGAAAAAGACTCTCAAAGTGTGAAATTTAGTTTGTAATTAAGAAAAAATCATGCCCTAATTTTGTTGTGTGTTTTTAAAATAATCTATAATTAGTAGCAAAAATATTGACGTTTATAATAAAATTATCCACTAGTTTATTCTCTATGTGTATTTATATTAAAGAATAAATGGACCCTCCAATATATAAAAAAGCGCTTTCTTTTTTAGCTAGAGAAGATAATGTCAAAAAAAGATAAAACATATTATTCCCTATTCTTATAAATCGTATTTTTTCCCCAACTTTTCCGTTCCTTTATCCCTAATTACACTCAAAAAAAGCCGGGGCAACCTTAATTTTAGAATTCTTTTATGTTTCAAAAACCACATTTTATTAAGGTCCTTTTTAAAAAGGAGACCTCGGAAATAAGGTTTAGCAATAAATAATTCGTCCAAAAATTTTTGCGGGTACTTATAGATTTCTTGTTCACAATCATTTATTAATATAGTTATTACCATATCCTTTAAAAAGAAATCGGCAAAATAATTTACCCTATACTTCCCTTGCAAAGGAGTAGTTCTAGAATAAGTAATGTATTAAGCTTTCTTACACTAAAGATTAACTTAATCGAAGCATTACATAGAAGTTAATGTTTTACACGATAGATACTTAACGGTAAGAAATTAGTCACAATAAAAAGTTGAACAGTAAAAGAGCCTTACAGGTATCTAAAATTGACATCTGACATTTCTCTCTCCGTATTATCCCTGTTAAAACTGAAAATATTGAAAAAAAATAACACGTCGTGCAAATTCATTGTTAGACATAGGGATTGAAACCCGGAATTTTAATGTATTTTATACATATATATATAAATATATATATATATATATATATATATATATATATATATATATATATATATATATATATATATATATATTATATATATATTATATATATATATATATATATATATATATATATATATATATATATATATATATATATATATATATATATATATATGTGACAGTGTGACAATTTAAGTCCGCATCATATGGAACTTTTTTAAATAATCACTTTAGCCCCAAATCTCGTTATTGCATCCATTTGTGCTTCAAATAATATCAGAAATGAAGTATAGTAAGTTATTTTTACGCATGATGTCATCTGTCAAAAATGACATTTTTGTTAAAATCTTTAAAAAAAAACATATAATTTGGCCAAATTTTAAAAAAAGTTATTAGACAAAATGGTTTATTTTGTGATTCTAGATCTGTTTGTCAAATTTCAACGGCCTACTACGATTTTGAATTTTTGGCAGTTTTTTTGACATTTCGGCAATTGTTTTTTCATCTTGATTTATTGCAACCTTAATTAAGTCATTTAATTTGTCAAAAACTAGGCACTTATAATCTATTTAAGAACAAAATGAAGTCGTGTCCATAATTTTTTTTATAGAATATTAAAATTCACACATTATCATGAATCATATTTGATGCAAAGTTTCGATTAACTTTTGTTTTTAAATAGAAAAATGTTTCTCGCTTACGTATTTTGATAGTGAACACACTTAAACGTTTGTAAATTAACACAAATCTTACATTTTGATCTTTTTAGTAACTCTAACGGAGTAGTAAGTTCACAGAATAGTCGATGGTGGGCCCTAGATAACATAGCTGTGGATCTAAGATATGCTTTATGGTATCAATTAGATGGTGCACCAATACACAATACTTTGCAAGTACGAAACACTTTAAATGAACTATTTCATGGCAGGGTCATTGGGCGATATCAAAGTAATTGTTGGCCACCTCGATCGCCCGACATCACCACATTAGATTTCTAGTTATGGGGTTATCCAGAACAAAAAGTATATAAGTTTAGACCATTTAGAGATATCGATCATCTAGAAACTATAATTAGACAGTGTATTCAGGAGATACACTGTCTAATTATACATATATATATATATATATATATATATATATATATATATATATATATATATATATATATATATATATATATGGATGGAATCTCATCCATCTTTTTCAAAGCGTTGATTACTGGACGGTGTCTTGGCGTTGAATGTCGAGACTGGCTCCGAGGGCCCCGGTTTTATGTGCTTGGGGCGTCGCTCTATTGGTCGAGTAGTTCTGGCTAATAGAGGCTCAATTTTAACTGCGCGTTTTCGGTCCTGTGGTTCTTTGTAATGTTTGTGTTGGTGAAGTAACATATGGTTGAATTATTGTTTCTTTTGGTTTGACTTGGTATTGGGATAGAATATGAGTCCAAGAGTTTGGTAAACGTTGGCTATCATCCCGATTATTTAAGTTGTTGGGCCTCTTTTCTATTTCTATGGCTTCTTTGATTACCCTAGTGGATAGGTTTTTCACCTTTTTTGTAGAGTTCTGGTTTTGTCAAAATCGATTTTGTGGCCGGTATTGTGTGTATGTTGTGCTAGAGAAGAGGTGGATTTTTGTTTTACGGCGTTCTTGTGCTCGTCTTTTCTAGCGCTAATTTTCCTGTTTGTTTGGCCTATATATGAAACGCCGTAGTCCTGACGAATTTCATATACACCTTGGTCTTTTAAGGCTATAATGTCCTTTGGTGTTGGTAGAATATCTTTAATTTTTTGATTCGTTGTGTAAATGGTCTCAATTTGGCGTTTTCCTAGAGCTCGTCTTATTTTGTCTCCTTTTATAAATGGGAGAAATGCTTTTGTAGTATACGTCTTTCTTTCTGGTTTGTGTTGTTTATTTAGGGCCCGCAAGATCATATTTTGATTTTATCCATTGAAAGTAAAACGTTCCGAAGGAGCTTGGTTTCTAGTTGCAAATGTTCCTTGTCTGTTAGGGTTTGTGATCGATGAGCTAATGATTTGGTAATAGAGAAGAGTTGGACTGGGTGGTTTTGTGAGCTGGCATTTAAGGATTTGTTTGTATGTGTCGGTTTTCTATATACTTAGTGAGACAAAGAATCATCTAATTTTCTTTAAAGCAAGACATCTAAGAATGGTAGTTGTTCTGCTACTTCTTTTTTCATTGTAAATTTAATGTTTGGATGTATATTGTTAAGGTGTTCCAGGAACTTGTTTAAGTTGTCTTTACCGTGTCACCTGCATAACGTAGCCATGTTTTCGGTTAATGTGAAGCAGTTTCTAGAGCTAGTGTTTCGAAATGCTCCATGTATAGATTAGCTAGTGCTGGTGACAATGGTGACCCCATCGGTGCACCTTCTATTTGTTTGTGTCTTTGGCCTGAATAGACGAAGTATGTTCTAGCGAGGCAGTTTTGATAGACTGATGACCTATTCGGGAAGTTTATATTTCGTCTCTATGATAGACAATGCCAATGACATATATTAATAATTTCTGAAGCAATAAAATTCAAAGAATCTCTGTTGTAAGCATCATTGACTTTTATTTTTTTAGTATGTTCTTGAGACAATAAATATGGGTATACTGAGCTTAAGCCTTCGACGTCTTTTTCGTGGTAAAAACTATTAAGGCAAATTTCGTCTGAACATATTGTTTTTCAGTGTCCAAAATGAAGGTTTCGTTGTACCGGACTTTATGATCATATTTGTTAACATGTTGGCTCAAGCTGGTCGACTTAGATTTAAGCTTACAATCACTTTTATGTAAGGCGATATTTTGTGATAATTTTTGTGATATCTGGCCGATGTAGATTGATCCACGTTCACATTTAATAGACTACTTTAGATTTTTGCCAAAAATCAGGTTTTCCTTTTTTATATGAGTAGTAACAACCAAGCTCTTTGAATTATACTGAACTATCTTAACATTTGTGCCTCTAAAAAGTGCAATAATTGATTGGGAAAGACCCTCTATGTCAGAGGTGCTCAAACTTGAACTGCTGGCTATCTACCTCAATATTGTTAGACTACGATCGATCGACTCTGAAAGGCTGCAAGTAAGTGTAATGCAGGATTGTCGTCTAGGTAGGGTGTATCGTGGCATAGATATTAGTTTTCCGCACAATATGCATTTTTTTAGTCAAGGTAAGTGTAGGTCTGCTCTAAAATGTCAATGAAAAAACTCATAATTATTCAAAATTGCGAGTTTATTGGTTCTTACAAAACAAACGAGTTCTAGTGTCTAAACTTAACTAAAGAGTGACTTTGGATCTTGAAGCGTGGCACTGCATGTCCTCAGCATACTTTTCATAAGATGGTACGTAATTACCGAGTGCTAATCGCAAGCATGATGACATATGTTCGTCAGTTAGTCGATTGCGATATTTTGACTTAATTATCTTCATTTCAGAAAATGCAGACTCGCACAAGTAAGTTGACCCAAACATTGCCGTCAGTTGAAGGGCGATTTGCCTTAGATTCGGATATTTATCTCCAGATATAAAACACCAGAATTTTGTATCAGATGCTGTGGCTTTGAGATGTATATCTGATATAATCTGCACTAACTCATTTTCAACAGAACATGAGTCCATGTTAAACTGACTTGCTATTTCAGTAGCTAATTCCTCAATGTTTTTACACGAAAAAGGATAACTCATAAATGATGCGATATTTGCCAATTTACTGAAATCATAAAAACGTATTTCGAATTGGCCCAAAATATTTTATAATTCTGCCTCATAAATATCATAATTCAACTGAGGAATCCTTGCTTTCAAAGACGGACAATTTTTCAGATCCTTTATTTTCAGTTGATCTATCATAAGTTGCAATTTACTTTTGAATGCGTTTATTGCGCTAATCATCTCAATAATAGTTTTTCCTTTACCTTGAAGCTCCAAATTAATGGTGTTTAAATGCATTGTGATGTCTGTCAAAAATGGCAAATCAGTCAGCCATTTTCCGTTTTTCAGCATCTGAGTGTCATGACCTCTTTCGTCCAGAAAAGCTGTTATTTCAGGCAATAATTCTTGAAACCTTTCTAGGAATTTTCCGCGACTCAACCACCTGACGTCCGTGTGAAGAACTAAATCAGTATGTTCAGCTGACTCACTATCTTCCAACTGCAATTTAAAGAGCCGTCGTTGCAAGCTACGTGCACGGATAAAATTCACAATTTTTATTGTAATGCCCATAATCTCCTCCATGTTTAGAACTTTTGAACACAAAACTTGTTGATATATAATGCAATGGAAGGAGAAAAATGAACGGAAATCATCATTAGCTCGACACAATGCCACAAAACCGTTTTCGTTTCCAGTCATTGCTGGTGCTCCATCAGTTGTAATACACAATAGTTTATATATTGGTAGCTTGTAGTTTGTTACAAAATTGAAGAATACGTCATATATATCTTCGACACGGGTCTTTCCTTTCAGAGGAATCATTGTCAAAAACTCTTCCTTAGCCGACATGTCATTGAATACTATTCGAATAAAAATACACAGCTGGGCAGTGTCTGTCAAATCGGTAGATTCGTCGAGCTGTAAAGAAAAGTATGTACATTCCATGATATCATGTTTTAGTTTATCTGCCATGTCCTGACTCATGACTTCAACACGCCTTGTGACAGTCGGACGAGATAACTGAAGTTCTCTAATAGCAGACATAATCTCTGTTTTATTTTTAAAATCTCCAAATAAAGTCTCATCCTCTTCAATAAATGCTTCCTTCACAACCAATCCATCATCAAATGGTTTCTTGTGTTTCGCCAATACATGAGATATTTTAAATGACGCGATAGTTGCAGCTTTTGATTGTTTGGCTGGTCTTGTGAACATGGTTTGTTCTTTTTTCAAACAAGTTATCAAATCACGTACTTTTCGTTTTCTTAATTCACTCTGTGACGGAAAATCCTTTTCATAGTTTTTATGAACCGTTTTATGATGCCTCTCTAAGTTCCCATGCTTAGGTATTGCAACTGACGCACGGCAAATGAGACAAATGCACTTATCCTTTACCATACAAAAGAAAAATTCTTCCTCCCAATCGTTATTAAAATGATAAGTTTTACTTTTCTTCGACGCACTTATTTTGGACTATTAATAAACTTTGTATCGATGTATCGCCTTCAAGTTACAACTCAGACTGACTCCTATTCCTGCAGACGCAACATTTATATCGGCGCGAACGAAGTCTCGAATGTTCCCGTCAAACACGCCGCCCGAAGTTTTTAGAAAAATCAGCGGGAATCAAAAACGCAGCTTTTCTTTGACAAGTAGCTCGCGTTCCTTTGATAAAGCCGCCTTTTGCCGCTGGCAGAGGGTTATTACGATAAAAGAAAGTGATGAGGGGGTTATTCTGGCCTAATTGTGGATCGAATAAATTTTAGTAGTTTATTCATTACATTTTGTTTTAGTTACCTAAAACAAAATCTGTGAATAGTTCTATATCGGAATTTTTTTCTCTCTATCGACTTGTCGATCGCGATCGACCGTTTGAGCACCCCTGCTCTATGTGCTGTAACTCTCCAAATCGTACTTCAGTTGATATATGATATATTTTTAAATTTTTTTCTTTAAATCTAGGGTGACAGACTCTGACAGTTCTGTTCCTTAGTGCTATTCTTATGTTCAGTTTTTGTTTCAAGGGATGTAGAATTCCATGCACTCTGCAAGGCTTTTAACTGTGTTTCTCTTCTGATCCTGTTGAATAGTGGTTTGCCTCGGCAGCCTAATGTGTTAAGAGCAAACCGATTTTTTTTTTTTTTTATGGTTCTAGCACACGTGCTGCAGGGAAGTCCCTAAAGCGCTCCAGGAGCGGCACGAGTGCGAAAAAAGCAATTCACGTTATTCTTGAATCGCTGTAAATTGTACTCGGTGGGAAACACAGCGCTGGACAAATTATTCCAAAGGGATGACGTTCTCCATATAAAAGATTGCTTGAAAAGCGTTGTACGCGGAGTAATAAGCTGAACCTCATCCAGATGCGAAGCACCAGCGCGACGCGTATTTCTAACATGCACCGCTTTGGGAGGAATTAAGCGGGCTACATCCTTCGAACACTTTCCATGAAAATAATTGTAGAACAGACTCAAGTCGCCAACCGTTCTTCGATGTTCCAGCGAATCAAGGCCGCCGGTCAATTCCGGATCCCCAATCAGACGGACCGCTCTTCTCTGAACAGAATCCAACAAATGCAGTGTATGTTTGGGAGCGGAGCCCCAAACGTGGGAGCAGTATTCCATAGTTGGTCGAATTTGAGCTTTGTAAAGAATTAACAGTTGCTGTGGGGTGTAAAGCTTTCTGGTTCTAAATAATATTCCCAACTTTTGAGAAGCTCTCCTTGCTATGCCTACAACATGTTCATGCCAAGACATATTTGCTCCCAAACTAACGCCCAACAGATTGAGCGACGATGCTAGGGGAATGGAGTGCCCCGACATAACTATGTCGGGTTCAGCAACGTTAACTTTTTTAGAAAAAACTGCCGCTTGGGTTTTTGTAGCGTTAAATTCTACTTGGTTACTGTCACCCCAAGATAGAATTTCTTCCAGGTCTTTGTTAAGTTTAACGACCTCCTGCTGTCTGCGGATATTCGCCTGAGCAGCCGATGTCCGAGCGTTCAAGGTAAATGAAGAGACAAGCGTACTGTCATCTGCAAAGCTATAGATTGGATTCCCGGTCTTTTTCAGCAGATCGTTAATGTAAATGAGAAAGAGAGTAGGAGACAGTATGGACCCCTGTGGCACACCGGCGTTGATACTGAGGGTGTTAGAAAGAAATCTGTCGACCGCCACTCGTAAAGAACGCTCTCTGAGGAAACATGAGAGCCACAAACAGAACCGTTCAGACATACCATAAGAGCGTAACTTAGCCAACAGTCCATCGCGCCAAACACGGTCGAATGCCTTGGATATGTCAAGAGCAACCGCTCGAGATTCTCCAAAGTGTTCAATTGCGTTGTTCCAAACATGTGTTACATAAGTCAGAAGATCTCCTGTTGATCTATGTTTACGAAAACCATATTGGTGATCGCTAATAATATTGAATCGTTCAAGATATTTTAGAAGATGCTCATTGATAACCTTTTCCATAACTTTCGATATTATTGAAAGCAGTGCAACTGGTCGGTAGTTATTTGGCAAGGTCTTCTTACCTTTTTTAGGTATCGGCTGAACCGTGGCACATTTCCAGCAGGACGGAAATATTCCCTTTCTGTAGGATAGGTTAAAAAGTCTACAGAAAACTGGTGTTAGTTCCCTTGCACAGTTTTTGAGAACTATGGCAGGTATTCCGTCAGCGCCAGAAGCCTTCTTGGTGTCTAGCTTCATTAAAATATGCTTTATGATGCGCTGTCTGAAGACAACATCGGGCATCCTTGACTGCAATATGGGAAGCATTTCTTCGAAAAAGGGATGTAAGCTTCCCTACCAGCCAAAATAACATCGGAGACCTCCCTGGCGCAGTCAGATGGGTTATCGGATCGAAAACAAATGTCCATCCAAGAGAAAGTTCGAAAGTATTCCATGAGATCTTCCCATTTAGCAGATTTGTAGTGCCAAATCTTGCGCGGCCTAGGCGGCACTCTGTCACTGATTGGCAGGATACTCGATGATTCGATTTCGGCAATCGGCTGTGTGTTGTATGTATCAGTGTTGCATAAAACCAATAACACCCTCGGTAGCACTATCGTGTTGTTTTAAAAATGCCGTGAAAAACAAATGTATGTTTCGGTACCTAGGCAACGTAGACAGATATCATGACATCCCCGTCAATATATCTCATTGAGATATGGTGAGAACAAAGGTAACAATCCCTATAGAGTTGGGAAGATGGTGATAAAAAAGACCTGAAATTAAGGGCATATACCTAGTCATCTGGGTAAAAAAATTCGATTTTTGGATTTTTACATTTTCTTTTAGTGTCAGTGTTAGTCTTCAGAATATTTTCTGTAAGTTTCATAAGAATCGACGACGAAGTTATAGCAGTTTAAAAAAGTTTTTTTAGCAGTAGCGAGCAGCTGCTCTCGGGGCAACCTTCAAAGTTGTGCTTTAAACTTTTTTTTTTTGTAATATAATCCAAAGAGATTCTTTAATTATCCTTTTTAGAAGGGACAAAGCATTCACATCTGCTATTCGAAGGTTCTATATTCGAAACTGGGAGTTTGTGCACTACGGCTGTACAGTTCACTAGTAGAAGTTCACTCGTAGCAATTCAGTAGTAACAGTTATTAAAGTTAAATGTAATGACAGCTATGAGAGTTCATTGTGGCCGAAAGGCACCTGCTACGCAGCTAAAGTGGACGGAGAACCAGTTGACCTGGTCGAACGACAATTGTTACAAAGTACAAGAAAAGATAGAATGCGTCATAGACAAGAACAAATTAGTATTCTAGAAGCTCAAATAGCTGATGGAGAGTCAGCATATGGCCCTGGAGTCGATGGTTTAATTACAGGTTAGAATTTATCTTTGCATTACTATTTTTTAACCTGATTTTTTTCAAACCTAAAAGTTTAAACGCGTTTTTCTCGAAACTAATTTTTCTCAAAAACCGCTTGGCGGTGTACAAGATATCTCAAGAACCACTGAACCGATTTTGATGAAATTTGGTACATATTTTCCCTATACTGTTTTTGAATTTTGATTTTATCAAAAACCTTATTTTTAATTAACAAAAATGTAAAACGCGGTAATATCATTTTTCGCTTTTTTGGTTAAATCAATGCTAATTGATAAAATTTTTTCTTAATCCTTCGTTCCAAAAAAAAAATTGATCCTCTAGTAAACTAATTTCTTTCGAAATTTTGATTTCAGATGATCCAGTTTCCAGTAATCCTGCACAACGCAATGTTCCTTAAAAAAAAGAGGTTGCAGAAGGGGTGTAGCGCCGCTATGGTTTTTTTTCTGAATTAAAATTTCACAAATAGTATTTTAAGCTTTTTTTATGGATCTAGCACAGCTACAGGGAAGTCCCTAAAGCACTCCAGGAGCGGCATGGGTGCGGAAAAAACGATTCACGTTGTTCTTGAATCGCTGTAAATTGTACTCGGTGGACAACACAGCCCTGGGCAAATTATTCCAAAGGGATTATGTTCTCCATATAAAAAACTGCTTGAAAAGCGTTGTACGCGGAGTAACAACCTGGACCTCATACAGATGTGAAGTATTAGCGTGACGTGTATTTCTAACATGCCCCGCTCTGGGAGGAATTAAGTGGGCTACATCCTTCGAACACTTTCCATGAAAATACTTGTAGAACAGACTCAAGTCGCCGATGTTCCAGCGAATCAAGGCCGCCGGTCAGTTCCGGAACTCCAATCAGACGAACAGCTCTTCTTTGAATAGAATCCAACAAAGAGGGTGTGTATTTGGGACCGGAGACCCAAACATGGGAGCAGTACTCCATAGTTGGTCGAATTTGAGCTTTGTAAAGAATTAACAGTTGTTGTGAAGTGTAAAGCTTTCTGGTTCGAAATAATATTCCCAACTTTTGCTATACCTGCAACATGTTCATGCCAGGACATATTTGCTCCCAAATTAACGCCCAATAAATTGAGTGACGATGTTAGGGGAATGGAGTGCCCCGACATGACTATGTCGGGTTCAGCAACGTTAACTTTTTAGAAAAAACTGCCGCCTGGGGTTTTGTAGAGTTAAATTCCACTTGGTTACTGTCACCCCAAGATAGAATTTCTTCCAGGTCTTTGTTAAGTTGAACGACCTCCTTCTGTCTACGGGTATTCGCCTGAGTAGCCGATGTCCGAGCGTTCAAAGTGAATGACGAGATAAGCGTACTGTCATCTTCAAAGCTGTTGATTGGATTCCCGGTCTTTTCCAGCTGATCGTTATTGTAAATGAGAAAGAGAGTAGGAGACAGTATGGAACCCTGGGGCACACCGGCGTTGATAGTGTAGTTAGAAAGAAATCCGTCGACCGCCACTCGTAAAGAACACTCTCTGAGGAAACATGAGAGAGAGTTCTTACGTGTAATATATTATTATATAAAATAAGAATCTGATTTATATAATGAATAGTTTCGCTAAAAAATATTCCTAAAAAACGCGTTTTTTTTTTTTCGGCTGCGTGATTATCGACGTCTCCTTAATAAACATGACATCTTACCTTAAAGTATAATGTTCAACCTTCTCTTCAAAAAAAAATTAATTAACCCAATAGATAGGCTAAGTAATGGTACCTAAACTTTATATTTAATGAAATATTATTTTCGCCCCTTTTGAGAAGGAAATAACCCCAGGAAATAAGTTTTAACTCCTGCTAATTAATCTAGAAACAACAAACAGTAAAGGCCGTTTTATATGGGTATTATTATCTTACCCAAGCTCTGTCGTAAATTATTTTATGGTCTTACAGAGGGTCTGTTTTGAGTATCATTCCACTATCTCTTCTACAATATTATACATAAGGAAAAATATTTAGTTGGTAATATTATTCAACCTACCTAAAGGCAATAGCTATTTATAAACTCTCTGTTTTTTTGTTCTGCCTATTTACATGTGAATGCTGAAATGGCATATTTTTGACGATGTCGAAAACGAGCACATCAGTGACGCATCCTGTATGTAGTCTGTTTTAATATTCCTGTTAAGACCTTACCGAGGCTCTATACGAAATTATTTTATGTTTATTTGAGATGAAATTTTGATGAGAATGTGCGTATTTTAAGTAGATGTTTGCCATTTCAGATGTGCGAGACCCAAAATTAGGTTCACACGTATTTAAGTTTTATTAGTGTCGTAAAGAGACTAACTCGAGGTCTCTTCCAAAAGTACATACGTATACTAAAATTCTTGTATATTACTAAAACATCATCATATATATATATATATATATATATATATATATATATATATATATATATATATATATATATATATATATATATACAGGATATCATGAAACCCTTTTAGTATATTTAAAACGGTTGAACATTTTGAGGAAATGATTCCAAGAAAAACAATCATAAATGACGAATTTGAATAAAACTGAAAACTAATTTAAATCGTTTATTTGCTTTTTATAATATGCGCTAAAGTTTTTGTCAATCGCCAGGTCGATAATAATTACGTCGATATATTTAGAAAATACCCTGCCGACATATTGCAATTTTTATATTGAAAAGAAAATCCCATCAAAAACATAAAAATATAAAGAAAATGCCAAGTCTCGCAACGCAGTCCTTCCACCACAAAAAGTTGTGAAATCTCATGTAAAAAACCAAGTCAGTTATTTTAGTTAGTATCTATGGAAGCACCTATTCAACAACTTTATCATAAATTGTTATCTATTTAGTTACCTACCAACAATTATAGTGACCGTATCAATATTAGACATCTTTACTTCTATAATAAATATAATGACTTGGCAATCGCACGACAACATAATCACATAAGAATATTTCACTTAACAATTTTTTAATTACACAAAGTAGGTAAGTATTATTAAACGAATATATTTGATAAATGAAAAATATTATTAAATATAATATATTAATTAATAAATAATACAAATTATTCATAATGTTGGATTTTTTTGTGATTAATTAACTTTATACGACGTATTATTTACCGGGACTCACGGTTGACCTTGCATTATGCTATGTATGGCTGAGCGCTGCGCGCTCTCCGCGCTGTATCTCAAAAACGGTTAAGCGTATAAAAACATGTTTAGGGCAAAATTTGTAGAGAATTTTATGCTCTACAATTTTTATAATAAATACAAATATCATTAAACCCAAAGGAAGCGAGATATTTGCGAAAAACTGATTTTTGTGACCTTTGATCTTGAATATCTTAAGACGTGGACACGAGATTTTAAGACAACTTTTCGAATGCCAAAATAAAGGTTTATGCAAGTTTACAGCTTAGTATCTCTCATTCCGAGGTTAATCCTCTTTGTTGACTTAAGTGACTGTACCATTTAGAAAACGGGACTGAAATTTCGGGATGTTTCAGTTTTTCCTTCCTTTATAGGCTAAACACTAACTAAATTCAAAATTTGAAGTTTGTGTGTCTGCTAGAAGTACCTTAGAATTTTGATGATCGGTGAGTGTCAGTGACAAAATTAAAGAAGTTCGACTGGTGATAGTTCGTAAACTATAAGGTATAAATAGTAGGTAATTTAGGAATATAACTGGTATAGTATGTCCTCTTGATCACTGAAAATTCAGACTTCTAGCTTTATCCATGACGAAGTTACAGGGGGGTCGAAAGTGCCGTGAGTGGCTTCGAGAAAAGGATGGTACGGCTGTGCTTTCTGCTCTACTTGGCGGGGGCACAGCCGTGCCCCCAGATTTACCTTATTTAATAAAAAATTAATTCTTGGACACCTTAAGAAATAAGTGATATCAAAGTTTAAACATTGATTGACCAACAAAGTAGCTTCTTTTCTTTTTAGTGCGCTTTATCTTGTTACATTACATCGAACACTGACGCCATATTTATGAAAGTATACAAGCCTTCTTTCCACTAAAGGGAGATTTTCTAGAAAGTCTGACAAATCTGTGTGTAATAATAATAAGCAGCAGCATTTAAATTATCCTTTAAAGAAAAGTTTTAAAACAAATTCTAAACAGTTTTTACTTTTTTGGCATTCTATCAATTAACCCGACTATTATGTCACAATCAATTTTTAGGTTATTGGACATGCAGAACTAGAAAAAGAAATTTGGATACATACATACGTATATATACTACGTATATATATATATATATATATATATATATATATATATATATATATATATATATATATATATGTATATATATATATATATATATATATATATATATATATAGAGTTTGTCAAGTAAGAACGTGTCCGCGATAATTCATTTTTGGTAGATGAGATTCTAGCGATTCAACAAAAAATCAGTACAGGTAATCTTTGTCTACGAGGCACTTTAGTAAAAGTATCAGTCAATTCCGAACTTTCGTCGAAATCATGTAAAATCCAAAATGCGTCACTTGTTTGCGCGTCGGTTCGAGGAAAACTACGCTTTCCCGACATAGGACACAAATGGCCCGATCGTTTTGCTGTCCAAAACCGTAATCTGTTGTCCATGAAGTTTGAAATGATCGAACGTCTACCTTCTGTTTCTTCGCGGCCATAACGCAACGTAATTTTAATTTTTAAACTTTTCGACGACTATTAACTCGAACGGATGTTACTTCTACACCAAATGATCCAAACGTGTAGCCGCTTGCTATATATAGAAAAATAATGTTTCCAGAAAATTCCAATAATTACGTTTATTAAATCTCTTAGAACAAAAATTATTATGTACAACGCGCCCATTGCAATCAAAGGACCGAGTAGAAGTTAAATCTAACAAAAACTAAAGTTTGGCAATATAAAAAAGAGTTGCGGCGCGCGTCGGAACGATTGAAGTCAAGTTAAACAAAAACCGCCTTATAGCGGCTCTTTTGATCTGAATTGAGGACGTTTATTCGTGTTTTTCCTAGGCTTATATTTTGAGGCTTGCCGCCTTTAATACTTGCCGAAATTAAAGCCAAACCAATGCATTCAGTAAAATTATAAATTACAAAATATATATTTTTGTAGTTTTTGGTAATAATACCTAGTGACCTATATAATATATCGTTTTTTGTTTGTATCGTTAAAGTAATACTGTCTTCGATTATTTACTTAATTTCGAAACATGTCACAGATTACAGAATTAATGTGTAAACTTTGAATAGGTACGCGTGCCATTCAAAATTGCTTGGCGTGCCAGAGATGACACGCGTGCCATAGGTTGCCGACCCATGAACTAGAGTTTTACCCTTTTTGTAAGTTTCATTTTCAAAATGAAAATTATTCACAATTTGCTAAAATCCGGTACTCAAAACAACTTCCATATTTGAATGTTTTTTTACAACTAAATTATGCTAAATTAAAGCTAATTACTGCTTAATTGAGCTAGTATTGTGATAATTACTTTAAGCTTTGTTGTCTTCTCTGTCGATTCTAGACCGGTTGATGAGTCATGATATAATGACACGCATATATATAATATATATATATATATATATATATATATATATATATATATATATATATATATATATATATATATATATATATATATGTATAATATATATATATATATATAGATATATATATATATATATATATATATATATATATATATATATATATATATATATATATATATATATATATATATATATAGATCCACTAAATTGTACCTAAAACTGAAAAGTATACCAGGCGCCAATCGGAGGCGGTCTACGGTTACAGACCGACAGAGGAATGGTGCCGAAATTTGCCGATCAAAAGGGATTAAGCTTTTAAAGTTCCAGCGTAAGAGATTTTTTTTTAAGACTTTTCTCCCCTCAACTGTCGCTTGATGCTCCACGTTTAAGTTATTTAATTTTAATTAATTAATTTAATTTTAATTATGGAAGTTAAAGGAATTGTACAGTTGGTAAAATCTTTCTGCGTCTTCACATTATTATCTTGCCGTCATTTATTATATAACAAGCAGCATCCAAGTGATAGAAATATTTTAAACTAAATAAAATACTTTTGTGTGATAGAAATAATTAAACTTCGTTTTAGATCATTGTTGTACATTGCTGATAAAGTTTCGGCTAATATTCTCCAAGAAACGTAAGATATTTGAAAACTTTTCAAGTAGTTCAAATAACAATTCCGTAAGTAGGTTACTTTTTGCTTTTCGCTCGTAAAAGATTCTCTAGTTTTAATTACAAAAGTCGTTGCAATTGTGTCTGAAAAGTTCGACTTTAAATAGATTTGTATAAGGTTAGTCAGGTGTACGAAAACATAATTAATATCAACTACTAAGATTGAAGTCCATATTTTGGCAATTATTTACTGTTCTATCATCTGCTGATCTATCTGGGGATGCGTGTCATTATATCGTAACTCATCAGCCGGGCTAGGATCGACAGAGAAGACAAAAAAACTTAAAGTAATTATCACAATACTAGCTCAATTAAGCAGTAATTAGATTTAATTTAGCATAATTTAATTCTAAATAAATAACCGGTCAAGTGCAAGTTGAACTTGCGCAATTAGTGTTCGGTACGTTGATTGCTTTTAAAATAAAAAATGTTGTAATGAAAGTATAAAATGATCAGTGACTTCACAAAACAGACCCCAAATGTGTTTTCAACAAAGTTTATTTCCAGTCTTTACTGAAAATTGATGACCTTGAAATTTCTGTTTTTTATATACCAATTTTGGAACACTTTTCGCTTCTCTTGCAGACACCATCGATCATTTACAAAGTAACTATCCAAGTGCCGAAATTGCCGTCCTGGGCGACTTTAATGTCCACAATATCAACTGGCTCAAATATTCAAATACTACCGACGAACAAGGTCGTGAAGCTGAATCATTCTCAATCAGTTATGGCTTAACTCAGCTTATTGACGAACCAACACGGATCCCTGATCGAGACGGGGAGTTCGCCAGTCTTCTTGATCTGTTTTTTTTTTTAACCACCAATCCGGAGATTTACACGGTCACCGTAAATCCGCCGTTAGGTTCTTCCGACCATAAACTGCTTTCGACATCGAGTATCCTGCCAATCAGTGACAGAGAGGCGCCTAGGCCGCGCAAGATTTGGCACTACAAATCTGCTAAATGGGAAGATCTCATGGAATACTTTCGAACTTTCCCTTGGATGGACGTTTGTTTTCGATCCGATAACCCATCTGACTGCGCCAGGGAGGTCTCCGATGTTATTTTGGCTGGTATGGAAGCTTACATCCCTTTTTCGAAGAAATGCTCCTCCAACGGCAAGCCTTGGTTCGACCGAAAATGCAAAGAAGCTGTTGCTTCTAAACATATTGCCTACCGACAATGGCGTGAAAATCCTAACACCTTAAATCGAAACATCTTTGTTCATGCCCGGAACAGATGCAAGGGAATTATCGACGAAACCAAGGAGGCACACAATCAACGAATTAGAAACAAACTTCTCGCTTGTCCCAACAATTCCAGGTCCTTCTGGGCAGTCGCTAAGGCAGTTAGTCAAAACTTTACCAAATCCACGATACCACCACTCACACGGCCAGATAATTCCATTGCAATCACACCTGTTGAGAGAGCGAACTTGTTGGCTGAACTCTTTGCTTCACATTCTACTGTCGATTTCCAAGGAAAAACACCACCATATATGCAGTCAAGGATGCCCGATGTTGTCTTCAGACAGCGCATCATAAAGCGTATTTTAATGAAGCTAGACACCAAGAAGGCTTCTGGCGCTGACGGAATACCTGCCATAGTTCTCAAAAACTGTGCAAGGGAACTAACACCAGTTTTCTGTAGACTTTTTAACCTATCCTACAGAAAGGGAATATTTCCGTCCTGCTGGAAATGTGCCACGGTTCAGCCGATACCTAAAAAAGGTAAGAAGACCTTGCCAAATAACTACCGACCAGTTGCACTGCTTTCAATAATATCGAAAGTCATGGAAAAGGTTATCAATGAGCATCTTCTAAAATATCTTGAACGATTCAATATTATTAGCGATCACCAATATGGTTTTCGTAAACATAGATCAACAGGAGATCTTCTGACTTATGTAACACATGTTTGGAACAACGCAATTGAACACTTTGGAGAATCTCGAGCGGTTGCTCTTGACATATCCAAGGCATTCGACCGTGTTTGGCACGATGGACTGTTGGCTAAGTTGCGCTCTTATGGTATGTCTGAAAGGTTCTGTTTGTGGCTCTCATGTTTCCTCAGAGAGCGTTCTTTACGAGTGGCGGTCGACGGATTTCTTTCTAACACCCTCACTATCAACGCCGGTGTGCCCCAGGGCTCCATACTGTCTCCTACTCTCTTTCTCATTTACATTAACGATCTGCTGGAAAAGACCGGGAATCCAATCTATAGCTTTGCAGATGACAGTACGCTTGTCTCTTCATTCACCTTGAACGCTCGGACATCGGCTGCTCAGGCGAATATCCGCAGACAGCAGGAGGTCGTTCAACTTAACAAAGACCTGGAAGAAATTCTATCTTGGGGTGACAGTAACCAAGTGGAATTTAACGCTACAAAAACCCAAGCGGCAGTTTTTTCTAAAAAAGTTAACGTTGCTGAACCCGACATAGTTATGTCGGGGCACTCCATTCCCCTAGCATCGTCGCTCAATTTGTTGGGCGTTGGTTTGGGAGCAAATATGTCTTGGCATGAACATGTTGCAGGCATAGCAAGGAGAGCTTCTCAAAAATTGGGAATATTATTTAGAACCAGAAAGCTTTACACCCCACAGCAACTGTTAATTCTTTACAAAGCCCAAATTCGACCAACTATGGAATACTGCTCCCACGTTTGGGGCTCCGCTCCCAAACATACACTGCATTTGTTGGATTCTGTTCAGAGAAGAGCGGTCCGTCTGATTGGGGACCCGGAATTGACTGGCGGCCTTGATTCGCTGGAACATCGAAGAACGGTTGGCGACTTGAGTCTGTTCTACAAGTATTTTCATGGAAGGTGTTCGAAGGATGTAGCCCGCTTAATTCCTCCCAAAGCGGTGCATGTTAGAAATACACGTCGCGCTGGTGCTTCGCATCCGTATAAGGTTCAGCTTGTTACTCCGCGTACGACGCTTTTCAAGCAATCTTTTATATGGAGAACGTCATCCCTTTGGAATAATTTGCCCAGCGCTGTGTTTCCCACCGAGTACAATTTACAGCGATTCAAGAACAACGTGAATCGCTTTTTTTTTTTCCGCACTCGTGCCGCTCCTGGAGCGCTTTAGGGACTTCCCTGCAGCACGTGTGCTAGACCAATAAAAAAAAAAAAAAAAAAAAAGATAAATTATTATAGGTAATGCACTCGTGATAATTTTCGTTCATTCTACACCCCGTGTTCCAGATTTTTTTCAAAAAAGTCGGGTGTGACAGACAGACACCGAAGTGATATTATAAGTGTTCCGTACGGAACAATAAAAATACGTTAAAATATGGAAGTCGTTTTGAATAGTGGCTTTTCACAAATTGTGAATAATTTTCATTTTGAAAATAAAACTTAAAAAAAGAGTAAAACTTTAGTTGCTACCGAGCACGTGATAAATGCGAAAGAATATCAGTTAGATTAGATGGAACATCCGTAATAAATAGTCACGTCATTCGGCAAACCTCAGTAACGGTGAGTCCATACAACGTGAAATTACCCGTAAGTAAAAACAAAAAAAAAATCGAGAAAATAAGTATTTAAAAATAAATAACATGAGTTGAAAAGGAATCTCAGAAAAAAAAAAATCAACCTAGAATTACCATCTGAAAATTCCACCTGATATTTTGGGTAGAAATTATACCTGGAATTTTCATCCAAAATACCACGTGGAATTTCTATATCAGGGGTCGGCAACCTTTTAACTAAGGGGTGCCAGTTTTCATCCATACAACATTTTGCGTGCCGCCATAGGTACTTACTACAACTGAAATTAACAAAAATTAACTTAAAATATTGCTTTTAGAAGGTGTAATTACAAAAAAATTTTAACATTTAACAAATAATTTTATTATACTAGTCCTAGGACCTAGTGTGAACCCTGTGCTTGAAGTTCTTTAGATAGTTTTCTTTTATCCGCTTCATGTCGGATTATTTTCATTGTCACAGATGCTTCCGAGTTGTCTGTTGTCAGCCTGCTTCGGTACGGGTCTAAAATCACTCTCATATGGGAAAAAAGTTATTCACAAATATAGGATGATCCGAAAGCTGTAAGCATGGCAAACGCTACTTTCTTAAAACAAATAAATTTCTCTGGTAAACTCATCCAACAACTGAGTATCTCGTTTGAATGGTTCTGTCAGTCACCTTCTAATATCCTTCTTAATTCTACAAATTTCGTGTTCCATAACTCGGAGCTTTTAAATTCAATGTATTGAAGATCAAAATCATTAATGTCCATCCATGAGAAAAGAGATATGTCAAAGCAACTGCTGGAAAAAATCCATTAAATCTGGTTTGATTAAAAAAGCGAACATAGGACCATGTTTATCAAAATCCTGACCCCTCTCGATAAACTCCTCTTTAAAATTAGTCATATATTTAAAAATTTCGTCTATTAGTTTTGCCTGAACCTTGTAACTTTAAGTAGAGTTCACTGAAATGGTTTGTAATATCAATAAGAAACATTAACATACAGATCCAGTTCTTATCTTCTAGTTCAGGCTAAGCATCCACTTGATTTTTTTTCCAACAAGAACGATTTAATTTCGCCCAGACAATGCACAAATCTAGAGAGCACTTTACCACGGCTGAGCCAGCGCACATTATTGTGCAATGGTATATCTGAATATGCACTTTCTAATTCCGCCAGTTAACTATTTTAACCACCCTATCCATCACGAATTTTAAACTTCCAGCGGAGATTTTAGCGCACAAACTCTCTTGGTGAATTATGCAATGAAAATTCAAAACTGATCGACCCATGCGTTCAATAAGGAGGGAAACAAATCCTTTATGTCTCCCAATCATAGCAGGAGCGCCATCTGTCGTTACGCAAAAAATTTTATTTAAATCAATGTTCCGCTTTTCAAAATGTTTAACAAATTCTGAAAAATATATCCTCTCCTCTTGTAGTTCCCTGCAATGGGAGCAGACAAATCAAGTCTTCATACACACTGCCATCATCGAAGTATCGCGCAAACGATTGCCAGACGGGCAATGTCATTAATATCGACACTTTCATCCGATGCTACACTAAATACAAAACTTCGTTTGATAGCGTCTCTCTGCTGTTTTTGGATATTTTGTGTCATTTCGGTATCCCTAATCCTGGCCAATATTGTATCCTTATTGGGCAAGTCGTCGAATAAAATCTCGCCAGTACTCAAAAACGTTTGCTTCATAAATTCTCCGTCAGTGAACGGCTTACCCTTTTGTGCCAACGATTGTGCAATTTTGAAACTGCATTCAGTTACCTGATTTTTTTCTTGGAAAACTTTGCTAAAGAATGTTGACTGTTTCTCGTATTGTTTACTTGCTCTTTATATTGCCTTCCTTTTATCAGCGTTATCTTTAAATGACGATTCATGTTTTATCTGGAAATGTCGTTGAACACTAGATGTCCGGAAAACTACGCTTTCCCGACATAGGACACAAATGGCCCGATCGTTTTGCTATACAAAACCGTAATCTGTTGTCCATGAAGTTTGAAATGATCGAACGTCTACCTTCTGTTTCTTCGCAGCCATAACGCAACGTAATTTTAATTTTTAAACTTTTCGATGACTATTGACTGGAACGGATGTTACTTCTATACTAAATGATCCAAACGTGCAGCCGCTTGCTATATATAGAAAAATAATGTTTCCATAAAATTCCAATAATTACGTGTATTAAATTTCTTAGAACAAAAATTATTATCTACAACGCGCCCATTGCAATCAAAGGGCCGCCTAGAAGTTAAATCTAACAAAAACTAAAGTTCGGCAATATAAAAAGAGTTGCGGCGAGCGTCGGAACGATTGAAGTCAAGTCAAACAAAAACCGCCTTATAGCGGCTCTTTTGATCTGAATTGAGGACGTTTATTTGTGTTTTTTCCTAGGCTTATGTTTTGAGGCTTGCCGTCTTTAATACTTGCCGAAATTAAAGCCAAACCAATGCATTCAGTAAAATTATAAATTACAAATATATATTTTGTAGTTTTTGGTAATAATACCTAGTGACCTATATAATATATCGTTGTTTGTATCGTTAAAGTAATGCTGTCTTCGATTATTTACTTAATTTCGAAACATGTTACAGATTACAGAATTAATGTGTAAACTTTGAATAGGTACGCGTGCTATTCAAAATTGCTTGGCGTGCCAGAGACGGCACGCGTGCCATAGGTTGCCGACCCCTGTTCTATATGGAAATTTCAGGTGGAAAAATATAAAGCACATAACAGGTATTCAATGTACTTGTGCTGCTGAGGCTTTAGAGCGATGTAATCATATTTATGCTGTCATTCATTACGTCAACAAAGACCGAGAATTATCAAAAACCAGTACCGAGCAAGAATGGGGCAGGCCATCGGTCAATCAAATAGGCAAGAAAATATATTCAAATTAATATTGCAGCTTTCTCATACCAAACCATCGAGTTCACGCCATGACACATACATCCCGGAAGTGGTATTTAATACAGAGTGATTCGCGTAATTTTAACGGAAGAATACTCGACTTTGGAAGAGCGTCGAAAAAGAGAACAAAGGGATATTGTGAGTCGTAGAATATTGTATTGGGCCAATTCCCTTTGCTATTTTGACAAGCAACCACTCAACCCTTATCTCCGCGACTTTTTACTGATATTTTATCCATAATTGTTAATATAATACCGCAAATTCAAGAATCTTTAGCACATAAACATTCGGGGAAAGTGCGAATTTCCGCCATCGCGCGCGCTGCTAGTCTTCTGAGAGTAAACTCTGCCTCTTTGCCCGAAGCGAAAAGCTAATGAACACACTCATTCATGAGAATGAGAACGTTTGTAAAGGGTGTCCCAAAATTCACGCAAGAAGTAATTTTGATAGAAAACACAAGTTTGTAATTAATACGCATACGCACTCTTTTGTCGAAATTTCCCATGACCGTTTTGCATAAATGTAGCTGAATTTCGTTGATACAGCGCTTAATTTCCTCCTTCAAGTCGTGGGTGGTCGTGGGCTTGTTAGCATAAACCTTAGACTTTAAAAATCTAGGCGGCCAATTCTGATCACCAAAACAGGATATTACACGACCAGGAAATGACTCATGCTGTAATTGAATTGTTTCTCGGGTTGTACGGCATGTGGCACCGTCTTGTTGAAACCCTATGTCTTCCACATCCATACCTTGTAATTTAGGCACAAAAAACTGGATTATCTTATCGCGATAACGATCACCATTAACTGTTATTACCTGGCCAACCGCATTTTCGAAGAAGAATGGTCCGATGATGCCTCCATCACAAAATCCGCACCAAACAGTGACACGTTGTGGTTGCATTTGTTTGGCAACAAAGCCATCAAGATGGAAATGAGCCTCATCGCTGAAGATGATTTTCTTCGAAAAATCAGTATCCACTTGTTGTTGTTCCATAATCCATTCAACGAACACTCTTCGTTGTGCGTGGTCAGTAGGCTTCAGTTCTTGAGTCAATTGAACTTTGTAAGCATGAAGATGCAAATCTTTCCTGAGAATACGCTGTAGAGAGCTTCTCGAAATGTCCAATTCTTGACCACGGTACCGAATTAATGTTCCTGGAGTCTCAGCAACACTCTCACGAACTGCTTTAATGTTTTGTGTCGAACGACTTGTTGAAGGTCGGCCAGAGTGTTTAAGATCACTAATTGATCCATTCTCCCTGAATTTTTCAATTAATCTCTTCACAGTTGATGAGGTTAAATCACTATTCCCACCATATTCTGTACGAAAATTTCGAACTGTAACTGCCAAACTTTTATTATTTTTAAAATATTGCTCAACAATGAAAACACGTTGTTCTTTTGTGTAGCGCTCCATTTTTAATAGCCCTGAACTGTCAGCTGTCGCGCTGTGTTTTTTGTTTTGTTAGCAACACTTTACCATACAAATGGCGCCAAAATCTTGCGTGAATTTTGGGACACCCTTTACATTTAAGATTTTTCATATTCATTGTGAAATAAATAATTTTCAGGGGATTTAGTGACAAGAATTGAAACGTTGTCCATGCATATAATTATAACATAATTACTGTAGACATGAACCACGCATTTTGCATTATTAAAATTTAGTTAACTCTATTTACTTCATGTCTAAATACGTTTAATGTTATTTTTAAAATGAAACTCACCAATGTATAACATGCATGAGCATTACTTATTTAGTACATGTAAAGCGTCATATTATGTCAAAAGTTTCGAGCTCCCAGGCACTTCCGGGAAAAGAACTAAGCAAATAATATTCTCTAGAAGTTGTTTTTTTACAACTTTAATGCATATAAACAAACAACATTTTATCTTAAATAAACATAAAATAAATTAACATACATTTGAAAGAAGATAGTAACAGACATATAAAACAGCCTATAAATTTACGTTGTTTCCAGATGACTTAACAAAAGGTTAAAACTGAGATTTTTTTAAGTTAGTAGGAAGTTTACTATGAAAGAAATAGGGTCGGAATTTTGAATAAAATAAGGAACAGTAAATTTTTTATGTACAAACATCTTTTCAAGCTTCGGTATTCGAACCGTAGAGATAAATTCCTTAAAAATAAAAAGAAAACTGCAAACAGTAGAGAACAGAAAAGGCACTGATGGCATTAATGAAAGTGTAACAAAGTGGTCTTTGATTTAAAACTTTGGACATAAACGTTTGTAACATTCATTTTTTCCTAGAATTTAAGATTATGTTACGACACTGTTTTTTCTCCCTATAATTTATTTTACTAGCAGTGCCCGCAGCTCCGCTCGCGTGGACTTGATTCACTACTATCGTCACTGCTTATTCGTTATGTTACCTAACGTAATTTTCATTAACTAGGCTTATATCTGCTCATCTCCCATTATTTTTCTTTATCTCCCATTATTTCCCCTTATCTTCCATTATCTCACTTTATCTCACACTATCTCAACTTATCTCGCAATATTTCTCCTTATCTCCCATTATTTCTCCTTATCTCCCATTATCTCACCATAACTCCCATTATCTAGACTTCTCTCTGCTTATCTCCCATTATTTCTCCTTATCTCCCATTATTTATAATTATCTCCCATTATCTCACCTTATCTCCCATTATCTAGACTTATATCGAATTATATAGAACATATGTATAAATGTATAAAAACACGTAAATCGGATAAGTGATTCTCGAGTGATAAGCGCACTAACGGACAGACAGACAGACAGAGTGACGTTGCATTTTATCTATATTATAGTTAGAGATTTATATTATTATATAACCTGCCCAAAGAATATATGTATGAATATAAAAAAGACACGTAAATCGGATAATTGGTTCTTGCGTGATAAACGCACTAATGGACAGACAGACAGACAGAGAGACATTGAATTTTATATATATTATAGATTATAGATTACAGATATTCTCTGCTACATAATATTGTTCCATATTTAATGGTTTAGGCTGTGAAGTGCAAGGGAACACGCTAGCGGCAAACTTTTTTCCGACTTCATTCACTATTATCATCACTGCTCATTCCTTATGCTACCTATCGTAATAAAATATAGCCTATAACCTGACCAGAGAACATATGTATGTTTTAAAAAAAAAGTAAGTAAATCGGATAAGTGGTTCTCCAGTAATAAGCGCAGACACACAGGGAGACGTTGCATTTTATATATATTATAGATTACATTTTTATATTAATTGCAGTGATTTCAATTCTTGAGTAGTGTAGCTTAAAACAGTGTTTTAAATTTTTGAGCAGTTTAATTTAAATAGGCAGAGTGTGTTGCCGACTTCACTTATTTAGTTTGCATTATTTTTTTCGCCAATTTTAAAAATGGCACTTTGGAGAAGAGACTAAGATCGATTTTTTAAGGGCTTTTTTCCACCATGAAGCAGTAGTGGCATTTTTCCGGCAATAGGCCGTAGTGGCTTTCTTCTCCAACACGCGAGAGTGTTTTTTTTTTCTCAGTGATGTAGTAGTGCAGTAACGGTTTCTAGCTCTCAAATTTAAGGCCTTTTTCCTTTCTTGAAATATCCTGCTCATCCTCAGGCATTTCCGGTCAAAAAGTGTTTAGCAACCCAAATGAAACTAGGATGGTAATGGCTGAGACAATATTTTTATGAGGATCTCACTAGGAAAGGCCGAGTAATTTATGGAAAACCCACGAGGAGTAACCAATCCGTAAGTCATAAGCACACCAGTCTAAATATCTTACTTCCTGTTTACAAGTGTGTTTCCAACGACTACTCAACACGTGTAACATAATTCGCGGAGTTAATTTCACAAACTTTTAAAATCGAGTTTTATCAAGTCTTTCATTATAAACTTAGTAACCCTAATTTAAGGACTCTGTGCCATAGTGTACACTATTCTAGCTTAAGGGGGTTTTTATTTAGTAGAAGTAATTTTTAAGAGTGTAATAAAGTTAGGAATTTTTATATTGTTAATAAATATACCCTTTTTTACTTAAATGTGTAGTGTCTCATTACACTCCTGCTCTTTCTTTCAGAACGCAACGGTTGTACGTAAATTAATTTTATTTCAACAACTAAATAACTCTTTAGTATTTTTTCATTTTTTTTGAGCTGAACTTAGATTATTTTTATTCTAAGATGATTGGTGCCCAAAAACTGTACAATCAAACTTTAAACAACTATAGAGACTATTTTCAAAAGGCGTACAGAAATTACCTCGATCTCCATGTACTCTACCAGTAAGAAACGAGCTAGCTGATGTCTTAATTCTGTCCTCTATCAGTATTAATATCCACTCAATCCATTCTCAAAATTAAGATATACATAAGGGGCAAATAACAGCTGCTATTTAATAAATATATATTAAAAGTGAAGAAAGTTATAACGTTTCAATGTATATGCAAAAAAGATGGTAAAATTTTGTACCCGATATTTTCTTCCAAATATCAGGTCAGTCAATAAGTTTAGAAAACGACACCTATGGAGCATCACTTGAACCAAATATTTAACACCATTTTGAAGCTTTATCTGTCGTATAAACACACCCTAAATTTCAAGTCGATCTGTCAAGTCATTCATTGTTTATCAGCTGGTTAAAGTAGACATGTTTACTACTCAGTATATATCACCACTACATCAAACAGTTCATTTTTGCACTCGACGCGCGTTTCGCTAACCATGTTAGCTTCATCAGGAGCGATGATTGACTAAAGCTAAACTACAAATCTACCCTATTTATACTTAGCCTAACCCTTGAATTACTCAGGCGGAACTAATGGCATAGGCAAAGCCATCAGTTCCGGTCAAGTAACCAGTAGGGGGGGCTATAAGGAATAGGCCCTCTGTCTTTATTTAAACTACTTTTACATTTTATAATTTCCATACTTTCGTATGCGTTCAACAATCGCCTATCAGATACATTTTTTATTAATCTTAAATTATCTAATATTACAGTATGATCAGCTTCAAGGGCATGTTCGGCAATGCTAGACTTTTCTGTTCTATTGTATTTTAAGTGTGCTAAATGTTCTTTAAATCGTGTTTTAATTGACCTTTTAGTTTGCCCAACATGCTCCTTGTCACAATCATTACAACTAATTTCATAAATTCCACTTTTCTCAAAATTAGGAATTTTATCTTTGGATTTCCTAAGATATTCTTCAGATTGTCTGATGACTTATAGACTAAGGTGAGGCCTACCTTATTAAATACCTTATTGAGTCCCTTGCTATATTTCGGATTATATGGTATGGAGACATACTTGGTGTTATTTTCCTCGCGTGTAAAAAAGGTGGAATTCTGAATATTAAACCTAAACTTATGTATATTTATTAGCTTATTTACTAAGTCATCGTCATAACCATTAACTCTAGTTATATTTCTAATACGATTCCTTTCTTTATTAAAGTTTACTCTATTCAGAGGGAAAGTGACCAAACGATGAACCAAACAATGTAATGAGGCTAATTTGTGTTGCTTACAATGAATTGAATCATTAGGAATATATCTATCTGTTACTGTGTCCTTCCTATAGATATCAAATTCTAATCTATTATTATTTTTAATAATTAAAATATCTAGAAAAGGCAATTGTCCCTTTGTTCTCAACTTCGTAAGTGAATTTAATGGAATCATACCGGCTATTTAATTTAGAAACAAAATCATCAATGTTTGCTTTCTTTGTATCAAAAATCGCGAAAATATCATCCACATACCCATACCATACCCTTGGGAAACATTCGAATTCTTGACTGGCTTCGGTTTCAAACTTACTCATGAATAAATTGGCTATGAAAGGTGATAAGCAATTACCCATAGCTGTTCCTTCTTTCTGAACATAAAATTGACTGTTATATTGGAAATAATTTGTTCCATACAAAGTTTGGATAATGTTAAGTATTCATGAATAATTTCGTTCTCAAAGTCATTCATTCTAATTAATCAATTACATTTTTAGTTCATCGTTTGGTCACTTTCCCTCTGAATAGAGTAAACTTTAATAAAGAAAGGAATCGTATTAGAAATATAACTAGAGTTAATGGTTATGACGATGACTTAGTAAATAAGCTAATAAATAGGCATAAGTTTAGGTTTAATATTCAGAATTCCACCTTTTTTACACGCGAAGAAAATAACACCAAGTATGTCTCCATACAATATAATCCGAAATATAGCAAGGGACACAATAAGGTATTTAATAAGGTAGGCATCGCCTTAGTCTATAAGTCATCAGACAATTTGAGGAATATCTTAGGAAATCCCAAAGATAAGATTCCTAATTGTGAGAAAAGTGAAATTTATGAAATTAGTTGTAATGATTGTGAAAAAAAGTATGTTGGACAAACTAAAAGGTCAATTAAAACACGATTTAAAGAACATTTAGCACACTTAAAATACAGTAGAACAGAAAAGTCTAGCATTGCCGAACATACCCTTGAACCTGATCATACTGTAACATTAGATAATCTAAAAATTGATAAAAAATGTATCTGATAGGAGATTGTTGAACGCATACGAAAGTATGGAAATCATAAAATGTAAAAGTAGTTTAAATAAAGACAGAGGGCCTATTCCTTATAGTCCCCTCTACTGGTTAATTGGCCGGAACTGACGGCCTTGCCTATGTCATTAGTTCCGCTTGAGTAATTCAAGGGTTAGGCTAAGTATAAATAGGGTAGATTTTGTAGTTTAGCTTTAGTCAATCATCCTGATGAAGCTAACATGTTTAGCGAAACGCGCGTCGAGTACAAAAATAAAGTGTTTGGTGTAGTGGTGATATGTACTGAGTAGTATCATTGTTCCAAAGATTCCACATTCCCAACTTAGTTTATTTAAGATGTCAAAAGCCCGATTGTTTCTGTTTTAACACAATAATCAAACTCGGTAAAACACTACAACTATTTTACTGAACATTCTTGCCTAACTCGACAAACAAACGGGTTAAAAGAGTAGTCCATTTATATTTAATAACCCTGTATTGTGACATCGTATGTAGAATATTCGTAGGGATAATACTTCTGCGACAAACCCTAAACAAATATTTTTAAACCTGCTCTTTACTATCCTGGTAATAAAAATTTACTACGCATAAACGTATCGTTATATTTTATACATCAAAAAGGTAGATACTTAAAATTCAACCTCTTCTAGTCGCATCAAAATTTCATCTTAAATCAACATCAGATAAGTAAGGAAGAAAGATAATTACATACGTATAAAACAGCCTTTATATTTAGGTTATTTCTGGATGAGTTAACAAGGGGTAAAACTTATTTTCGGGGATGATTCTTTTCCTGCGGTAGCAGGAAATATATTACAATAGAGTTGGAGTTTTATTGGAATATGAGAAAATTCTTGGATTATGACGAATTTTTTCAAGGTAAAGAAAATATTTGTATTATTACGGAAAAATATTTTTCTTTTTTTTGTTGAGGAACAGTACAAGGGATGCTGGGCGATTCCTTAATCGCTACAGGTGTGCGGAAGTTGTGATTCACGTTGATTAGGTTTCATAACGGCAACTTTTTGAGAAAAAATTGTTACCTGGGTTTGTGCAGCGTTAAATTTTACTTGGTTGAAATTTTTGTAAAATTTTATTTTCCATACTTGCCTTTGCGAAAGGGACATGCACTTATGTCAGAGAGAATATATTCCAGCTATTTAAATCATCGCTGAGTACGTTTCCTTTTTTAAAAAATTTCTAATAACAATATTATATATATATATATATATATATATATATATATATATATATATATATATATATATATATATAAGAAAGAGGAAGGACAGTAACAGGGCATTGGCAACAAACAATCCTAAGTTTAACTACTGGGAAACGCCCTTATAAGGAGAAGAGATGAGCAATCAAAGATCTAAAGGCTCTAGTATCTGCTTTTTATTTTTATTATCGAGCTTTCGCTGCCTAATGGTAGCTTCTTCTAGATTCTAAAAATGGAAACCAGGTACAGAAAATAAACCAAAACGTTCGTTTTTTAGAATGTGATTAAATGAATTGTAAGACTGTATGTGAAATTACTTACAAAAATTTAGCAGTGTAAGTAATTTCACATACAGTCTTACAATTCATTTAATCACATTTCTAAAAAACGAACGTTTTGGTTTATTTTCTGTATCTGGTTTGCATTTTTAGAATCCAGAAGAAGCTAATATTAGGCAGCGAAAGCTCGATAATAAAAAGTAAAAAGCAGATACTAGAGCCTTTAGATCTTTGATTGCTCATCTCTTCTCCTTATAAGGGCGTTCCCAGTAGTTAAATTTGGGATTATATATATACAGTCCCTGGCCAAATTATTAGACGCACTGCAAGATTTCATGTAAAATATTAATTACCGAGTGATATAGTACCGTTTTATTATTTTAAATTGATTTGTTTTTTATTTTTATATTATCCAATCAATTACCTATTTATTTGACATAAAAAGTTTCTCAAACTGGTACAGTTTCTCGAACTCGTAAAAACTACCACTAAAATGGATGTTTAGTTTTTTAAATAAGTTCTATCGACTTCACAACCTGGTCTTAAGGTGATCTCAAAAACAAATTTTCGATGCAGTAAAAAGGAAATCTGCAACATGTCTTAAGAAATAAGTTTCCCCTATCAAAATGCAAAACAGATTTAGTTTTGGACCTAACGCGGTAAAGCCAATAAAAAGTAGGATTACATATTGTAGAACGCATTACTGGAAGTATGAATGAAGACTAGCTGGGAACCCTGGTTGCAGTTGCGGAAATCCCTCTGAGACGCCATATCACATCGCCATGACCTACCCCAGCAGGATATATCCAGGCTCAGTGCAAGAACTACCGGAAGCTGAAGCTGATGCGGTGGTTCAATAGCTCAAGGAACTGGACATCCATATATGAAGATTAAGTCCCTCTGTCCTTATAATGACTCTAGTGCTTGTGATATAACTGTTTTTTTTTTATTTATGCACCCGTTTAATTATTTTTACTACAAGTATGTTTGTCTTTTACATTGCCAACAGTGCCATACGATATATATATATATATATATATATATATATATATATATATATATATATATATATATATATATATATACATATATATATATATATATATATATATATATATATATATATATATATATATATATGTATATATATATATATATATATATATATATATATATATATATATATATATATATATATATATATATATACATATATATATATATATATATATATATATATATATATTACAGTAGAGGTTTTCACGGGTGGTGGAATGTAATACATTAAAATTTGGGGTGACAATCCTTTCGTCTAACGATGAATTTGCACGACGTTTTGTCAAAATCTCATTTGGCATTTTCAGGTGTTCTTGCTGCTGCTGCTACTCGATACTGTGATCTTGCAGCTGCAGCAGCAAGAGCACTTGAAAATACCAAATGGGATTTTGGCGAAACGTCATGCAAATTCAACGTTAGACGAATGGATTGACACCCGGAATATATATATATATATATATATATATATATATATATATATATATATATATATAAATATATATATATATATATATATATATATATATATATATATATATATATATATATATATATATATATATATATATATATATATATATATATATATATATATATACGAGGCTGGTTTGAAAAGTCCGTGCAAAAAAAAAACTATTTATGTGTTTGGGGTAAACCTTTTTTATTTTTCGACATAGTCTCCTTTTAGGCTTATACATTTCGTCCAACGATGTTCTAGTTTGTTGATCCCTTCCGAATAATAGGATTTGTCCAAGTCTGCAAAATACCCATTAGTGTCTGCAATCACCTCCTCGTTTGAATAAAATCTTTGTCCCGCCAGCCATTTCTTCAAATAGTAGTCCGGAGAATAGGGGGGATGTGAAACGAGTTGGAATCCTATTTCCATTAATTTTGCGACCACAACTGCTGAGGTGTGTGCTGGTGCGTTGTCGTGATGGAAAAGGACTTTCTTGTGGGCCAATCGCGGGCGTTTTTTTTCTTGCAGCTCGGTTTTCAAACGGTCCAATAACGATGAATAATATTCACCTGTAATAGTTTTTAACCCTTTTCCAGATAGTCGATGAGGATTATCCCTTGCGAATCCCAAAAGACAGTCGCCATAACCTTTCCGGCCTAAGGAACGGTCTTCGCCTTTTTTGGTGCAGATTCCCCCTTGGTAACCCATTGTTTAGATTGTTGTTTGGTCTCAGGAGTATAGTAATGTATCCATGTTTCATCCACAGTGACGAAACGATGCTTAAAGTCCTCCGGATTCTTCTGGAACAGCTGCAAACCATCCTTGCAACACTTCGCACGATTCCGTTTTTGGTCAAGCGTGAGCAATCGCGGCACCCATCTTGCGGATAGCTTTCTCATGTCCAAATGTTTATGCAAAATATTATGTACCCGTTCAGTCGAGATGCCCACAGCACTAGCAATCTCACGCACCTTAACTCTTCTGTCATCCATCACCATATCATGGATTTGATCAATGATTTCTGGAGTCGTAACCTCCACAGGCCGTCCAGAACGTTCAGCGTCACTTGTGCTCATATGGCCAGTCCGAAAATTTTGAAACCACTTATAAACTGTTCTAATCGAAGGTGCAGAGTCACCATAATGTTTATCAAGCTTCTCTTCAGTCTCCTGAGGCGTTTTGCCTTTCATAAAGCAATGTTTAATCACCACACGAAATTCTTTTTCGTCCATTTCTTGAAAATCACTCGACTTCCTTGATTCACACGAATGCCAAACACAAAGAAATAGACCAATGTGGCTGAAACTTGGTGTGCGTTCATTCAAGAGATGCTACTAACTAAACATGACCTCGAAACGCGCAGGTGGTGCCATCTCTCGGACTTTGCACGGACTTTTCAAACCAGCCTCGTATATATATATATATATATATATATATATATATATATATATATATATATATATATATATATAAAGACAAACATACTTGTAGTAAAAAGAATTAAACGGGTGCATAAATAAAAAAAAAAAAAACTTATATCACAAAACACTAGAGTCATTATAAGGGCGGAGCAGCTTAATCTTCATATATGGATGTCCAGTTCCTTGAGCTATTGAACCATCGCATCAGCTTCAGCTTCGGGTAGTTCTTGCATTGAGCCTGGATATATCCTGCTGGGGTAGGTCAGTACTTACAAAAATTTAGCAGTGTAAGTAATTTCACATACAGTCTTACAATTCATTTAATCACATTCTAAAAAACGAACGTTTTGGTTTATTTTCTGTACCTGGTTTGCATTTTTAGAATCCAGAAGAAGCTAACCATTAGGCAGCGAAAGCTCGATAATAAAAAGTAAAAAGCAGATACTAGAGCCTTTAGATCTTTGATTGCTCATCTCTTCTCCTAAGGGCGTTTGGGATGCATGTATGTAAATATTTTGGGTTTTTTTTTGCAGGAATGCTGTTCGGTTATCTTAAAGTTGTTTTATTGTAGCCAGGATTTAATAAGGACAGTAACTATTTAATTTTTTTATTACATTATTATTTATAAAGTATAAATGTTTAATTGCAAAATTATTTTATATATATATATATATATATATATATATATATATATATATATATATATATATATATATATATATATATATACTGGGAAACGCCCTTATAAGGAGAAGAGATGAGCAATCAAAGATCTAAAGGCTCTAGTATCTGCTTTTTATTTTTATTATCGAGCTTTCGCTGCCTAATGGTAGCTTCTTCTGGATTCTAAAAATGCAAACCAGGTACAGAAAATAAACCAAAACGTTCGTTTTTTAGAATGTGATTAAATGAATTGTAAGACTGGATGTGAAATTACTTACAAAAATTTAGCAGTGTAAGTAATTTCACATACAGTCTTACAATATTTACAATTTTTTTATTCATAAACTTCTGTTGAAGAGGAGACTGACCGTGCTGTTCCTTAAAAGATAATTCAAGAAAAAAGGAGGTGAGTGTGATTATAAGTGAAATAAAAATAATTCCAGACAATGATGGTATGTTCAAAAATTCTTGTTAAAGTTAAACAGAAATAAAGAAATAGACAATCGATATAAAAATGGATCTTCCAACCTTGATGTTCTAAAGCTATAAACTACAAAAACCTGTTAGGTTTTATTATGTTTATCTGAAGCAGAAATTAAAAAAAAAGGGAAGAAAGTCTGACAAGAGTATACAGTCTGTTAAGTAAGAACTTTGACTACGACGAAATCACGTAAAATCCAAAATTGGTCACTTGTTTGCGCGTCGATTCGAGGCAGCCTTTCTTTGTTCATATCCAAAAGGGCCTAAAATGTATCATTTGTGAAGAAGTGGGTAAATAATTTTAATGAGACGAAAAATGTTGACGATTTGCCAAAACGTGGCTCAGTAGGCAAAGACATTCCGAAACTCGAAAAACGAATCGTGTCTTTGTTTTCACAGGACCAGAAATTGACGCTACGTCAAGGAGCGGGAAAATTAAGAAAATATGTCCCATGAAACCATTCGTGCGCATGATGTCAAATTCCGAAGCACGTTGAAGAAATCTTTGCTGCGCGAAAATCACATCGCAAAGCGGCGCGCTTAGGCCCACGACGAGATACAGTAGAACCCCGATTAACCGAGTCGCGCTTATCTGAGCTCCGAATTAACCGAGCCAATCTAAGAACCTGATTATCCGAGGTACGCGCGTCTATGCTGCGTATTAACCGAGCTTCTAAAATATGTATATACATATTTCCATTTAAAATCGTCGGGGTCTTTGGGGAATCCCCCTGGTCCGTGGGAGGGGTTCCCCTATTTATGTTTTTGGACCCTTTCAGCATGTAAATTTGAATGCAGTGCGTTATAGCGTTTACTACGGAGAAGTAAGTGTAATTAATACAAACTGCTTTGTTTGAATTTTTGTTTGTCAAGCGTAAAAGAATCGTCATTCCCATTGAAGAAAAATTAAAAGCCATCAGAAGAATTGAAGCAGGAGAGACAATTAAAGTTGTTGCACAAGATTATGGAGTAGGTGAGGTAACAGTTGGAGATTGGAAAAGAAACCGCACAAAAATAGAAGAGTGGTGGCCTCCTCGTCCTCAGGAAGAAAATCAATGAAAACCGGCGACTATGAAAAGGTTAACGAAGCTTTATTCATGTGGTTTAACCAACAGAGATCAAAAGGTGTGCCTCTGTCAGGTCCAATTTTACAACAGAAAGCAATTCCCAGAGATAGATCAGTTTACTGCCAGTTCAGGATGGCTTGACCGCTGGAAAAAACGGTACGGTGTACGACATCTGACTGTATGTGGTGAAAAAACTTTCTGCTGATGTGTCATCAATTGAGAAGTTTAAGCAGAACTTTAAAAAGCAAATCGAAGATTGTGGATACACATGTGATCAAATTTACAACTGTGACGAAACTGGTCTGAATTATAAAATGCTTCCATCAAAAACATTATCATCTTGACAGGAAAAATCAGCTTCTGGGCACAAACGAAGTAAGGAAAGATTAACTTAATGGTATGTTCCAATGCATCTGGCAAGCACAAATTCCCACTGATGGTGATTGGCAAGTCTGCACGTCCAAGAGCTTTAAAAGACATCTCACCCAAATCTATTACAAAAGTCAGAATAGCGCATGGATGGATGCGACCTTATTTACTAACTGGTTTGAAGAAGAGTTCGTCCCATCTGTGACTAAATTTTTGAACAAAAACTGTCTTCCTATTAAACCAATTTTGTTAATGGATAATGCCCCGTCTCACCCTGGAGAAGGACTTCATGTGAGCAAAATTGTTGTAAAATTTTTTCCTCCAAATGTAACCAGCATAATGCAACCAATGGATCAAGGCATTCTCGAAAACATTAACAAAAATTATAGGCTTTTATATCTTGAACATCTGTTGCAATACACAGAAAAGGAGGATATTATCAATGGGATGAGAAAGGGGACACTGAAAAATGTTATTTATTGGGTAAGTCAAGCTTGGGATTCTGTGTGTATGACCACTATTCAAAAATCTTGGTCAAAAGTTATTGATTTTGAGGACTATAATGACAGTGAAAATGATACTCCATTAAATGAATTAGCTTTGAAATTGAGAAGCCATGGAGAAATGTCCTGTTCAAATTTTGACAGCGAGATAGAAGAAAAAGAAAAAAGTTTATTTGAATTAATGTAAAAATTAAAAGGCTGCGAAAATGTGACAAGAGAAGATGTTGTTGAATGGATTATAGCAGATGATTTAGAAGAAGAAATGAGTATTGAAGAAATAACGAATGTCTTTCAGGAAACCGAAAAAATCAGATGACGATGACGATGACGAAGCGGCGGTAGATGAACAGTCTCCCACTAAGATCTCTCATCAAGAAGGTTTTGCTTCTTTGGAAAAAGCTTTGAGGTATATCGAACAACAACCAGAGGCAACCCCAGCGGATTTGCTTCTTCTTAATAGATGGAGAAACATTGCAGCGAGGAAAAGAAGATGCAATATGAAACAGAAGCGCATAGATACCTTTTTCATTGTTTTATAATGTATGGACCTATTTATATGTTAAAAACGTTAATACATCGGTTTAAAGTATTGGTATTTATTTTTTTAATGAATAAAAAAACAAATTCGGATTATCCGAGTTTTCAATTATCCGAGGAGAGTGACCCCCACGTTACCTCGGATAACCAGGGTTCTACTGTACTAGAGTGGCCCTCACAATCGCCGGACGCCAACCCTATTGAAAACGTTTAGTCCCTTGTAAAGAGAAAGCTCAGTTGTCTCGCCAGATTCGAAAAATTTGCAGAGTATGCCAGACGATTATTGACGCAGTAGACGATTGGACAACTTACTAAGGTAACTGCTCCATTATTAGCACACCAAGGAATACATTGATGGCAAAAAAATGTTCTCGAAACACACATTTTTTCAAGAATACGAACGCTCACGTTCTTATTTAACAGACTATACATGGTGTGGTTAAAAATAACGACTCAACCAACCACAAGGTTCGTCTGTATCCTCTATCGACCACCAAGTGATACAAACTTTAGAACACTTTTTCGCTTCTCTTGCAGACACCATAGATCATTTACAAATTAACTATCCAAATGCCGAAATTGCCATCCTGGGCGACTTTAATGTCCACAACATCAACTGGCTTAAATATTCAAATTCTACCGACGAACAAGGTCGTGAAGCCGAATCATTTTCAATCAGTTGTGGCTTGACTCAGCTTATTGATGAACCAACACGGATCCCTGATCGAGACAGAGAGTTCGCCAGTCTTCTTGATCTGTTTTTAACCACTAATCCGGAGATTTACACGGTCAGCGTAAATCCACCGTTAGGTTCTTCCGACCATAAACTACTTTCGACATCGAGTATTCTACCAATCAGTGACAGAGAGGCGCCCAAACCGCGCAAGATTTGGCACTACAAATCTGCTAAATGGGAAGATCTCATGGAATATTTTCGAACTTTTCCCTTGGTTGGACGTTTGTTTTCGATCCGACGACCCATCTGACTGCGCCAGGGAGGTTTTCGATGTTATTTTGGCCGGTATGGAGGCTTACATCCCTTTTTCGAAGAAATGCCCTTCCAACGGCAAGCCTTGGTTTGACCTAAAATGCCAAGAAGCTATTGCTTCTAAACATCTTGCATACCGACAGTGGCGTGAAGATCCTAACACCATAAATCGTAACATTCTTTGTTCGTGCCAGGAACAGATGCAAAGAAATTATCGACGAAACCAAGGAGGTACACAATCAATGGATTAGAAACACACTTCTCGCTTGTCCCGGCAATTCCAGATCCTTTTGGTCAGTCGCTAAGGCAGTTAGTCAAAATTTCTCCAAATCCATCATACCACCACTCACACGGCCAGATAATTCTATTGCAACGACACCTGTTGAGAAAGCGAACTTGTTGGCTGAACTCTTTGCTTCACATTCTACTGTCGATTTCCAAGGAAAAACACCACCTACTATTCCCATAGTGCAGTCAAGGATGCCCGATATTGTCTTCAGACAGCGTATCATAAAACGTATTTTGATGAAGCTAGACACCAAAAAGGCTTCAGGCGCTGACGGAATACCTGCCATAGTTCTCAAGAACTGTGCGAGGGAACTAACACCAGTTTTCTGTAGACTTTTCAACCTATCCTACAGAAAGGGAATATTTCCTTCCTGCTGGAAATGTGCCACAGTTCAGCCGATACCTAAAAAAGGCAAGAAGACCTTGACAAATAACTACCGACCAATCGCACTACTCTCAATAATATCGAAAGTCATGGAAAAGGCTATCAATCAGCATCTTCTAAAATATCTTGAAGGATTCAACATTATTAGTGATCACCAATGGCTTTCGTAAAAATAGATCAACAGGAGATCTTCTGACTTATGTAACACATGTTTGGAACAACGCAATTGAACACTTTGGAGAATCTCGAGCGGTTGCTCTTGACATATCCAAGGCATTTGACCGTGTTTGGCACGATGGTTTCTTTCTAACAAATTCACTATCAACGCCGGTGTGCCCCAAGGTTCCATACTGTCTCCTACTCTCTTCCTCATTTATATTAACGATCTGCTGGAAAAGACCGAGAATCCAATCTACAGCTTTGCAGATGACAGTACACTTATCTCTTCATTCACTTTGAACGCTCGGACATCGACTACTCAGACGAATATCCGCAGACAGCAGGAAGTCATTCAACTTAACAAAGACTTGGAAGAAATTCTGTCTTGGGGTGACAGTAACCAAGTGGAATTTAACGCTACAAAAACCCAGGTGGCAGTTTTTTCTAAAAAAGTTAACGTTGCAGAACCCGACATAGTTATGTCGGGCACTCCATCCCCCTAACATCGTCACTCAATCTGTTAGGCGTTAATTTGGGAGCAAATATGTCCTGGCATGAACATGTTGCAGGCATAGCAAGAAGAGCTTCTCAAAAGTTGGGAATATTGTTTCGAACCAGAAAGCTTTACACTCCACAACAACTGTTAATCCTTTACAAAGCTCAAATTCGACCAACTATGGAATACTGCTCCCATGTTTGGAGCTCCGCTCCCAAACATACACTGCATTTGTTGGATTCTATCCAGAGAAGAGCTGTTCGTCTGATTGGACACCCGGAGTTGACTGACGGCCTTGATTCGCTGGAACATCGAAGAACGGTTGGCGACTTAAGTCTATTCTACAAGTACTTTCATGGAAAGTGTTCGAAAGATGTGGCCCGTTTAATTCCTCCCAGAGCGGTGCATATTAGAAGTACACGTCGCGCTAATGCTTCACATCCGTATGAGGTTCAGCTTGTTACTCCTCGTACAACGCTTTTCAAGCAGTCTTTTATATGGAGAACATCATACCTTTGGAATGGTTTACCCAGGACTGTGTTTCCCATCGAGTACAATCTACAACGATTCAAGAACAACGTGAATCGTTTTCTCCGCACACGTGTCGCTCCTGTAGCGCTTTAGGGGCTTCCCTGTAGCACGTGTGCTAGACCCATGAAAAAAAAAAAAATACATACTCAAGGTGACAAACCATTTTAGCAAGTACTAGATAAACCTATAAACGCACATCTGCATCACGTACTTACAAAAACCATATATGGTGATGCAAAGAAACAATCATATAAAACATAAACACTGTAATATCCCTTCAATCCCATATTAAGTTCTACAAATTCTTGCTGAATACAGATATTCGTAGCTTGGGTTCGAGCGTTCAAGAAAAAGAAAGAATCCAGCTTGTTGTCGCAAGGATACGGATATAATTTTCGATCTTTTTTCCAACAAATCGTTGATATAAAGAAGGAAGAGAAGCGGAGATAGTGTAGAGCCCTAGGATATGCCGGTGTTGATAATGAGGATGTTGGAAAGAAATCCATCAATTGTCACATGTAAGGAAATTTTTGCATTTTAACACAATTAATAAAAAAAGAAAACACAAGTTCTGTATTCAGCATTCCTAAAAACAATAATATTCAATTAGTTTCAAGGAATACTCTCCATTTATCCAAAGTTTACGTAATTATTTGATCAATTAGGATATGTGACAAAACTTTTCACAAATAAATTGAAAGCTAATTGTAGAAGACTATTTTTGTAATTAATAAACTTCCGTTATTTATGGTTATAATCCTACATATATTAGAAACAATAAAAAAGAGCAAAAATAATAAAAATGGCCTTTCGAGATTAATAACAGGCAGTTTCTGACAAACCTGTTACATTAAGCGCCAGAACATTAATTTTGAGAAATTTCTGGTACATTTTTTTCGTAACTGTTTTTCATTGGCGTTTCGTGTCTTTTATTATACAGGATTTTACTAAGGAATGTCTGAAGTTGAAACAGGAGAGATGACTCAAATAAAAAGCAGTCACATAGTAGGTTTTACAAGAACGGATTTGTCGTAAATTGAATAGCAACACTTTCACGAAGAATAGCAGCGCACTTCTTGGTCTGCCTGATTTTTGTACATTATGAACAAAACCAGTTTTAAACCAATGTTTAAATGGTCGATTATGTTAGGCAAAAAAATCACGACTTTTGGTTATTTTTCAAAATTACCCATTTTCATAATTATTTGATCAATTAGGATACGTGACAAAACTTTTCACAAATAAATTGAAAGCTAATTGCAGAAGACTATTTTCGTAATTAATAAACTTCCATTATTTATGGTTATAATCCTACATATATTAGAAACAATAAAAAAGAGCAAAAATAATAAAAAATGGCCTTTCGAGATTAATAACTGACAAACCTGTTACATTAAGCGCCAAAACATTAATTTTGAGATATTTCTGGTACATTTTTTTCATAGCAATGAAAAACATTGGCGTTTCGCATCTTTTATTATATAGGATTTTACTAAAGAATGTCTAAAGTTGAAACACTTCTTGGACTGCCTGATTTTGGTATATATGAACAAAACCAGTTTTACAGCAATCTTTAAATGGTCGATTATACACGTATTAACCGAAAAAATCACAAATTTTGGATGGGTTATTTTTCGAAATTACCCATTTTCATAATAAGTTTGGATAACTTTAATGCTTTAATCTTGCGTATATCGCTCCATGATTATATTTGCCAACCATTCAACTAAACAAATGTCAAAATAGAAACACAAAAAGAAGCAAACATAGAATATTCAAAGGCGCCATCTAGTGATCCAAATTGGATAAACCTTTAATGTTTTTCTTTTTATTCACAATTACTATGAAATGATTCTTGTAAAATCCTCTTTTGTTTTCCCCCGCAATAAATTATGTCTGGTTTTTTTCTGTGTAGCCATTCTTTCATGTAATTCGTTTTATTATTAATAATTCTTTAGTTATGAGTGGAAATATAACCAATGTGTTAGGATATGATGCTGATTTGTTGAATTTATTTTAAATTTTTATGAATGACAGTATTTGTACAATTAGTCACCCATAGTCTCATCGGGCGGAATGATTATATAGGAACATTTTTTTTAAGTGTCTCACCTAATTCACTATTTCCCTATTTTACATACCAAGAAAGTTCTTTCAGTACTAAACCTAGTTTTCATGAGGAAGCTAATTATGATAACAGAAAATTTGTCCCGTGTCAAATTTAACAGATTACAGAGTTAACTAGGATTTTTTTCAATAGCACACTCTACCTATGATACCATTAAGAGGCTATACCAGTATGATAATTTCAAAAAATCGATTTTTTTTACATATTTCGATGCTTCTGTATGTATAGAATAAGAGGTCGAAGTATCAAAGTTGGCCTATGTTTATTTTTGCTGCTCGGGAGCCATAAACTTGCTTTTAGAAGCGTAACGCGAACCGGAGCAAGTATTAAAATTCCAATGCCGTGACGTCATCACGTAAGTGAAAGTTCAACATCTAATACTTTGGTGAATCAAAATAGTCACAATGGTAGGTACGTCGCAAGAGATCATTATTTATACGTTACACGTTAGTCATTCTTTAAAGGCGTTTTTCTGAAAACTGTATTTTTTAAATTTGCTGCGCTGTAACTCGAAAACAATTTAATAAATCGACTTAAATCTTTTTTTTTTTTTTCATTTTAAGGACATGTTTTGTCGTACCATGAACCATTGATTTTTTTAAATGGACCAAAAATGTCAATTTGACATGCAAAAAACTGACACTTTTTTGGCGAAAATTTTGATACTTTTTTTTTCTAACCGCCGCCGTTTTTATAATTTTCAATATTTTTTAAAATCCATAGTTCATTGTACGGAAAATTGTATCTATTTTAATGATCGTTTTGTTTTTTTTTTCTTTTGATTCCAGGCAATGTGGAGGCGCCAATCACGCAGCAGTGGAGGTACTTTTTTTCACCTATCCCGTTACTGGGGCGTAAGTCCCGTAGATTTCAATATTTTGGTCGGAAAAACTTTGTATCTATTTGTAAACAAATAATAAATATGTACCCAATATTTTAATACTTTTGATGGAGTAGTTTTTTTTTTAAAGAAATTCTAGAAAAATATTTTTAAGGAATTACACTGGTATACAATATATATATATATATATATATATATATATATATATATATATATATATATATATATATATATATATATAATATGGCACATCTCAAGGAATAACCGTTTATTATATACGTTCTCAACTTCAAGTATCTTAGTATTCGCGTAGTCAAAAACATGTTCAAATGATGACACGCCACAGCACACGAGTTTTTCCCAATCACGCAATCACTCCTGTGCTGTGTCAGCCGATTTTTCAACCATTGAGAGGTCTATCCTATATAAACACCTTCACAAACCAGACATGGCAATCTATAAACAACACTACTATTGAACATCAGAGAGGTTTTTTGTTTGGTCTTGGTAAACAACTTGCCATTACATAAATAATTGGTCTTAACTATCTTCAATTTTGAAAACTTGTTGAAAATCTTGACTATCCTATCAGTTAGGTTCGGAACAGATTGCAACCTAACATACTTCACTTCAAGATTGTTATCATCGAAAAGACCGTCATTAAATGTAGAATTAAAAATGATTTTTTCAGTGTACGTTTTGGGTAACCATTGTTGACGAAAATCTTATAGAGTTTGTTTAGATTAGTTTGAAGGAACCTATCATCTCTTATATGAGTTATTCTATTCTTCATGGCAAGCACTGTATTATATTTTTGACTCGTCAAATGATTTGACGAAAAGTTCAGATATATATTAGTTGCTGTGAGTTTTTGGTACCAATCTAATATAATTCTGTTCTGTCTATCTCTTAACCTTGGTGTCAAGAAAGGAAACACCTGAATCACGTTCAATTTCAATAGTGAACTGTAATCTATCATGAAATGAATTAAACATATCTAACACAAGTTGAGCTGAACCACCCGGAATGGAGCAAATGATGTCATTAACATACTTATATATGAATGGGACTTCAAATGGTAATTTAGGTAATACACAAAGTAATAATCGGTCCAACACAATTGTGGCCAGAATAGGGCTAATGGGGGATCCCATTGGTGTGCCGAAAATCTGACGATAATACTTATCATTAAAACCGAAATATGTATGTTGGAAAATGAATGTAATTAGACTTATAAATTAATTTTTTTATATAGTGGTATATTCAGCTAACTGATCCCAATCACTAACTCCAAAGGTATATTAGTAAACAAGGACACAGCATCCAGCGAAACAAGAACATAGTTAGTTGGTAGCTGTAAGCCATGTATTGCATTTACAAAAGAAATGTGTCCTTGATATTAAAAACTGTGTTATCTTTAAATGCGCAGCTCAAAATATTGGATAGAAATTTAGAGATATTGTATGTAGTGGCATTGACAGAACTAACAATAGGTCTAAGTGGGTTACCTGGTTTATGCACCTTAGGCAAGCAGTACAACCTTGGGCCACTTGAATTGTAAATAGTAAGATTCCTGGCTTCTTGTTCAGTCAATTGCTTGCAGTTTAGTATGGTTTTAATCAGACAGTTGTAATTACCTTGTACAGTGGTAGTAGGGTCACTGTGTAGTTGGACATAAGTAGTTTCATCACTTAACAGAATTTCAGTTTTTTCAATATATTCCGTTCTGTTCATCGCCACTGTACATCCTCCTTTATCCGCTTGTAATATGTATACTTCTGGATGGTTCCTTAAAAAATTTTTTTGGTTTTTTTTTTTTTTTTTTTTTTTTTTTTAAAAGTATAATTAAGTTGAGGCATCTTTATACGTGTCGTGCCATGTAGGTAATTAGTTAAAATATTAGCTGCCTTTGATCTGAGTAAATCTCTCTCTTCATTAGGTACAAGTTCGATGATATTTTCTACTTCTGCTAAGAAGTGATCAGATTTAAAATCGTTCTTTTCAGTTTCTATACTAAATTTGGGACCAAGGGAAAGAAAGTCCGATATTTTTTTGGAAAAAAAAAAAACCATGTTGGAAAGATTTCTGAACCAGCCCTGGTTATCCAGAAACATCACGGGATTAGTTGATTTCGTAAGTACAGTAGTAAGATTAGATTAGTAGGTGCAGATATTTGGTTTTTAAAGTCTTGTAAGAAATTTAAAGTTTTTCCTAATTTTATTAAGGTTAATTTACCAAAATCAAACATTTCAGAAAAAGTTTCATTCTTTGCTAAACAAAAATGGCTTGACTTAGAAATCAAGAATTTGTACACAAAACGTAGTATGTTAGAAGTAGAATCATACAGCATATTCAAAAAACTTACTTCAGGATTAAACAATATTGAATATGAAGTATGGGGCGAGTTCCAGAGGAAAATGTTTTCAGTTATTGATATTCAATATAAAAAGAAATTCTCTATTCTAAGTAAAAAATTAAAAAAGCTCTTACCAAAGAAGAATAGTCCTCAGGAACTCGTAAATATTGTAGAAAATCATTCATCTCAATCCTTTACACGAAATGAAATTCGCATCTTAAACAAAGGTCTTAACTTTGCAGTACCTCCTCCTAGAGATAATTTATCAGAAATAGTTGCTCACATTGAAAGTTCCATTAGTACATTTCCAGAAAATAGCAAATCATTTGTTAGGGAAGCATGTCGCAATCAAATATCGAAAAACATAGTTAACAACACAAACTCTAATTCACGAAAAAAACATAAAAGTAGTTAAAGGATTGAAAAAGAAAGATGTCTTCTACTTGAAAGCGGAGAAAGGAAATAAGGTTGTTATATTGGATAAGAAAGATTACTTTGAACGCGTAGATAATCTTATCGAATCTGGCCCTTATGAAAAAGTGATAAGAAATCCATTACCGAGAATGATATCAGAGGTTAAAAATTCTTTAAAAAAATGTAAGAACCTTGTCTCCGATTCGCTAAAATTTAAATTAAATGTGAGTAATCCGACCATACCAAAATTGTATTGCTTACCCAAAATTCACAAACCTGGAAAAGCAATGCGACCCATTGTTTTCATCGGTCGGATCACCCACATATTTAATATCCAAATGGTTATCAAAAGAACTTGAGAAGTTACCATTAAATACTTTCGCAGTGAAGAATTCGTTAGAATTCATTAATAAAACAAAAAATCTAGTTCTTAATGAAGGTGAAGTCTTAATTTCTTTTGATGTTAGTTCTTTGTTCCCAAGTGTGCCAATTCCACAAACTTTACAATATCTCGAAGAATTACTTAGAATGAATGACTTTGAAGACGAAATTATTCGTGAATACTTAATATTATCTAAACTCTGTATGGAACAAAATTATTTCCAATATAACAATCAATTTTATGTTCAGAAAGAAGGAACAGCTATGGGTAATTGCTTGTCACCTTTCATAGCCAATTTATTCATGAGTAAGTTTGAAATCGAAGCCAGTCAAGGGTTCGAATATTTCCCAAGGGTATGGTATAGGTATGTGGATGATATTTTCGCGATTTTTGATACAAAGAAAGCAAATATTGATGATTTTGTTTCCAAATTAAATAGCCGGTATGATTCCATTAAATTCACTTACGAAGTTGAGAACAAAGGACAATTGCCTTTTCTAGATATTTTAATTATTAAAAATAATAATAGATTAGAATTTGATATCTATAGGAAGGACACAGTAACAGATAGATATATTCCTAATGATTCTTTTCATTGCAAACAACATAAATTAGCCTCATTACATTTTTTTAGTTCATCGTTTGGTCACTTTCCCTCTGAATAGAGTAAACTTTAATAAAGAAAGGAATCGTATTAGAAATATAACTAGAGTTAATGGTTATGACGATGACTTAGTAAATAAGCTAATAAATAGGCATAAGTTTAGGTTTAATATTCAGAATTCCACCTTTTTTACACGCGAAGAAAATAACACCAAGTATGTCTCCATACCATATAATCCGAAATATAGCAAGGGACTCAATAAGGTCTTTAATAAGGTAGGCCTCACCTTAGTCTATAAGTCATCAGACAGTCTGAGGAATATCTTAGGAAATCCCAAAGATAAGATTCCTAATTGTGAGAAAAGTGGAATTTATGAAATTAGTTGTAATGATTGTGACAAAAAGTATGTTGGGCAAACTAAAAGGTCAATTAGAACACGATTCAAAGAACATTTAGCACACTTAAAATACAACAGAACAGAAAAGTCTAGCATTGCCGAACATGCTCTTGAAGCTGATCATACTGTAACATTAGATAATCTAAGATTAATAAAAAATGTATCTGATAGGAGATTGTTGAACGCATACGAAAGTATGGAAATCATAAAATGTAAAAGTAGTTTAAACAAAGACAGAGGGCCTATTCCTTATAGTCCCCTCTACTGGTTACTTGACCGGAACTGATATCCTTGCCTATGTCATTAGTTCCGCTTGAGTAATTCAAGGGTTAGGCTAAGTATAAATAGGGTAGATTTGGTAGTTTAGCTTTAGTCAATCATCGCTCCTGATGAAGCTAACATGGTTAGCGAAACGCGCGTCGAGTGCAAAAATAAAGTGTTTGGTGTAGTGGTGATATATACTGAGTAGTTAGTTGATTTAGTTAAAAGTTTTTTAAATTTAACAATATTATTGCATTTTTTCCATCGTTACTTATATATAGGACATTCAAGTGAATTTTAACTTCTAAGTGACTAAGCCACTTAAAAGTTAAAATTCAGTTCAATGTGGTTTAGTCAATTTACTCTTTTCCGATTTGAAATTTCCGAAAAAATTCTTTCAGCAATAACTTTATTTTCAAGTTGGTGCACTGATAATTTGAAAAGAATTGCTGGAAATTGGATACAAGCGGCCCAGAACAAAAAAAAGGTGGCAAAATTGGAAGGAGGCTTTTATCCACCGGTGAACAGAATAAGCTGATGATGAAGTTGATGAAGATGATGAATGTACGATGGTATCAAACGCTTTATAGAAATCAACAAGTGCAAAGTAGATTTTCAAATTAGAATCAATATGTATATATATATATATATATATATATATATATATATATATATATATATATATATATATATATATATAACAAATAAAGAGAGAGAAAGCAAAAGTTGCCGTATCTAACAAAATCCTAAGATATGAAAATAGTTGGGGAACTCGGCAAATGGGCAACAACAGATGTTCACACTACATTCATTTAGCCAATATTTCGGTCCTAGGTTGGGACCTTCACCAGGGCAGAAGCTGAAAAAGAGACAACGAAGCAGCCAATAAGGAAAGTTGGGCACAGAAAGTTATTATTATTGAGTTTAATTTTTAATTTATAATTTTAGTTTCAATCTTATAATCACTGATAAATACTTATTGTTGTTTAAAAGTATTGTTGTTATCAAGAAAAGTACATTATTATTATGAAGGAATGTCAAAACAAAAATTACAAGTGACTCACATGCAGTGTGCGAATTAATCTAGCAAGAATGACCATAAATAACAATTGCCACAACAAAGACCAACACTGAAATAAAACAGCCACTATTCACTAACATATTAATTTAAAAATATGGCATTTACAGCAAGGATGCCATTAGAAACCTTGGATGCTGAAAAATTAAAATTAATTAACCACCTGCGAAATGAAAAGAGAAATGACAAGTTTGACAAGGCGCTGACAAAGGACGACCATCTGACAGATGTAAGGGATCACTCAAAATAAAAAGGGAAAGGTTGAATAACCAGGAAAGAACCGGTTAAGTACGAATTAGGTACTACGTCATCAGAATGGAATTTTGGTATAAAAGGAAAAGTAACCATTGGGAACGCAATTTTCTTCTTGAGAGGAAGGGGAGCTGAAAAGTGAAGAGGGTTTTGTTTATTTGGTATATACTAAGCAATTTTAATATATATGGGAAAGTAATTGTAAAGAATTTCAAGGGAACCAAGAGAATATGTACCCAAAATGTACGTACATATATATATATATATATATATATATATATATATATATATATATATATATATATATATATATATATATATATATATACATATATATATATATATATATATATATATATATATATAAAGATATATATATATATATATACATATATATATATATATATATATATATATATATATATATATATATATATATATATATATATGTACGTACATAACTCTATGTATATATACATATACATAATTCTTGAATTTTGGTATTGTGGTTCCTCTGTAAGATAGGTTCATTTTTGTTTTTGAAAAATTCCATCTCTTCAGTTTGTGATTTTCTTACAATGTATTAAGAAGGGTTTAAACTTGTAGGATGTCATTGTTAGCTAAATTTCTTCCCTCTCCCTTAGTCGTAGTGAAAAAATAATTATGATAAAAAAAAATTATCACTTGTCAAATTTGACAGATTACAAAGCCAACTAGGATTTTTTAAATGTCGCTATCTACATTAGAGCATACCATCAAATAACAATTTTCAGTTCGTTTACAAAATATATAACAATTAATATTTATTTTAAGTTGTTACGGATATACAGAGCATTGAAGTTATTAAACTGAATTTTAACTTTTAAGTTTTTCACCTCAGTTTATTTGTGAGAAAGCGAAATATGATAAGTGATGTTTAAAAAAAAATCCTAGTGGACTTTGTAAACTGTCAAATATGACAAGTGGCAGATTTTTGGTTAGCATATTTGGCTTCCTCATAAAGAACTAAGTTTATTAGTAAAAGAACGTTTTTGATATTCAAAATTGGAAAAAACTAAATAAAGCCACCTAAAAGGTAAAATTCAGTTTTAATAACTTGAACGCCCTGGATATCAATAAAGTCTGAAAATAAAAATCAAGTATTATATATTTTTATAAACGGACTGAAATATGCTATTTAATAGTGTCTTCATAAGTAGAGGGTGCTATTTAAAAAAAAAATTCGTGGGATTTATATCTGTCAAATTTGATATGTGAAAAAATGTTTTATTGTCCTATTTGGCTTCCATTCCCCAAAAAAAAAATAGTTTAGTACTGAAAGAATTTGCTTGGTATGTAAAATAGGAAAATAATGAATTAGGTAAGACGCTTAAGAAATATCTTTGTAGATTAATAAAATTATTAGAACACAGTTCATCATCATCATTATGCAGCCTCTCTCGTCCACTGCTGGACATAGACCTCCTCCAAGTTCTTTGGGTCCCCTCGATGTTGTGCTTTCGCTATCCAGTTCTGGGTAATTCTCTTTAGGTCATCCGTCCATCAGCTAGGTGGTCTGCCTCTGCTTCCTTTGTCTTGCCACGTCTCCCCTCAACAATTCTCTTCATCCACCTATTGTCCGTTAAGCGCGCCACGTGACCGGCCCACCTCCATTTCAGCTCCCTAATAGGTTTTATAATATCTACTAGCTTTATACTATATTTAATGATTCTGTTCATGATTTTATCTTTTCTTGTAACGTCTATCATTGACCTTTCTAGTACAAGCTTTTAATTTCTGTGTTGTCTTCCTTGTCAGAGTTAGAGTTTCAGTTCCCTATGTCATGACTGGCATTACACATTGCTCGAACTTAAAGGTATATCGTTGATTTTGAACGTATCATGTAGCTGCCCACCCCAAGCCAATCCACTGGATCTCACATGTTTGATTGCCTCTGCCCAATCTTATTTCGTTCTCCACATACTTGTAGTCGTCTACTTGCTGTGTAGTTTGTTCAGATATGTTTATCTCTTCACTTAATACCAGATTAGTCATGAGTTTGGTCTTTCACATATTTAGTTCTAGATCAGTTCTTCCTACAGCCAGTTTCAGTTCTTCTATCATTTTCATTGCATCTCCCATATTATCAGGACGATGTCGTCCGCGAATCTAAGATGACTCAGATATTCGCCATCTACACTAATTCCCGTATTATCCCAGTTCAAACTTTTAACTGCAACGTGGCTGTAAAAAGTTGTGGGGATAAGGTATTTCCTTGTCGGATTCCTCTTTCAGTTCGAAATAATGATGATTGATGAACTAAGTTGGGAATGTGGAATCTTTGGCACAATGATATTACTCTGTATATATCACCACTACACCAAACACTTTATTTTTTCACTCGACCCGCGTTTCGCTAACCATGTTAGCTTCATCAGGAGCGATGATTAACTAAAGCTAAACTACAAATCTACCCTATTTATACTTAGCCTAACTCTTGAATTACTCAGTTTATCTAATTGTTACAATATGATCAGCTTCAAGGGCATGTTCGGCAATGCTAGACTTTTCTGTTCTAACTGTATTTTAAGTGTGCTAAATGTTCTTCAAATCGTGTTTTAATTGACCTTTTAGTTCGCCCAACATACTTTTTGTCACAATCATTACAACTAATTTCATAAATTCCACTTTTCTCAAAATTAGGAATTTTATCTTTGGGATTTTCCTAAGATATTCCTCAGATTGTCTGATGACTTATAGACTAAGGTGAGGCCTACCTTATTAAATACCTTATTGAGTCCCTTGCTATATTTCAGATTATATGGTATGGAGACATACTTGGTGTTATTTTCTTCGCGTGTAAAAAAGGTGGAATTCTGAATATTAAACCTAAACTTATGTCTATTTATTAGCTTATTTACTAAGTCATCGTCATAACCATTAACTCTAGTTATATATTTCTAATACGATTCCTTTCTTTATTAAAGTTTACTCTATTCAGAGGGAAAGTGACCAAACGATGAACTAAAAAATGTAATGAGGCTAATTTGTGTTGTTTGCAATGAAATGAATCATTAGGAATATTTAAAGTTTAATGGTGGCTGAAGCAGTACATACATATAGAGCAAAGTTATTTCGATATAATTGAAGCATAACTGTCCATTGCATCCCTGCACCTTTGTAGCATGTTATAATATCTTAAACTAATATTATAGAAATAATAATGAAACAATTCAACAAATTCTACTACCGTTCATCATCAACACATAATTTTACTAAAAATAAGAAAAATCTCTCCGACATACGATTGTCATGCGATTGACACTTTCATATATATATTAAAAACAAGGCTCGATATCAAAACTTTATCTTTTCCTTAGTTTGTTTAATAAACTGTCTCTGACGATACGTTTAGGGATATAATGCCTAAGTTGTACCAAATGTCTTTTATAACGCCAGAATCACAAAAATAGTTATAATTGAATATTAGCTTGTAACATTCATTTTTTCCTAGATTTTAAGATCATGTTACGTCACTGATTTTCTCCCTATAATTTATAATTTTTCTCCATTTTTTTATTTATTGCAATGTTTAGTAACTTTCAAGCAGTGTAGTTCACTCGAATTTTTGAGCCGTTTATATTACAGTGTGCATTGCGGGTTATCTACGGGTTTTATTTAATTCGTTTCTAATGCGTCGATTGGCTAAATATGTGTATCAGGGAAGTAGCCATATTGAAGACGTGATTTTTACGGAAGGCAGAAAAATATTTACGTGGAGACAAACAACAAGAGATTTAAAAAGTATTATCGACTATATGATAATACGACAGAGATCTAGATTAAACTTCCTAGATGTAAGAGTCCAAAGAGGGGCTTCATGTGGCAGCGACCACTACCTTGTGAAAGGAAAGATAACCTTACGCACAACACGGGAAAGCAAACTGGACGATACAAGTACACAGCACACAAGTGGAACAACAATAAGATATAATACAGACAGCTTACAAAATGAAAGTATCAGAAATCTATACAAGAGTAGACTGGACCAAACGATCCAACGGACGGGATTTGTTAATATAGAAGAGAATATAAGTAATATAAAGGAATACCTACACGCAGCCGCACTGGAAGCATTAGGGTACCAAGAGAAAAGGGAAAAACAGCAAAAACCATATTGGTGGGCTGAAGAAATTAAATACGAAATTGAAGAAAAAACGGAAAAGCTATCACAAATACTTAAGTTCAAAGAGCACAAACGACAAAGTAAAATACAAAGAATCCCAAGCTACAGTGCGCAAAATGATTAGTGACAAAAAGAACAACCACTGGGAAAAGACATGCTTAAGACTCAACACTTACATAGGAGGAAGAATAAGCACAGAAAGCTGGAGACTTCTTAAAAATATGAGAACAGAACGAAAAAGAGAAATCTTCTCACCAATAACACACAGAAAAATGGAACCAATATTTTACAAATATGCTAACAGAAGATAGACCAGAGTTCAAAAGTACCCAACATGGAAACCCAAATATAGTTATACGAGGATCCCCAATAAGGATAACAACATTAGAAGTTAAAGAAGTATGTAAAATGCTAGAGCTCCAGGACCAGGAAACATCCCAGGAGAGATAGTAAAATACGGAACTAAAAAGCTATTTAGCACCTTGAGGAACTTATTCCAAAGATGCATTAACACATCAGAAGTACCTGAGGAATGGAAAATATCATACATACATACATATCAACAATTCATAAGAAAGGAGACAAAAATAATTGCGATAACTATAGGGGGAATAACGGTTACAGGATCTATTAGCAGAATATACGGAAAAAAATACTTAAAGATAGAATAGAAACGGAATACGCGGACGTAGAAGCTGAAAAACAGGCAGGCTTTAGAGCAGGAAGATCCACAATAGATCATCTCTTCTCACTGACACAAATCCTAGAAAAGAAAACCGCATTTGATCAGGAAGTCCATGTCTTGTTTGTTGATTTAAAAAAGGCCTACGATAGCGTGCCCCTAATGAGATTGTGGGAAACACTATAACAGAGTAATGTAAGCACCGAAATAATTAAAGCCGTAAAATCCTTATACCAAGACGCAAAAAGTAGTGTGAAAACCAAATATGGTATAACATCAGGGTTCCAGGTCACAAAGGGTCTCAAACAGGGCTGCTGTATAACCTCAACGCTATTTAAAATCTATTTGGAGAGTGCACTGAAGAACTGGAAAAGGAAATGCAGCAGTATGGGATTATCACTGGATGACGATACTACATTGTACACGCTATCATTTGCAGACGACCAGGTAGTAGTCGCTCAGGACATCGATGATATGGAATACATGACACGAAAACTTATGGAGGAATATGAAAAATGGGGCCTAGAAGTCAATATTAAAAAGACCGAGTACATGTGCGTTGGAGGACAAGAGCAGGCCTTGAAACTGGCCACAGGACACATCATCAAACACTGTGCCCGTTATAAGTATTTGGGAACGAGAATATCTAGGGACGGAACACTGGAAAAGCAATATTCGAGAGGAATATCCAAGGAAGAAAAGCGATTGCAATGCTTAATAATATACTATGGGACAAAAATATAACCATTGAAAATAAGAAGAGATTTTACAACTCAATAGTGAAAAGTATAATAACTTACAGCTCCCAGGTGTGGCCATTGAAGGAAAGAACAGAAAAAATACTAAAAGCTACAGAAATGGATTTCTGGAGACGAGCAGCCAGAAAATCCAGAAAAGACCGCTACCAAATGACACGATAAGACGAAATCAGAACCCAACAGTTGGTATGGTACGGATATGTACAGAGAATGTCACAAGACCGACTACCTAAAAAGATTTTAAATTGGAACCCTCATGGAAAAAGAAAGCAAGGAAGACCACGCCAAAGCTGGAGAGCAGGAATCAACAAGGAAGTACTAGAGAGAGATCTAGAGGAGGAGGGATGGAGAAACCGGGAGGAGTGGAAATTAGGAATCGGAAGACGGAAGACGTTATAAAACCGATTGATATATATATATATATATATATATATATATATATATATATATATATATATATATATATATATATATATATATTATTCACTGAGGTAGCCGTTACTTGATGGAAATTCATTGTAAATTAATACCGAAGTAAAACAATAGATGTCCGTTAAGTCCATTGTTGGCAGAAATTTTCATGGATAATTTAGAATCCATAATTCTCAAACACCCAATTAGTAAATATTTTCTATACTGGCATAGGTATGTAGACGATGTATTAGTTTGTTTTTCTGGAACAGATAGACAACTACAACAATTTCTCAACCATATTAATACTATCCATTCCAATATTAAATTTACCATAGAAATTGAACAAGAAAAAACAATTAACTTCTTAGATTTAACAATTAAAAATATTAATAATAAACACAATTTTTCAATTTACCATAAACCATCACATACAGATACAGTAATACATAATAACTCAAATCATCCATATTCACACAAAATGGCAGCTTTTAATTCATTCATCCATCGACTTTTACATGTACCTATGTCAGAAGAGAATTATTCTATAGAAATGAATATAATAAAACAAATAGCGGTTAACAATGGATACCAACCAGATATATTAGACAGAATGATTAATAAAAAAACATATCAACTAGCAATCGACAAGTTATATCCTAAACCAAAAAAGAATAAAGAAAGTTATAAAACTATCACTTACACCGGACAAATTACACAGTTTATTTCTAAAGAATTAACTAAAATAGGTCTAAATATTGCTTTCAGAACTAATAATAAACTCTCTAACATAATAAAAAATAATAAAAATAAAAGTAACAAAAAAGCAAAATCGGGAATTTATAAACTCAATTGTGGTTCTTGTCCAAAATTTTACATAGGCCAAACAGGCAGATCTTTTCAAAAAAGAAATCAACGAACACAAAAGAAGTTATACCAAACAAAATATCATATCCCATTATGCAGAACATTTAATTTCAACAAATCACGTCGTTGACGATAATTTCAAAATACTTCATTATGACAAAAAATCCAAGAAATTAAATTACTTAGAAAGCTTAGAAATAAACAAATACAAAAATTCAAATCTCCTCTTAAATCAACAAATAGAAACAAACAATTCCCCATTATTAAACCTTTATCCGGAATAACCCATTATTAATCCATCATTTAAGTATGGTATAACTTATTTATTGTTATCTTTATTGTAATTGTGTGAAAACCCACAAATGACAAGTACTACCCCCTTCTTTTGTACAATAATATTAAGTGTTTATTATTTTTATAATTTAATCTTGTAATTTACTACTCCTAAAGGTATATATGGGCTAATATGTTCTAATTTAAAATTAGTTTAAAGTTATCATCCGTCTGATGAAGACATTGTATGTCGAAACAATTGTTACGGTTTATAAATATAGTGGAATTCTAAAAACATCTATTGTTTTACTTCGGTATTAATATATATATATATATATATATATATATATATATATATATATATATATATATATATATATATATATATATATATATGTATATGTATATATAGAAAAATATTTAAGGGTCCGGAGGACATGGATCATTTCTCATTCCACCATGTAGCCTCGAAAGGCTCTTTCCACCATGTAGCCGCGAGAGGCTCTTTCCATCATGTAACCGCAAGAGGCTTTTTTTCCATCATTTTTTGAGAAAGCCGCCCAATAGGCTTTTTTTTATCAAGTTACCGTACTGATATATTAGTGATGTAGTAGTGCAAAAACGGTTTTAGTGTACAAGTTCACGGCCTTTTTCCTTGAAGTATTCTGCTGATTCCCAGACCTTAGGACCAAGAAAAGTTTAGTAGCCCAAAGGGAACTGGGGTAGCCAAGGTGGAGACTTCAGTGTTATGAATAGCTCACCAGGACAGGCCAAAGACTCATAAAAAAACCGTAAATCATCAGGATATCAATTCATAGACCTAATTTCCCGTCGACAAGTACGTTTTACATCGTATCGAATTGGTAACTCGTGAAGTGAACCTCACGTACCTTCAACATCGTTTTAATTAAAAATCCTAATTAAAAGACTCTATTTAATAATACCACCTATTAGACAAAGGGTTTTTTTGTAATAGGAGTAATGGTAGCGTAGCAAAGTTAGAACTTTTAATTTTGTCATTAATAAACCTTTTTTCCTTACTTAAGGCTAGTCTTTCACTGAATCACCTATTTTACTTTTTAAGACACAACAGTTGTACCATATCAAAATAATTCTTAACAGCTACATAACCCTTCAGTATTTTTTCATTTTTTAGCTGAAGTTAGATCCTAATATTTCAAAATGAATGGTGCCCAAAAATCCGTACAACCAAAAATTTTAAACAACTATAGAGACTATTTTCAAAAGACGTACAAAAATTATTTCTTACCCATATTAATCTGCCAAGAAAAACTGAGCTAGTGTATGTTTAATTTCTTTAGTTCTTTTAATATAATATCCACTCAATCCATTCTCAGAAATTATAAGAAAAAAAAATAAAGAAAAGATGGGGCCACAAAAAAATTTCGCCTCAACGTGCGGGCGATGATATTAAAAGGGTACAAGCTCTTAAAAATTATAAATTTAACCTAGTTTTAAAACTATCTTCGAGAAATAAAAGAAAGTATTATTGTTGGAAGCGTCATACGATTGACATGCAATTGACATTTTCATACTTGGACACTTACAAAACGCCGCAGCTTCATGTATTTATCCATTAAAAACAAAGCACTCAGTATTAAAACTTAATCTTCTTCCTAGCTTGTTTAATAAAACATCTCTGATGATAGATTTAACGAGTAGGTACCTAATGCCTAAGTTGTACCCAATGTTTTTTATAACGCCAATATCACAAAAATAACTATAACTGAATATTAGCTTTTCAAAATTATAAATTTAACATATTTTTCAAATTCCCTTCAAGAAATAAAAGAAAGTATTATTGTTGGAAGCGCCATAACGATTGACATGCGATTGACATTGTCATACTTGGACGCTTACATAACGTCACAGCTTCATGTATTCACCTCCTAAAAACAAAATGCTCAGTTTTGGATGGTTGTAGCTTCTACTTGATGGAAATTCATTATAAATATATAATAAAAGACTGTTTTTAGTCAATTTCCACTGGTTTATTTAAATTGCGATGACGCGTTTCGCTGTCGGTGCAGCTTCTTCAGATCTACATTTTACACTCTCAAATTTGGTTTAATGTTCACAATTTTATATAATTTCTTAATTATAATATTACACCTAATTAAATTACATTGATAGTATTGGAAAACCCACACAGATTTGGAATTAGGAGAATAAATTCAATAATGGTGAATTGCTTAAATCTACCTGGTCGTTGAGTAAAGTACCTGTAGTCCTTAATCAATTTATTTGCATTGTCTCTAAAAGATTTAGTTTTAAACCTTTTTGTTGAGTGTGTAAAATTTTGAAATTCTTAAATCTGTGATTTTCTTTTAAAAGATGATTAGCATATGTTGAATTAGATTCTCTATGGATGAAACTTTTTTCGTGTTCTGTAATCCTTGCATAAATGTACGTCCAGTTTGTCCTATGTATGTTTTAGGACATGAACCACATGTTAATTAATAAACCCCTGATTTATTGTCTTTATTGATTTGTGGTTTGTAGTTTTTAAGATATTTCCCTATAGTATTGTTAGTCTTGTAAGCTATGTTGATATTTTTTTGATTTAAAAAATTTCCCCAGTTTTTTCCGTTGGTTTGCCGAAATAGGTTAAGCATTTAAATGTGGTACTTCTGTCCTTAAAACGTGGGTATATTTCTGACATTGCCTTGCTTCCTAACGATATTATTGATTAAAGTAACCGAATAAACCGTTGGTAACGGCTACTTGTTTTATGTAGTTTAATTCTTTAGTAAAATTAGAGGAAAAAAATTTTACTAAAGAATTAAACTACGTAAAACAAGTAGCCGTTAACAACGGTTATTCGGTTACTTTAATCAATAATATCGTTAAGAAAAAACGTAGAAACAAGGCAATCTCAGAAATATACCCACGTTTTTAAGGACAAAAATACCACATTTAAATGCTTAACCTATTGCGGCAAACCAACAGAAAAACTGAGGAAATTTTCAAATCAAAAAAATATGAACATAGCTTACAAGACTAACAATACTATAGGGAAATATCTTAAAAACTACAAATCACAAATCAATAAAGACAATAAATCAGGGGTTATCAATTAACATGTGGTTCATGTCCTAAAACATACATAGGACAAACTGGACGTACATTTATACAAAGAATTATAGAACACGAAAAAAGTTTAACAGAAATCACACATTTAACAAGAATTTCAAAATTTTACACACCCAACAAAAAGGTTTAAAAAACTAAACCTTTTAGAGACAATGCAAATAAATCGATTAACAGGTTGACTGCCGATCTATATTTTTGAGTTTGTGGTTGACGCCGGTAAGATTTTTCCAAATATTTTTATTTTATTGTGGTAAAATATGAATTAAAATGAGTCTTGGATGTGTTTTTTTTTTTATGTGCATCGGCATTGCAAGTGAAAATTTTTTACTAGACGCCGAAAAACTCCGATCGGAGTGTCCAATTAAATAAGTAAAGAAATAATAAATCGAACTCATGAACTCAAAACATTTATTTCTAAATCATTTTTGTACATTTTTATGGTAATCCTCAAAGCAATTAAGGCAAAAACCTGGTTGTCCAGGGCACATTTTGCATTCATACACTGTTTGCTTTTCTTATTTTATTTTTCCTGCATTCTTTGCATTCCTTTCTGCTTACCCGTTTTGTTTCTTTAGTTCCTTTTTTTTCACTAACAATTTTTTCTACTTTGCTAATGCTGTGGACATTTATTTGGCCTGGAGGAATTTGCGGCAAATTAGTAATTGGTCGTCTGGCTATTAAATTTCTTATGACATCCAATCGGAAGTCATATAATCGTAACTGGTCAGACCGCGAATATTTATTGTACAAAAAATAGGCGTTTGTCATGCTCATTTGCAGAGCACATGCATGAATAACTTTTTGTACCACCGAATGGTTTTACGGCTGCAAGGATAATATGCCATCATTTGATCCTGTCTATCTATACCGGACATAAAAGCATTATATCCAATGATTGCGGAAGGTTTTTCAGATTCTTGATTTCTTTTGTTTTAAAAATGCCCATTTCGCTTCCAAATTCTGTTGAAATGTATTGAACATTGTTTAATTATTTTTTATCGCGCCATTTTACCGACATGCACTCCATTGCAAAACATAGATTTATTCTCAGCACGTTTTAAGTTTGCACTCATTACCTCTTTCGGATTAATCTTTCCACTCAGCTCTCAGCGTACCAGTGCAGTATGTATTTTTGTTGAAGTAATTTCCTAGCTAAATTAACACTTTATTGTAAAAATTGTCTAGACAAACACGGCATGTCCCACACCCAATTTTTCCTCCAATAAATGTAAAACAATCTTTTCAGTATGTCCGCTTCCACCATAAACATCTGTCGCACCTTCGTAGACACGAAATTTCAAAATAAGTCCATTAGGCTCTGTCAGCATGTATAACTTCATACCATACTTATGACGCTTATTCTTGATATACTGTTTTAAACTGGAGACGACCCCGATAAAGTACCATAGCTTCATCCAAAGACAACTCTCTTCCAGGATAGTAAATTTCTCCCATCTTGTTGTTAAAAATATCTGCCACAAATCTAGTCTTTCCTAGCCGATCTGCCGGATCCATATCTGGAGATGTAAAATGGCAAACACCTCAAGATAAGCAAAAATCTATTCCTTGACATATATTTTCTAAAAACAGGTAGATTAAATAGCGGATCAGTTCCTCCAACAATCGTTAAGACGGCTCAAGGATATTGTGCCAGTGTGAAGTAACAGGGCCAAAAAAAAATTTTTAGTTCGTCAAGAGTAAAGATCTTTAAAATTAGTAATACGTGATTTTGTACTTGTTTCTGGGCGCAGGCAGCAAAACCTCGACTGCGTAAGAGTTCGTTCGTTCTACAATAGTTTGTAAAAAATCATCATCAATGATCATTTCGAAAAAATCGATAGGTGCACCCTGTCCTGGAATTTGCACCAATAATTCCTGGGTTTTCTGGAACAAAATTTTTTTTAAACCACCTCTGTCGTTCCATTTTATCTCATCAAGGCTAGGAAGTGTTTGATGTGGCCGAATAATAGGGTCCTATAAAATTCTCTTCTTCGGACTCGGAGCTTGAATTTACATCACTATCGTCTGTGTCTGGTACGTAATGTTCGTCACTACTACCTCCGCCTTTCTTCCAATAGCTGCAATAATTTTCAGTGTCAGTTAGCTTCTTTTTCTTATCATATACCTTTTTTTTCATCACTACAATGTCTTTTTTTTAATACCAGAAGGCCCAGGTTGATTGTCCATATTGTACGGCAGATTACAACCAAACCAAAAAGCAAATCCGCGGAACCACTTAAGCACCTGTTAGAATTTGCGTTTTTTAAGCAACGCCACCTCTAGAAACACGTTTCATATACAACGCCGATGGAATACTAAAAACGTTTCCGTAGGAAGGAACGCATGTCGAACTCCGATCGGAGTAGACGGCGTTGGCGAAGAGACCCGAACGCACTATATTCCGATCGGAGTGGTCGGCAGTCAACCTGTTAAGGACTACAGGTACTTTACCAACGACCAGGTAAGATTTAAGCTATTCACCATTATTGAATTTATTCTCCTAATTCCAAATCTGTGTGGGGTTGTTTCCAATACTATCAATGTAATTGGAATTAGGTGTAATATTATAATTAAGATATTAATATAAAATTGTGAACATTAAACCTATCTTGACAGTGTAAAATGTAGATCTGAAGAAGCTGCATCGATAGCGAAACGCGTCATCGCAATTTATATAAAACCAGTGGAAAATTGACTAAAAACAGTCCTTGTATTATATATTTAAAACGCTCGGTATTAAAAACTTAATCTTTTTCTTAGCTGGTTTAATAAAAGGTCTCTAACGATACTTTTAGGGATATAAGCCTAAGTTGTATGAAAAGTCTTTTTATAACGCCAATATAACCAAAAATTACTACAATTGAATATTAACCTTTTTAAAAATTAAAATTTTAAAAAAACCTATTTTTGAAACTCCCTTCAAGAAATAAAAGAAAGTACTATTGTTGGAAGCGCCAACTGTATACCTTATTTTGATTGAGTCTGAAATAATGCTGGCAGCTGTTGAGCCTCAATAACTATGTCCACACAAAGTTGTGTGTAATAGAAAATAATCAAAGCCAAGTTTGGCTCGGATGATTTTAAGAATGGTTTGTCGGGAAAGTTTTTTAAGATAATATTTCCCCAAGGAACGAAGGAAAATTTGAAAACATTTTTTAGTAGTTCAAATACACACTTCTATATATAGGTTATACTTCTTACGCTTTGCTTTCACAAGCTAGGTTTTAGATTTAATGAAAACAGTCGACTGAAATTGCAATTAGTCTAATATTTGGATTTGGAATGACATACTTTAATTTTCGAACGGGATTTTTTAGATTCTAGGCATTTATGTTTCGCCATTTTGCATTCAATTTTTCCTACGTAGTTGTACGATTATCGCCATTTAAGGTCATTTTGAAGGTATTTCTTATGAGAAGACAGAGAGATCACTTATGTAGAGAAAGACAACCACGAAATAATTTGGTTTTCATTGAATGTGGGGCAACGTAAGCTTCTCACTTCTCGCCGCACGCAATCATGTTTGTTTATTTATAATAACTATTTACAATACTTTTAAATGATTATACAATAAAAATTCTGTTTATTTAAAAAACAATACTTTGAATTATTTATTAAAAATATCAATTATTAAGTATTTGTAACTAAATAAATCCCGTGCGAAGCACGCATTTATTCTGGTGTCTTTTAAAAGAAAGTCCGATCAGTACGCATGCATATATTAGTCTGGGAGGCTGCGACCAAAATGCGAACACCTCATCAAAGAGTGGCAGGATAATAGTATCACTTTGTTAATTATGCCCCCCTTAGTCCCTCCAGGTAGAATTTGAAGCCTCAAGCCTGGTTCTTGTTTCCTGGAAATGCGCTTTAAAAAAAAGAAAAAAAGCCGCAAGAAAAACTTGGTGGACGAACCCATCGCTGAGTTAGTGCCAGATATTTTGGGTATAGCTTCATTTCTATGAAATATGACTGAAAAATGAATATCTGCCATGGATACTAGGTCAATCTAAAGTTAAAAAACGGTCCAGAGTTGCAGAAAAATGGACTCACCTGGGAACCCATAGAGAAGCGAATGAAATTTGTTTTTAATATGTTCGTTGAGGTTGGTAGGTACTAAAAATAACATTATCTGCCATGGAGTCTGGTTCTTTATTAAAATAAATTAAATTTTTTGCTGCGATAACGCATAGGTATTTTTGAAACGCGAGCGCCTGCCCTACAAACGTGCGCCTGTCATGTAATTTGTTTTTCTCGCAAATACTATACACATGCGCCAGTGTCTCGAGAGACGCTCAAATCACCCCATTAAAACAGTTACAAGCAGATTAATATCACTTTCACTGACCCACTCCATCCTTTGGAATCAACAAGAGTCTCCTTAAAGGGAGATGAAGAAATGGACAACATCCATCGTGGGAAAACACTGGAACGATATTAATGGCCTCGAACATTCCAAAAAGTTTCTGAGCTTCGATGCTAAGAGGGCGGACTTTGTTCTGAAACTGGATAGGAGAAACTAAGGACACTGTCGGGGGCAAACTCACAGGACACTATGCCTGTAATAAGCACCTATACAGAATGGTCATTTCAAATACCAGCACTTGCAGATTCTGCGGTGAAGAAGAAGAGTCAATGGAACACTTGATCACTAACTGTGTGGCACTGGGGACACAGAAAGATACAGGCTACTACATGCCTATACGATGGGTGAACAGGACTTGCTAACACTCCCATTGAAGGAGCTTGTCCGATTTCTTGACGTATTAAACCCGTGAAAGACAAGGGGATGGTACAATAGATCAACGATGGTCGCAGTGCAAAGGGCCGTCTTGGGCCAGACCCCATCTTTATTACATTAAAACAGTTACAAGCAGATTAATATATTTATATTTTAATTTGCAGTGCAATTTTGCTCTATAATTTTTTTTTCTATTTAAGCTTTAAATTTTTTTTTTTATATTTATTATTTAAAATTTATATTCAAAATCCCCAAAACCTCTTTTAATATGTAATTACGAATTTTTTTTTTTAGTAGCTATATTAGATAGTACATCTGAAAATTTTGATTTTTAACATGATGACAATAAGAATGATCCAAAAAACATCAAGAATTAAAATTTTAAACATTTAAAAAGCACAATAATTTTTGCCCCATTCGGTTAGTGTCAATACAACAATGCCTGAATACTCCATCAGCCACCCCAGGTTTCTTTCTCTGTTTTCTTTTTAAACTTTGAGCGTTGCGGCTCCACTCTAGTGTACTTTATGTTTTTTTTGGGTCGCAGAATCCGATCTGCAATTAGTTTTTTGAAAAAAAAAATTACCTATTAATTGTTATTAACCATTTTTTTAAAAGCAATATATCTAAAACGGAATTTGATATAATTTATTTTTATACTAGCGAAATCTAAATTTATTAAGCACTCCACCCAAATTTTTTTAGACGTATTTCGACCCACTGAATACGAATTCAAAGTCTATTTTTGCAAAAACTTAACGTTTTTATTGTTATAAACAATTTATCACAAACAATTATGGTAATAAATAGAATTTAATAGAATTTATCTCCATAACAGCAAAATCTAAGCTTTTTACGAGCTCTACCCAAGTTTTTTAGATGAATTTTGGCCTGCTGCTTGAATTTCTAATCCATTTTTTTTTCTAATTTTATTAAAATTTAGAACTATTCAGTTTATTTATATACAATTAAATAAAAATATTTGTGTTAAATTCTCAAACAAAAATTAACATAATTTTAATAAATTGTCAGTAATAATAAAATAATTGAGTTTTTAAAAAAACAACCTGAACAGAGAATTTAAATTTAGCGACTTAAATAATATTATATTAAGTTATTATAGAAAAAAAAAACCGGTCAAGTGCAAGTTGAACTTGCACAATTAGTGTTCCGTACGTTGATTGTTTTTAAAATAAAATTTTTTGTTAGGGATGGTATAAAATGATCAGTGACTTCACAAAACACACCCCAAATGAGTTTTTAACAAAGTTTGGTTTCCAATCTTTACTGAAAACTGGTGACCTTGAAATTTAGTTTTTTTTTATATATACCAAATAAATTATTAAAGGGTAATGCACTCGTGATAATTTTTCGTTCAATTTATACCCCGTGAAGAATATTCCAGAATTCTTTCAAAATTTTTTGATCATACTTTTCGAGATAAGGTAGGGGACAGCGATTTTTCGCTATTTTTTTAAAAGTAATACGAAGAAAAGTGTGCGCAAGTATTACATTATATATATATTTTTTCACTCGTGTTTTCACAAGCTTTCATTTGACAACCACACTCGATGACCTAGTAAAAAAATTTTTTTTTTCACTTCCGATTTCACCCCTCAAAACGAACCCCTTAAGTCAAAATTTATGTTACGGTGGTATAAAATGATCAGTGCTTCACAAAACACACCCCAAATGAGTTTTCAAACAAAGTTTGTTTCCAATCTTTACTGAAATCTGATGACCTTGAAATTTTTTTTTTTTTTTTATATACCATATAAATTATTAAAGGTAATGCACTCGTGATAATTTTCGTTCAATCTACACCCCGTGGAGAATATTCCAGAAATTTTTCGAAATTTTTTTGATAAGTGCTTTCGAGATAAGGCCCGGGACAGCGATTTTTCGCGAATTTTTAAAATAATACAAAGAAAAGTGCGCGCAAGTATAATATTATATATATATTTTTTACTCGTGTTTTCACAAGCTTTCATTTGACATCATACTCGATGACCTAGTAAAAAAAATTTTTTTTCACTTCCGACTTCGATTCAACCCCCCAAAACTAACCCCTTAAGTCAAAATTTAATTCTCAAAACTACATGGCTCTGATGAGGCCATCAATTCCTATATTATTACCAAATTTCACCTTTCTATGTAAAATAGTTTCGGAGAAAATCGGGTGTGACAGACAGACAGACAGACAGACAGACAGACACCGAAGTGATCTTATAAGTGTTCCGTACGGAACACTAAAAATTAATAAATTTTTATCAAAAATCGATTAGAAATTCGATTTTGACGTGTCAAAAAACATATGAACTCATACATCACAGCTAGGGTAATAATGCGAATAAGAAAAATCAATTTGTCTACAACTTAAACTTTGCAATAAAAATATAAAAATTTCTGCTGATAAAAAGCAGGACTGGACTTCGTGGCACATATTCGGGATTTCACCTCGTATTATAATACTCGAATACTGGTTCATTTATCTGCCGCTCTCGAATGAGTTTCAGGTGGGTCCAAAAAACTCTACAGGTTCAAAAATTCATAGGAATTCAAAGAACCAGGATCTATCGCAAATAATATTTTTTCACTTCTTTTTGGGTCCCAAACTAACTATATCTCGAATATCTGCCACTCAGCTATAAGTTTATTTTTTGAGCCCATTTTTTTTTCAAGAAAAAAAAGCTTTACCTTTACTCTTTTTACCTCCCACAGGAACCGTTTCCTTCGCAGATATTAACGCTATAGTATCCTAACAACATATAAAACTGCCACTCTGGGATGAGCTCACCGATCCTCAATTCTTTTGCAATTTCCCCCCCTAATAACCAAGGCAGAAACCGAATTTGGATCTATAAGTTGTATTTTTTGGTTCAGTTTGTCACATTTAATAAGTGATCTGCCGCTCTTCGATAAGTCCAAAATCTTGGTTCTGAGCTCCCGGACTATATATGATTCAAAATTTGTAAGAAGGCCCGCGTCTGCGCGAGCAGTCTTATTCAAGCTACGTTGCCACAGTGAAATTCACCTCATAAAATTTAATAAAAGGCAATATGTATCTTATATATTTTTACAACTAGTGGTAAACTGTCTTCATATTTTAACAAACGGTGGCAAAGTAATTTTTTATGGATACATAATTTTTTGCGACTTTTTACTTTTTAACCCACATACGATAACAAAAATTGCAAGAAACGCTTGCTGTTGATCGAAGAAAAAGTATAGATTCCTATCTTATACGTGTTAAACATCATTATTTACAATTAATTATGGCAAGACGGCCGGTAAACCATCTTTATATTGAAGCAGTGCTAAAATCTATTAATTCTCAAAATTTCAAGCAAAACTACTTTTAACAGTTACGCGTAAGAAATACCTTAACATATAAAATAGATCACTGATGTTTTTTCGGTCGTTTTCCCTATGAATCACAGCTGGAAAAATAAGTATAACGTAGAAAAAAACTGGTCAAGTGCAAGTTGAACTTGCACAATTAGTGTTCCGTACGTTGATTGTTTTTAAAATAAAAATTTTTGTTAGGGTGGCATAAAATGATCAGTGACTTCACAAAACACACCCCAAATGAATTTTCAACAAAGTTTGTTTCCAATCTTTACTGAAAACTGGTGACCTTGAAATTTGTGTTTTTTTATATACCAAATAAATTATTACAAGTATTACATTATATATATATATATATATATTATATATATTATATATATATATATATATATATATATATATATATATATATATATATATATATATATATATATATATATATATATATATATATATATATATATATATATATATATATATATATATATATAATATATATATCAATATATATTATATATATATATATATATATAATATATATATATATATATATATATATATATATATATATATATATATAATATATATATATATATATATATATATATATATATATATATATATATATATAATATATATATATATATATATATATATATATATATATATATATAATATATATATATATATATATATATATATATATATATATATATATATAATATATATATATATATATATATATATATATATATATATATATAATATATAGATATATATAATGTAATACTTGTAATAATTTATTTGGTATATAAAAAAAACAAAATTTCAAGGTCACCATTTTTCATATTTACTCGTGTTTTCACAAGCTTTCATTTGACACCACACTCGATGACCTAGTAAAAAATATTTTTTTTTTTTCACTTCCGATTTTTCACCCCTCAAAACGAACCTTTTAAGTCAAAATTTATGTTACGGTGGTATAAAATGATCAGTGACTTCATAAAACACACCCAAATGAATTTTCAACAAAGTTTGTTTCCAATCTTTACTGAAATCTGATGACCTTGAAATTTTTGTTTTTTTTGTATACCATATAAATTATTAAAGGTAATGCACCCGTGATAATTTTCATTCAATCTACACCCCGTGGAGAATATTCCAGAATTTTTTTCGAAATTTTTTGATAAGTACTTTTCGAGATAAGGCCCGGGACAGCGATTTTTTTTCGCGAATTTTTAAAAATAATACAAAGAAAAGTGAGCGCAAGTATAATATTATATATATATTTTTTACTCGTGTTTTCACAAGCTTTCATTTGACACCACACTCGATGACCTAGTAAAAAAATTTTTTTTTCACTTCCGACTTCACCCCCCAAAACTAACCCCTTAAGTCAAAATTTAGTTCTCAAAACTACATGGCTCTGATGAGGCCATCAATTCCTATATTATTACCAAATTTCACCTTTCTATGTCAAATAGTTTCCGAGAAAATCGGGTGTGACAGACAGACAGACAGACAGACAGACAGACAGACAGACAGACACCGAAGTGATCTTATAAGTGTTCCGTACGGAACACTAAAAATGCAAGAGAATCAGAGTTTAAAACACCTTGAAAAAACCTTCTTCGAAAAAGTCACCAGCTCCAGTTCTATAGTTTGAATACCTACATGTTCTTAAGTTTTACCCTCTATATTTCCTAACCTAGTCCATTATATTTTTCTTTTCTAATATTAGAAAAATGACTAAACAATTTTTTAATGAATAGCTGTTGTAAAAAAAATTCTTGCATCAAGTCGTTTGAAAGTGAAGCAAAAACTAATAATATATATAAAATGTAACGTCTCTCTGGCTGTCTATCTGTCCGTTAGTGGGCTTATTACTCGAAAACTACTTATCCGATTTACATGTTTTTTCGTACATATGTTTCTCTGGCCAAGTTATAGGACAGGTTTTATTACGCTAGATAATATAGGGAATGAGCAGTGACGATAATAGTAAATGAAGCCCACGCGAGCGGAGCGGCCGGCACGGCTAGTATATATATATATATATATATATATATATATATATATATATATATATATATATATATATATATATGGTAATGATTCTTTCTTGGCTTTAAGGTTATGTGAATTAAAAAAAACTTCAATTTACATGTATGTTAACGTTTCGATCAACCTAGTGATCTTTTTCAAAACATTTTAATTTCAATAATACAACCAGTACTATAGAAGAAAATATTGACTGATTGAAAATCTCACTGAAAAACCAATACCCCAATATGCC
>CM032446.1:252416542-252423501 GCA_019049505.1 Pachyrhynchus sulphureomaculatus | reverse complement strand
TTTTTTTGTTTACCAACAATACTTTCTTTCAGCATTTTTCCATTTTTTTTAGCTGAAGTAGATCCTTTCTATTTTAAAATGGATGGTGCCCAAAATTTTGTACAGCTAAAAAGCCTTTTAAAAAAAATAGAAATTAATTCCAAAAAGACGTAAGAAAATTATCTCTTACCCATATCTCTCTACCAAGGAAAACTGAGCTAGTGTGTGTTTAATTTCTTTAGTTCTTTTAAAATCAGGGTTCACTCATTTCAGTATCGGAAATTAAAGCGGGTAAGTTCGAGGGTACAAAAAAAGATGCCTCAAACAGAGAACAGATTTTTTCAAAAGTTACAAAATAGCGCTGTCAACGCGGGGCTTTGAATTTATTTTTAAAAAAGGGTTCAGTGTACTAGCTTTCGGAACAAAATAAAAGCTCTAACTTTGCAGATATTTTTATTTCATAATACTTATTAAACGAAACTACACTATAGCAGTAAGACAAAAGCAGGAAATTTGTGGAATTTTTTTATTTCAATTTATCTGATATAGATATTTGAATTTTGTTGTTGACTCTAAGATAAGAGATTCCTACTTTTTTCTTAAAAGCTACCTTTATAGTTCAGATTAGCAGATGTGCTGGTTTACTTTAATCTTTACAGTGTTAAATTTATTTTTGCGGTGAACCGAGAACAAAAAACAGTACGTTTTTTTTCACCTATATTTTGCATGAATATTAAAAATACTTAGCTGATACGAAACGATATCTGGAGATTTTTTGTTGAGAAATTCTTAACATATTTAGTAAAGGAATGTTAATACAAGGCGATACTTAGAAATTTTTTTGAAATTGTCGAAGATTTTTTTTAATGTTGGTAAAGAAGTTTACATATTTTTAAGTGCCTTTACATATTTTTCTATTTTGACTATTGGGAGCACAGGAGAAATATTTTCAAGACTTTTTAAACAGTTCTTTTAAATTTTATTTCATTTTTCATGGAAGGATTCAATTTTAAAGTCAATCACCTACTGGAAAATGAATTAGACTATGAACTGAAAATCCGTCGTACTTTCTCAAACGTCCGGTCGCGGATAAAAGAAAGATTCTAACGAGGATCTTAAGTAAAGAAATACTCCAATAGATCAGATTGGACTAAATAGTTACAAAAAGTTTCTGATTTTTTAAGTCTAATAAAAAGTTCTCCTTCTCAAGTTAAAACTCCTGCTTCTCCAAATGGTCACATGTCTCCTTTATTCGTGCATAAATATTCAGATAACAGACCGCATATCGAGATAAATCTATTAGGTGCCCATTTCTCGGCTTTATTTGACTCTGGTGCAAATGCCTCCGTTGTAGGTCAGAATGGTATAAAATTTTAAGTCGTTTAAGTATAAAAATATGCCACGTCAAAAATAGAAGTGTTACCACTGCAGATGGCAGCCGTCTAAAAGTTTTAGGTACGGTTGAGTTGCCGCTAGTCTGCAATGGTCATTGTTTAGTAATTTCTGCTTTAGTAGTACCTTCTCTATCACATACTTTGGTTTTAGGATGTGATTTTGCACAAAAATTCGGAATTCTAGTAAACTTTAAAAATAATTCGTGTATCCACAGTCCCTAGAAGTCAATTCTCAAACAAGTTTAAAGATTGTTATTCAAAGTTCTATAGAAAACCTTTTCTCGCGTCTAGGTACCCTAGATAATCTCTCGCGGACGGAACGCTTGAAGGCAGAAAAAGTAAAAGCTCTTTCAATGAAATAAGTAGTAAAGATAGGTTAGGCCGAACGAATAAAATCACCATGTCTATAGATACGGCTGATGCCAATCCTGTAAAGACAAGGCCCATCGCCATGTCTACGAACATGTCAAAAGTATTGAATAAGGAGTTAGACGAAATTTGAAACTCGGAGTGAAATCGTCTATGCTTTGACGGAAGAAAGCTCAACGAGTCAGCAAATTTGATAACTATCCATTACCGAACATCGACAGAATTTTGTAAGGAGTTAGACGAAATGTTGAAACTCGGAGTGAAATCGTCTATGCTTTGACGGAAGAAAGCTCAACGAGGTCAGCAAATTTGATAACTATCCATTACCGAACATCGACAGAATTTTGTAAGGAGTTAGACGAAATGTTGAAACTCGGAGTGATATCGTCTATGCTTTGACGGTAGAAAGCTCAACGAGGTCAGCAAATTGATAACTATCCATTACCGAGCATCGACAGAATTTTGACATCACTCAGGAATGCTAAGTATGTATCTCTTCGATAGACCTTAGAAAGGCTTTCTGGTAAATTCCTTTAGACAAATCCTCTAAGGAAAAGACCGCTTTTGCAGTAGTAGGCCGAGGTCTATTTCAGTTTCGTCACTATGCCGTTTGGTCTAAAGAACGCTGCTCAAACTCAGCAACGTTTAGTGGACGCTATATTTGGTCCGAAAATATGAGCCACATATTTTTACCTATCTCGATGATATTTTAGTAACATCGGAAGACTTCGAATCGCATATACGCTTACTTAAAGAAGTAAAAAATAAATTGAAAGAGGCCGGACTGACGATAAATTTGAGCAAAAGTGATTTTTTCAAAACTTCTCTAAAGTTTTTAGGCTATATTGTAGGCTCAAATTCCTTGCGTACCGACCCGGATAAAGTAGTTTCAAGCATGGTTAATTATGCGAGACCTACTAATACTACGGAAGTTAAGCGCTTCGTAGGAATGTGTTCATGGTACAGACGTTTTATTGAGAATTTTTCTACCCTGTTGTCGCCTATTAATGATCTTTTGAAAGGACGAAAAAAAGGACAATCGATAGATTGGACAAAGGCAGCCGAAGAATCTTTTATAAAGATTAAAGAGCTATTGGTTTCAGCTCCCATTTTATCCCAACCAGATTTTTCCCAACAGTTTTATATTTCTAGTGATGCTTCTAATACCGGTTTAGGGGGCGTCCTAACACAGAAAATCAATGGTGAGGAAAGAGTGATAGCGTATGCCAGTAGAACTTTGTCAAAGGCTGAACGTAACTATTCGGTTGTTGAAAAAGAATGTTTAGCAGTACTCTTTAACATCGAAAAGTTTCGACCCTACATAGAAGGTGTTCCTTTCACGGTCATAACAGATCAATATAATTTATTGTGGCTTAATTCTATTAAAAACCCTAGTGGCAAACTAGCGCGTTGGGCGATTAGGCTGAGACAACATACATTTAATTTAATTTGCCAAAATGCGTTTTGATATCTTAAAGTTTGTGAGGACTTGTGAAGTATGTGGAGCGCAGAAATCTCCAAATACACTACCTATGGGACTGATGGGAAAAGAGAAAACGGTTAATTACCCTTTTCAAGTCATAGCAGCTGATCTAGTAGGTCCATTTCCACGTTCAAAACAAGGAAATAAATGACTTTTCGTAATTTTCTTGCTGGTTAACAAAGTATAACCGTGTTATTTCCTTTGAAAAGCTCTAAAGCCGAATGCTTTTTTGAAAATTTTAGAAAACGATATTTTTCTAATCCACGGAGTTTCATCGCTTTCGATATGCGATAACGGTACTCAGTTTACTTCTGAGTGTCTTAAGAGCTTAAGTGAGACATATAGTTTTAACATCCGTTTTAAATCCCGTGTACACCGCAAGACACGAAGTAACCGGGTTTACATAAACCGTCTTCCTTAGTTTACGGCAGACATATACCTCTATCTGGATCGTATTATAAAAACTTAGATTTGGATGTCAATGTTGACAGCGAAATAATTCCGGGTAACAGGGGTGAGTACGCCTAAAATTTAAAGGGTTTAAAAGATATTTTCACCGACGTGCGTAGTAGGATACATAAGGCTTATGAACGGAACAGTAAGTCTTACAACCTTAGAAAAGGGATTTTGCCTTTAATATAGGTGATCACGTTTGGCGAAAAAAATAAAATTCTTTCCAGTGCAGCAGATAAATTCACATCTAAGTTGGTACCTAAGTATGTGCATTGCGTGATTAGAGAAAATATTTCAGATTTAGTTTAAGGTTTAGTTAATTTAGATGGACAAAATAGGACGATGGCATATTAAAGACTTAAAACCATTCAATGAACCTAACCCTAATGAAAGTTTGTCAGAAGAAGAATAATTTATATTTACATTATCTTAATTGCTTTACTTTATTTTTTTTTTGATGTTGTTCTGTAGAGGTGACGACCTCGTTTTTTTTTTTTTTTTGACTGTTATAAAAGTTGAGCAAAGAATAGCTTACTTTTATAGTTTTTTTGCTAAGGTTTTGGGTACTGATCATATCCAAACTTAGGTTGATGGCGGTTGATGTTTAGCATCGACTCAGTTTTGTTGCGAGCTTGCGAAGGAGTCACACTCAGGATATATCATAAGACTGGTATGTCGGTGGTCGCGGGATTTGATTTGCTTATGACCCCAAATAATATCCAGTTCTTGACACTTGGAAGCGAAATTTTGATTAGAGGCAATCCAAGGTGATCTTGAGTTAGGACAAGCGCAAGATGTAGCTCGTGTAGGGTGATGTAGAGTCAAAATTTTTATGAGCAATTTCAAAGTTTGTTACCCGAGTGGGTGGATTTTCTATTACCTTAATGGTATATTTTGGGTGCAATTAAGAGTAAATTGATTTTGGTTTATCCAGTAAGTCTAAGACTTGGATTATTTTGATTTAGATCTTCTTCTGAATTGACAAACTGAGGGTATTTTTTTCTTTTTTTTTCAGAGCCGTTTAAAAAAAACGTTACCTTTGAGTCACTAATTTTTTTTAAAATTTTTTTGCATGGACTCATAGGCGTATGTTGAGTTTTTTTTTTCGGTTTACTATCAGATTGATAGAAAATTGAAGTTCTGCAGGAGAACTAAAGGCTGATCATTTACAAGAGATGAGAGCAGAGTAAGACAGTAGTTTCACAAAGAAATGATCAAAATCTGATACCGAGATGAGAACCTTGTCAAGAGAGGCTAAGCGCAGTGAAGGAAGATTCCTAACCGAATTTTTTAGATTTCCAAGAGGTAATCTAGGAGTTTTTGGGCTGACAGAAAACGGTTATGCCTGATACCTGTAGCAGTTTCTTCTAGAGGCTATTGTCTAGGAAGACGATTAACACCATGATCGAATATTTTAGCTGTCAACGATGTTTTCTTCTTGTTTCTGATTAAGCTGGAAAAGCTCTTGTCGTCTTCAAAAGTTTTGTTGCGTTGCCACCGAAAAATTTGAGAAATTTTTGCTTCATGTAGCTTTTTAAGCTCATTTTCGTTTTTTTAAAATTTCGTTAGAAGCTTGGTTAAGTCAACCTTGTAAACCTTTTAGGTTGTATCCCATGAGTTATCTGTTTTTTACAGGCTGTGATGCACCGGGTGCTAACAGATGCCGTTACGACGTTTGGCAGGGAGTTAGTCTTCCTGAGGAACAGACTGATTGGAAGGGTAGTCTATGGGGGGCGCACGTTTAACCTTTGGGACCTTTAGAGGGTTTTGTTACCCAATGGCTATTTCTAATTTGAGCCAAAGGAGAGCCTAGCTACTGTAGTCGACCTCAGCTCCAATTAGCCTATTAGTGGTGACAGGCTGTTGGCAGTAGTGTGTTTTCGGAACACCCTATTGATTAAATTTTTTTTGACTTATGGTGGTGTGGTAGACACCGTTTCAGTTAAGTGGATGCTATAATCTACTCCCTTTTGTTGGTGGACACCAGGGTCACCAATTCTGTATTTTATTGTCTCCACCATTCAGTATATCGTGGTGAGGTGTTTGTCTCCTGTTATGTGGGATGGATTGAATGTTTTTCGTTGTTGTTCCAGGGCGAGACCAGTATACGAGGGTTCTTCATGCAACTTGAAGAAGCGCAATGCTGGTTAAGTTTTATATCTCTGTATAGCCACCCTGAAGAAATGACGGAGGGCGTTTTTGTTCTGGCTCATGTTTCTAGGCAGATTTGTCACTTTGGTGCGATGTGCCGAAGATTTGATTAGCTTTTGCTACGAGCTTTCACCAAGCTCAGTATGGAGTTATCATAACCAAGAGTTTGGGATTTGAACTCCTGTATGTATTTCTGTATATATTTCTGTACATATTTCTGTATATATTTCGGTGTATGTTGGTTGCCTGAGGGCATGTGCTCAAAATGCGAGATTTTGAGTCGTTTTGCTTATGGACTCCTATATTTAGGATTATGACTTTAGGGAGGTCCTATTTCGAACTTGCTGTCTCATATAGTTATGTTAGGAATGTTTTCCTTGAATGTTAGTTGCGCGCGGACTAATCATTCTGTTCTTAGTGAACATTGCTTTTTGAAGCAGATCATTCAGTTTGGTGAATTTTAGCTTTTATAGCTATTCACTGTGTTTAGAGTGAATTTTAGCTTTTGTAGCTATTCACTGTGCCTATAGTGATATTGTTAGCTTTTATAGCTGCTCACTATGTTAAAGGCGAGATTGTTCTTTTAGAACGCAGACTTTGTGTAGTGGAGGACTACTTACAGAGTGTTTTTTCTTGGCGAGGAGCTGAGGCTTTTTTTCTGGCGATATGCCAGAGTGTTTTTCTTGGCGAGGAGCCGAGTTTTTTCTGGCGATATACCAGAGTGTTTTTGTTGGCGATAAGCTGACCTGTTTTCTGGCGATCAACCAGAGCGTTTTCCCTAGCGATTTTAGCATGTCTAGATGTCCTTAGGACGTCGACATTGCGCGATAGAGTGCGATTATTTTCTGAGTGCGACTAGTAGTGATACTAGATTTTGGAATGTTCTCTTAGCGATGAGCTAGAGCATGGATGGCGATTTTTCCCGAGCGTTTCTCTGGATATTTATCCAGATATTCCTTTTTTGGCCTAGTGCTAAATGGTCTGACAAGACTTTTTCTTTTAGTGTAAGTGTTTGCACTAGAATCATTTTTTTATTTTTTTCTTTACTTAAGAATTTTTATAAATTTCTTTTGCTGAAATAGAAAATTTTCAGACAATCCTTAAAATATTTTAAGGGGGGTGTTCATATT
>CM032446.1:252391542-252411542 GCA_019049505.1 Pachyrhynchus sulphureomaculatus | reverse complement strand
AATAATGCTTATTACATAACAGGTAGGCTGACTTAGACTGGTTTGACACATAGATGTCATACTTTTCAAAAAATTCATATGATTTTTAGGAAGTACCGACCTTCAAACGATATGTGTCACAATATTATGTCATCTCGACGATTAGTTTACAAGTTACAGTGGTTTTAGTGACGCTACTTTTAATATTTTCAAAGCAATAGAAAAAATCGAATTTCGTGTGTTGATTAAACAATGTTTTTTGATGGGAAAAAAATCCCGTTCAAGTAAAGCAATGGCTTAGTAAGTGTTACGGGAACTCTGCCCTGGAAAATTACTCATCATTTACTGATATGCTGAATTTAAATGCGGTCGTACTGATACATATGTTGCTGAACGCTCTCGACGCCCAAATGAGGTGGTTATACCGGAAAACATTTAAAAAATCCACAAAATTGTTTTGGATGACCGTAAAGTGAAATTGCGTGAGATAGCTGACACCCTAAAGGGGGGGTGCTCAAACTTGAACTGCTGGCGATCTACCTCAATATTGTTAGACTACGATTGATCGACTCTGAGAGGCTGCAAGTAAGTGTGATGCAGGATTGTCGTCTAGGTAGGGTGTATCGTGACATAGATATTAGTTTTCCGCACAATATGCATTTTTTTAGTCAAAGTAAGTGTAGGTCTGCTCTAAAAATGTCAGTGAAAAAACTCATAATTATTCAAAATTGCGAGTTTATTGGTTCTTACAAAACAAACGAGTTCTAATGTCTAAACTTAACTAAAGAGTGACTTTGAATGTTGAAGCGTGGCACTGCATGTCCCTCAGCATACTTTTCATAAGATGGTGCATAATTACAAAGTGCTAATCGCAAGCATGACGACATATGTTCGTCAGTTAGTCGATTGCGATATTTTGACTTAATTATCTTCGTTTCAGAAAATGCAGACTCGCACAAGTAAGTTGACCCAAACATTGCCGTCAGTTGAAGGGCGATTTGCCTTAGATTCGGATATTTATCTTCAGATATAAAACACCAGAATTTTGTGTCAGATGCTGTGGCTTTGAGATGTATATCTGATATAATCTGCACTAACTCATTTTCAACAGAACATGAGTCCATGTTAAACTGACTTGCTATTTCAGTAGCTAATTCCTCAATGTTTTTACACGAAAAAGGATAACTCATAAATGATGCGATATTTGCCAATTTACTGAAATCATAAAAACGTATTTCGAATTGGCCCAAAATATTTGATAATTCTGCCTCATAAATATCATACTTCAACTGAGGAAACCTTGCTTTCAAAGACGGAAAATTTTTCAGATCCTTTTTTTCAGTTGATCTATCATAAGTTTGCAATTTACTTTTGAATGCGTTTATTGCGCTAATCATCTCAATGATAGTTTTTCCTTTACCTTGAAGCTCCAAATTAATGGTGTTTAAATGCATTGTGATGTCTGTCAAAAATGCCCAAATCAGTCAGCCATTTTCCGTTTTTTTTTTCAGCATGTGAGTGTCATCACCTCTTTCGTCCAGAAAAGCTGTTATTTCGGGCAATAATTCTTGAAACCTCTCTAGGAATTTTCCGCGACTCAACCACCTGACGTCCGTTTGAAGAACTAAATTAGTGTCTTCAGCTGACTCACTATCTTCCAACTGCAATTTAAAGAGCCGTCGTTGCAAGCTACGTGCACGGATAGAATTCACAATTTTTATTGCAATGCCCATAATCTCCTCCATGTTTAGAACTTTTGAACACAAAACTTGTTGATGTATAATGCAATGGAAGGAGAAAAATGAAGGGAAATCATCATTAGCTCAAGACAATGCCACAAAACCGTTTTTGTTTCCAATCATTGCTGGTGCTCCATCGGTTGTAATGCACACTAGTTTATATATTGGTAGCTTGTAGTTTGTTACAAAATTGAAGAAAACGTCATATATATCTTCGCCACTGGTCTTTCCTTTCAGAGGAATCATTGTCCTTAGCCGACATGTCATTGAATACCATTCGAATAAAAATACACAGCTGGGCAGTGTCTGTCATATCGGTGGATTCGTCAAACTGTGAAGAAAAGTATATACATTCCATGATATCATGTTTTAGTTTATCTGCCATGTCCTGACTCATGACTTCGACACGCCTTGTGACAGTCTGACGAGATAACTGAAGTTCTCTAATAGCAGACATAATCTCTGTTTTATTCTTAAATATCCAAATAAAGTCTCACCCGCTTCAATAAATGCTTCCTTCACAACCAATCCATCATCAAATGGTTTCTTTTGTTTTCGCCAATATATGAGATATTTTAAATGACGCGATCGTTGCAGCTTTTGATTGTTTGGCTGGTCTTGTGAACATGGTTTGTTCTTTTTTCAGACAAGTTATCAAATCACGTACTTTTCTTTTTCTTAATTCACTCTGTGACGAAAAATCCTTTTCATAGTTTTTATGATGCCTCTCTACGTTCCCATGCTTAGGTATTGCAACTGACACACGGCAAATGAGACAAATGCACTTATCCTTTAACATACAAAAGAAAAATTCTTTGTCCCAATCGTTATTAAAATGATAAGTTTTACTTTTCTTCGCTGCACTCATTTTGGACTATTTATTAATAAACTTTGTATCGATGTATCGGCTTCAAGTTACAACTCAGACTGACTCCTATTCCTGCACGCGCAACATTTATATCGGCGCGAACGAAGTCTTGAATGTTCCCGTCAAACACGCCGCCCGAAGTTTCCAGAAAAATCGGCGGGAATCAAAAAAAACGCGGCTTTTCTTTGACAAGTACCGCGCGTTCCTTTGATAAAGCCGCCTTTTGCCGCTAGCAGGGGTTTACTACGATAAAAGAAAGTGATGAGGGGGTTATTCTGGCCTAATTGTGGATCGAATAAGTTTTAGTAGTTTATTCATTACATTTTTGTTTTAGTTACCTAAAACAAAATCTGTGAATAGTTCTATATCGGAATTTTTTTCTCGAGATCGACTCAAAAAGCACTCGCGATCGACTTGTCGATCGCGATCGACCGTTTGAGCACCCATGCGCTAAAGATATCAAAAGAACGTGTTGGTCACATTTTCCATGAACATTTGGGCATGAAAAAGCTCTGTTCGAAGTGGGTACCGCGTTTGCTCACAGTGGACCAAAAACAACAACTTGTTGATGATTCTGAGCGCTATTTGGACCTGTTTAAGCACCACTATACGTCTGAATCAAATTGGCAGGCAGTTAAGTTGACAGCAGCCGGTGAAAGCCGCCCGAAGCGACCAAAGACACAGCGATCAGCTGGAAGGTTTTGGGACGCGCGTGAAATAATTTTCATCGACTATATTGAGAAGGGAAAAACCATCAATAGCGAATATTATATTGTAACATTCATTTTTTCCTAGATTTTTAAGATCATGTTATGTTACTGTTTTCTCATTATAATTTACATTTTTTTTATTATATCGAGCAGTGTTTACTAACTTTTAAGCAGTGTAGTTCACTCGGATTTCTAAGCCGTTTATATTACAGTGTGCATTTCTAGTTTCCTAGCGGCTTTATTTAATTCGTTTCTAATGCGTCGATTGGCTGGACATTTGTTTCCGGGAAGTAGCCATCTTGAAGAAGTAATTTTTACGGAATATTTAAGGGTCCGGATGACACGGATCAAGGCGTTTTTCCATCCAGTAGCCGTAGTTGGCTTTTTCCCATCAAGCCGTAGTAGTCTTTTTTCCATCATAGAGCCAAGTCGAGTACGTGGCTTTTTCCAACATGTAGCCGTAGTGGACTTTTTTTTAACATGAAGCCGTAGTAGGATTTTTTTTTAACAAGTAGCCGTGGTAGGGTCTTCTCGTCATGTAGCCGTACTGATAGATTAGTGATGGAGTAGTGTTAAAAACGGTTTTACGGTTTTAGTGCCCAATTCGAGGCCTAGAAGCTCGTAGGAAAACCGTAACTCACCAGAATATACATCCGTAGACCTATTTTCCGGCAGATAAGTGTATTTTAACATCGTATTGAACTGATAACTCGTGAAGTGAACCTCACGAACCTTCAACATCGTGTGTAGCAAAGTTTTAATGCTGACTTAAGGACTTTAGTTAGCAATACCACCTATTAGGCTAAGGTTTTTTGAAATAACAGAACTGCAAAAGTTAGAACTTTTAAGTTAATCATTAATAAATCTTTTTTTCTTGTTTAAGGCTATTGTTTCACTGTACACCTATCTTACTTTTCAGGACAAAAGGGTTGTACCATATCAAAATTTCCCTTAACAATTACATAATCCTTCAGTGTTTTTTCATTTTTTTAGCTGAAGTTAGATCCTTTTTATTTTAAAATGAATGGTGCCCAAAATTTTGTACAACAAAAAATTTTAAACAACAATAGAGACTATTTCCAAAAAGACGTACAAAAATTATTTCTTACCCATATTACTCTACCAAGACAAACTGAGCTAGAGTATGTTTAATTTCTTTAGTTCTTTTAATATTAGTATCTACTCAATCCATTCTCAGAAATTATAAGGGGCTGCAAAATTGCGTCTCAATGTGCGGGCTGCAAAATTGCGTCTCAATGTGCGGGCGAAGTGACAAGCCACAATATAAAGCTATTGGTGCGTTTAAAGGCAGAAATCGCAAAGAAACGTCCCCGAATGAACTAGAAAAAAGTGTTCTTTCATTATGACCAAGCACCGTGTCACAAGTCAATGGTTACGATGGCAAAAATTGCATGAATTGAACTTGCCCCTCATCCACCGTATTCTACATCTCATCCACCATTATCTATTCGCAGACCTCAATGAAGAAATTATCGCCAAAACTGAGTTAAGTTGGGAATGTGGAATCTTTGGCACAATGATACTACTCAGTATATATCACCACTACACCAAACACTTTAGTTTTGAACTTGACGCGCGTTTCGCTACCCATGTTAGCTTCATCAAGAGCGATGATTGACTAAAGCTAAACTACAAATCTACCCTATTTATACTTAGCCTAACCCTTGAATTACTTAAGCGGAACTAATGACATAGGCAAGGCCATCAGTTCCGGTCAAGTAACCAATAGAGGGACTAGAGGGGGACTATAAGGAATAGGCCCTCTGTCTTTGTCTAAACTACTTTTACATTTTATGATTTCCATACTTTTTCGTATGCGTTCAACAATCTTCTATCAGATACATTTTTTATTAATCTTAGATTATCTGATGTTACAGTATGATCAGCTTCAAGAGCATGTTCGGCAATGCTAGACTTTTCTGTTCTATTGTATTTTTAAGTGTACTAAATGTTCTTTAAACTTTTAGTTTGCCCAACATACTTTTTGTCACAATCATTACAACTAATTTCATAAAATTCCACTTTTCTCACAATTAGGAATCTTATCTTTGGGATTTCGTAAGATATTCCTCAGATTGTCTGATGACTTATAGACGAAGTTGAGAACAAAGGACAATTGCCTTTTCTAGATATTTTAATTATTAAAAATAATAATAGATTAGAATTTGATATCTATAGGAAAGACACAGTAACAAATAGATAAATTCCTAATGATTCATTTCATTGCAAACAACATAAATTAGCCTCACTCTACATTTTTTTAGTTCATCGTTTGGTCACTTTCCATTTGAATAGAGTAAACTTTAATAAAGAAAGGAATCGTATTAGAAATATAACTAGAGTTATTGGTTATGACGATGACTTAGTAAATAAGCTAATAAATAGACAAGTTTAGGTTTAATATTCAGAATTCCACCTTTTTTTTACCCGAGAAGAAAATAACACCAAGTATGTGTCTCCATTACCATATAATCCGAAATATAGCAAGGAACTCAATAAGATATTTAATAAGGTAGGCCTCACCTTAGTCTATAAGTCATCCGACAATCTGAGGAATATCTTAGGAAATCCCAAGATAACATTCCTAATTGTGAGAAAAGTGGAAATTTATGAAATTAGTTGTAATGATTGTGACAAAAAGTATGTTGGGCAAACTAAAAGGTCAATTAAAACACGATTTAAAGAACATTTTAGCACACTTAAATACAATAGAACAGAAAAGTCTAAACATTGCCGTACATGCTCTTGAAGCTGATCATACTGTAACATTAGATAATCTAAAATTAATAAAAAATGTATCTGATAGAAGATTGTTGAACGCATACGAAAGTATGGAAATCATAAAATGTAAAAGTAGTTTAAACAAAGACAGAGGGCCTATTCCTTATAGTCCCCCTCTACTGGTTACTTGATCGGAACTGATGACCTTGCCTATGTCATTAGTTCCGCTTGAGTAATTCAAGGGTTAGGCTAAGTATAAATAGGGTAGATTTGTAGTTTAGCTTTAGTCAATCATCGCTCCTGATGAAGCTAACATGGTTAGCGAAACGCGCGTCTAGTGCAAAAAAAATAAAGTGTTTGGTGTAGTGGTGATATATACTGAGTAGCCAAAACTGAGGCCCATTTTGAAGGCAAAGATAAATCCTTCTACAAGAAAGGTAAAGAAATGTTAGAAAAGCGTTCGACTAATTATATCGCTTTTGAAGGAGGCTATCTTGATAATTAAACTCAAATTTTGCAAAAAAATGCGTTTTAAATAGCTAGACCAAAAACTTTTCAGCCTGCTTGTTACATACGTACATACACGTCGAATTTTCAAAAATTCGATTTTTTTTTGGTTGTATCAGAACTGACTCTAGTACAAAAATATCTTTCACAGTAAAAATGTTCACTCTGCAGGCAGGTGATAATCGCTGCCAGTCTTGTAGTTCATCGCAAAGCAAAGATGAACTGTTTCTCGTTTGTTTTCAGAATATTTACGAGCCAAATCAGCGATTTTCCTCATTAATACTGCGACTGCAATTGAAACATGTTCGACTATTAGCCTGAATCTCTAAAGGGGCGTGATTCAAGTTTCCACAGAGGCGATCAATGGCGATTTGACGTTATTGTTCATGAATTTCACCAGCAATTGTCACAATCGCTCGAGGTTGAAGAGCGATATTATAAACGTAGCAAGATATTCGACCCCGAGTTGTCATTTGGATAATTATAAGAAATGCTTCTGACAGAAAAAAATTAATTTCTAGCAGTAATACTGGTAGTAATAGGAATATTTCCTTCTTGCTGGAAATGTGCCACAGTTCAGCCGATACCTAAAAAAGGCAAGAAGACCTTGCCAAATAATTACCGACCAGTCGCACTGCTTTCAATAATATCAAAAGTCATGGAAAATATTATCAATCAGCATCTTCTAAAATATCTTGAAGGATTCAACATTATTAGCGATCACCAATATGGCTTTCTTAAAACTAGATCAACAGGAGATCTTCTGACTTCTGTAACACATGTTTGGAACAACGCAATTGAACACTTTGGAGAATTTCGAGCGGTTGCTCTTGACATATCCAAGGCATTCGACCGTGTTTGGAGCGATGGGCTGTTGGCTGAGCTACGTTTTTACGGTATGTCTGAAAAGTTCTGTTTGTGGCTCTCATGTTTCCTCAGAGAGCGTTCTTTACAAGTGGCAGTCGACTGATTTCTTTCTAACACCTTCACTATCAACGCCGGTGTACCCCAACGTTCCATACTGTCTCCTACTCTCTTTCTCATTTATATTAACGATCTGCTGGAAAAGACCGGGAATCCAATCTACAGCATTGCAGATGACAGTACACTTATCTCTCTATCATAAGTTGCAATTTACTTTTTAATGCGTTTATTGCGCTAATCATCTTAATAATAGTTTTTCCTTTACCTTAAAGCTCCAAATTAATGGTGTTTAAATGCATTGTGATGTATGTCAAAAATGCCAAATCAGTCAGCCATTTTCCGTTTTTCAGCATCTGAGTGTCATCACCTCTTTCGTCCAGAAAAACTGTTATTTCGGGCAATAATTCTTGAAACCTTTCTAGGAATCTTCCGCGACTCAACCACCTGACGTCCGTGTGAGGAACTAAATCAGTGTGTTCAGCTGACTCACTATCTTCTAAATGCAATTTAAAGTGCCGTCGCGTCGTTGTAAGCTACGTGCACGGATAGAATTCACAATTTTTATTGCAATGCCCATAATCTCCTCCATGTTTAGAACTTTTGAACACAAAACTTGTTGATGTATAATGCAAGGGAAGGAGAAAAATGAAGGGAAATCATCATTAGCTCGACACAATGCCACAAAACCGTTTTTGTTTCAAGCCATTGCTGGTGCTCCATCGGTTGTAATGCACACTAGTTTATATATTGGTAGCTTGTAGTTTGTTACAAAATTGAAGAAAACGTCATATATATCTTCGCCACGGGTCTTTCCTTTCAGAGAAATCATTGTCAAAAACTCTTCCTTAGCCGACATGTCACTGAATACCATTCGAATAAAAATACACAGCAGGGCAGTGTCTGTCATATCGGTGGATTCGTCGAACTGTAAAGAAAAGTATGTACAGTCCATGATGTCATGTTTTAGTTTATCTGCCATGTCCTGACTCATGACTTCAACACGTCTTGTGACAGTCGGACGAGATAACTGAAGTTCTCTAATAGCAGACATAATCTCTGTTTTATTTTTAAAATCTCCAAAAAAAGTCTCACCCGCTTCAATAAATGATTCCTTCACAACCAATCCATCATCAAATGGTTTCTTGTGTTTCGCCAATATATGAGATATTTTAAATGACGCGTTGCAGCTTTTGATTGTTTGGCTGGTCTTGTGAACATGGTTTGTTCTTTTTTTCAAACAAGTTATCAAATCACGTACTTTTCGTTTTCTTAATTCACTCTGTGATGGAAAATCCTTTTCATAGTTTTTATGAACCGTTTTATGATGCCTCTCTAAGTTCCTACGCTTAGGTATTGCAACTGACGCACGGCAAATGAGACAAATGCACTTATCCTTTACCATATAAAAGAAAAATTCTTTTTCCCAATCGTTATTAAAATGATAAGTTTTACTTTTCTTCGCCGCACTCATTTTGGACTATTTATTAATAAACTTTGTATCGATGTATCGCCTACAAGTTACAACTCAGACTGACTCCTATTCCTGCAGACGCAACATTTATATCGGCGCGAACGAAGTCTTGAATGTTCCCGTCAAACACGCCGCCCGTCAAAATCGGCGGGAATCAAAAACGCGGCTTTTCTTTGACAAATACCGCGCGTTCCTTTGATAAAGCCGCCTTTTGCCGCTAGTAGGGGGTTATAACGATAAAAGAAAGTGATGAGGGGGTTATTCTGGCCTAATTGTGGAGCGAATAAATTTTAGTTAGTTTATTCATTACATTTTGTTTTAGTTACCTAAAACAAAATCTGTGAATAGTTCTATATTTTTTTCTCGAGATCGACTCAAAAAGCACTCGCGATCGACTTGTCTATCGCGATCGACCGTTTGAGCACCCCTGATTTCGAGTATAGTTTAGGAACTCAATTCGGAAGACCTTATATTGTTAGACTGACCGACCGACCGACTGACCGACCGACCGAACCACCCACCGGACAATCAACCAGACAATCAGATAACCAGACGACTTTATTGATATTTTGTTTAAAATGTTGATTCTGGTAGAATATTTCTTTAAAAACCGTAATGTTGGGAAACGTTGCAGTTGTTCTACTCGGTTACCTTTGAAAAATTACAAGCTGTATCGAATTGAAAAGAAAAATAATATATGCTGCGTCTTTACTAGGGTTCAAATGTGACTCATTTGACTATATTAAACAATTTTTTCGGCGCACCAGGTATATTGCAAAGGAAGTTCTAGCAATAATTAAGTGTCACTAATATTTTCTTTGCCCAATAATTTTGTATCCCTAAAATTATTGCTTTGCTGAGATGCTCCAAATATTTAATGAAACATTGACATTTTTAGTGGACGGATTTTAGCCAGACATAATAAATTAAGGAATATAATACAGCATCCGACGAGTCACTGCTGTAGTCCTATATATCTGACCTCTCTAAATCAAAAGTTATATTTATTATTATATCTAAGAAACAGAACCGAGCAACATAAATCATTGCGGTTTTGACCCGAAAGGCAAGAATTTTCCGCATTTAACAAGAATATTCCTAAGAATTTAATTATACCTTGCCTCTGGTTTTTGCCATACACAATCTGAACTGCTTTAATTAGCATAAGCCATAAAGATTTTAAGGTTGAATAATTTTAAATCTTTAGTAGTTACTTGTTGATGTTTTATTAGTCACTATTACGAGGCCGCAGCTTTGCCGAAGTCGACTGCCCAATTTGCATTATTGAAATAATAACACATATAATAAAAGTTTTTGGTCTAGCTGCACATTTTTTTTTTTTTGCAAAATTCGACTTTATTCATCAATTTAGTCTCCTTCAGGAGCGATACAATCTTCTTCTAGAAGGATTTATCTTTGTTTTCAAAATAGGCCTCAGTTTCGGCGATAACTTCTGCATTGGAGCTAAACCTCTTTTTCGCGAGCATTTTCTTGAGGTCTGCGAATAGATAATAGTCGCTGGTGGCCAAATCTGGAGAATATAGTGGATGAGGAAGCAATTCGAACTTCACTTCAAACGTACCAATACCTTAATATAATATTCACTATTGATGGTTTTTCCCTTCTCGGGAAAGGGCGACATCTATGTGTCAGATCAAAAACTTTTCAGCCTACGTGTTAAGAGACATAAAAATGTGCTAGTACTCCGGTTGTCTACTACCTTTTTGATGACTTCTTTATCATATACGTATTTGTAATAAGTATTGCATAATAATATGACTGTAAAAGGACTGGTTAAATATTCGTCACTACTATCATAGTAGAAAATCTTTGATTGTGTTAGCCGATACTTGTTGGAAATTCATAATAAAATTATATAAAAACAACACTATGTTTTAATTTCCAATATATTTAAAGTCACTTGACAATTGTTTCACCATACAATGGCTTTTTCAGAAGTAAATAAGAAAAAAAAATATTTAGTAGTAATACTGGTTATGTAGTGCTTAAAACTATCCTTAATTATCTAAGATTATGTTAATCATTTTATTTTTCCGTTTGTTAATTTCAAGACATTCAAGCAAATTTAATTTTTTAGATTTATTTTCTTCATGTAGGATTGTTAACGTATCATCAAAATTATGGGATTCGTTTATTATATGGGTTGCGTAATGTGAATTGTTCTTATTTTTTAAATAACTATGTTTATGTTCTTTAATGTGAGTTTCAAAAGATCTACCAGTTTGTCCAACGTAGGTTTTAGTCGGCGTTAGTAAATTTCACACCAAGACTACCTGCGCCCTTAATACAACAGGTAAATTCCACAATAACCTTATAAGGGTGCTTAAATCTTACAGGTAATTTCCACACCAAGCAAATATAATTATGCTTTATTCATCTAAATAAAACTGGACGGATTTCTTTTAAATCAGTTTTTATTGAAAATTTTAGATATTTGCAAAAATATATCTTTTTATTTCATAGTAGAATAATATTGATAAAACATGAAGTTTTTGCTAAATACATAAAATACAATTGGACAAATTTCCTTACATATACTAGATAATGCTACAAACCTATACATATCTATTTATTTATATTTTCAAAACAGGTTGAGAAAAATAGACACATTTTAAATAAAACCGGTCAAGTGCAAGTTGAACTTGCACAATTAGTGTTCCGTACGTTGATTGTGTTTAAAATAAAAAATTTTGTTAGGGTGGTATAAAATGATCAGTGACTTCACAAAACACATCCCAAATGAGTTTTCAACAAAGTTTGTTTCCAATCTTTACTGAAAACTGGTGACCTTGAAATTTTTGTGTTTTTTTTTATATACCAAATAAATTATTAAAGGTAATGCACTCGTGATAATTTTCGTTCAATCTATACCCCGTGGAGAATATTCCAGAATTTTTTCAAAATTTTTTGATCAGTACTATTCGAGATAAGGTAGGGGACAGCGATTTTTTAAAAGTAATACGAAGAAAAATGTGCGCAAGTATTACATTATATACGAGTATATATGTATATATATATATATATATATATATATATATATATATATATATATATATATATATATATATATATATATATATATATATATATATATATATATATATATATATATATATATATATATACATATATATAATATATATATATATATATATATATATATATATATATATATATATATATATATATATTTTTACTCGTGTTTTCACAAGCTTTCATTTGACACCACACTCGATGACCTAGTAAAAAAAAATTTTTTTCATTTCCGATTTTCACCCCTCAAAACGAACCCCTTAAGTCAAAATTTATGTTACGGTGGTATAAAATAATCAGTGACTTCATAAAACACACCCCAAATGAGTTTTCAACAAAGTTTGTTTCCAATCCTTACTGAAATCTGATGACCTTGAAATTTTTGTTTTTTTTATATACCATATAAATTATTAAAGGTAATGCACTCGTGATAATTTTCGTTCAATCTACACCCCGTGGAGAATATTCCAGAATTTTTTCGAAATTTTTTGATAAGTACTTTTCGAGATAAGGCCCGGGACAGCGATTTTTTTCGCGAATTTTTAAAAATAATACAAAGAAAAGTGCGCGCAAGTATAATATTATATATATATTTTTTTACTCGTGTGTTCACAAGCTTTCATTTGACACCACACTCGATGACCTAGTAAAAAAATTTTTTTTTCGCTTCCGACTTCACCCCCCAAAACTAACCCCTAAAGTCAAAATTTAATTCTCAAAACTACATGGCTCTGATGAGACCATCAATTCCTATATTATTACCAAATTTCACCTTTCTATGTCAAATAGTTTCGGAGAAAATCGGGTGTGACAGACAGACAGACAGACAGACAGACAGACAGACAGACAGACACCGAAGTGATCTTATAAGTGTTCCGTACGGAACACTAAAAATGGAAACGTTTAATATTTCCTAATTGTCTTTGTTCATAAAAATTTTTTAAATGTTTTAATTTTTGATTATTATGATTATTACTTATTTTAGACTCGTCGACACTTTGTATTTTTATATATACGTTAATCTGAAATTCTTTCAGCCTATCGATAAAAGTATACAGAGACGGATGTGTAGAATAAAAAGAATTATTTAGATGGAATGGAAGGACTCACAACAGTTAGTCGTTCGAGTTAAAGATGGACTCGATTCTGCCCATATTTCAACTGGAAAATCGGCTCCTTCCTCTATATACGTTTCTAGTAGGTAATCACAAAATTTATTTAAACGTTCATCTTCAGGTTTTATAGAATATCAATCGTATGCAAAACTGTCACCTAATTCTTCGGGTGCTAAATAGGACAAGCCGAAACAATACTTTAACCAACGACTAATTTCAGAATTTTTGTCGCAATATTCTTTAGCTAGACCTAGATTCTGTATCTTGCGAAACCAAGATTGGTGTAAATGAAATCTACATCCTAACACTTTAGCATTTGGCCAAACTTCAGATACTGCCTTATGAATAGATTTTTCGAAGTCAATATTAATTTTCTCTGGATTGAAATACAGTGTATCTGTTGAATAAATCTTACATTTTAATAATGTGAAGAGGTTTTTGTATGTTTCAGCTCTCTTATCACGCAATAAGCAAAATAATAATGGAAGGTAATGACCCTTTTGCAAAACCATGCACTGTAAATAACTGTGTAAAATATTTAGTGCAGTATGACAAGGTGCCGTCCATATATATACTGGATATTTTACACAACATATTGACATTTGTAGTGCAAGAAAAAACAATAATGCCACTTTCGAGTTTATTGATATATAGAAAATTTTCACCCTTGCTAGTTTTGATTTCAAATGTCTCTAAAACACTATGCACCTCCTCAGCACTTCTTGGATTATCCTGGTAAACATTTTCGTCTATGGTTATAAATGTTTTTTCTAATATATTCGACATCTTTTTCTGTTACTGTTTCAGGCAGCGTGTTTTGTAGTTCTTGTCGGATAATTTTAGATGGCCTTTTACTCATATGCTCTCCGGCTTTTCTTTTGCAGGAATTACTAATTATTTGCCGATTCATCTTCTTGGTATCGGCTTCGTGTGTATGGAGTCCTTCACTTCTGGTAACTAAATTCTCGGGACCAACGGTGAAGACTTTTGATTTGCAATCTTTTTTTGATCATCTCCAAAATGTTTCTCCACATTTTAGCACCTTTTGTCGAAAGTAAGTGTAGTAATTCACACATAACATGTCCTTTCCTCGATTACTTTTTATTAACTTTGCTTCCATATTAGCAACACTTTAAAAATATACGCAGAACCAAGTAATAATCACAAATTAATTATATGTACTAAACTGATATGTAGAAGGGTTTAATAATGATTTAATTGAACAGTACCACCACCCATTTATCAACCCTCATCCTCTACCTGAAAGTACTCGGTGTGGAATTTACTTCTGCAATTACAATCCCTTAAATATGTCTAGGTCATAAACGGATTAGTGGTGTGGAAATTACCTGCGCTCGTTTTAGTACAAGATCCACAATTTAATAGATAAACTCCTGATTTTAAGGATTTCTTAGATTTGATTTTGTTATTCAAAATTATACTCTTAAGGAATTACTGGTTTTGAATGCTATTTTATTGTTCTTTTTTATTAAATGTTTGGAAATTGTTCTAGTTATTTTCTCTGTGTATGTGAGTGTACTAAATTTTCCTTTTTTGTCATTAATTGTGGGATAAATTAGAGAGATTGCTTGTTTAAAGAATTTTTTTATTCAAGATATTATCTATAATGTTGGGGTCATATCCATTATTAATTGTTATTTGTTTGATTATCTTGAATTCTTTGTTAAAATTAGTTTTAGTCATAGGGATATGTAACAATCTATGTATGAAAGAGTTAAAAGCCGTTATTTTGTGAGGATAAGGGTGGGATGAACTATTGTCTATGACTGTATCAGTATGTGAAGGTTTGTGAAAAATCGAGAAATCGTGTTTATTGTTCACTTTTGATATAGATATGTCTAAGAAATTTATAGAGTTATTGGTTTCTAATTCTATGGTAAATTTAATATTAGGATGCAAATTATTTAGGAAGTTAAGGAGGATTGTTAGTTGTCTGTTCCCGTGAAACAGGAAATGATACCGTCACCATATCTATACCAGTAAACAATATTTTTGCTTGCCGCGTTTTGATGAATTTTTAATTTTAAATAATCTATGAAAATTTCCGCTAGTAACGGGCTTAAAGGATTACCCATTATTAGACCTTCTTTAGATGTATAAAAGTTATCGTTGAATTCAAAATAGTTTTGATCCAAGCACGTCGTAAGTAAATCTAAAATATCCCGTTTAATAATTTCGTTTACTTTGTTCTTGATTAAGAGATTATCTACTAATTATATGACTTCATATGGTGGGATACTAGGAAATAAGTTTTGTACATCAAATGAGATAAATCTAGAATTTTCCGGTAAGTTAATATTTTTAATTTTATCAATTAGTTCATAGGTGTTGGATAGTAGAAAATCACTGTACGCTATTTATTCGTTATATAGACAAAAAAGATCTAAATATTATTAAAAATTTGTACTGGAATCAATCCGTGGAAGTTAAAATTGGGCTGGAAATATCCGAAAGCATAAAAATAATCTACGGTGTAAGACATGTATGCATTCTCTTATCACTTTTATTCAGTCTTTATTCTGATACTGTGTTTAATAAGGCCATCTGTGAATCCATTGAAGGAATAACAGTTAATGGAGTACACTGAATAACATTTGGTATGCTGATAATACTGTTCTATTAGCAAATAATATCAAACGTCTCCAGCAACTGATCAATCGAGACGTAACTGAGATTTGGATTAAATATGAATATAAGAAAAACCAAGTGGATGGCAATAATAAAGAAAAAGTTACTACCAGAATTCCTGGAAATCAGGGACAGCATCATAGACCTGGTTTCTACATTTAAATATTTGGGAACCAATATAAATGACAATTGGTACCCAAGAAAGGAAATATATTCCAGAATTGAACAGGCCCGAGTAACATACAGTCAGTCCACAAAGTCTCCATACACCACCTACTTTCTATACTATTTTTCTGTTATGTTTAACTAATTAACTACGAGAAAACATGTTTAAGTTAATAATTGAAACTTAACCAAAGAGGATTAGTATTAAAAATAACTACGGAACATTTTAATTAGAAGTTACATCATTGGGTTAAAAATGTAAACAAAATTAATATTAAAAAAGTCTTCATACACTCGAAAACTGCATTGATAAAAACACGTTATAATCAGCCGCATTTTATCAAGCCATCTATTGTTCGTTAATCTGAAAACAAATGAATAATTTTTGGCCATACTTTATAATCTGTCACTTATAGCAAAAATTAATCCGTTAATTATACCAAGTAACTCCAGATTTATATCGTTTGATGGACAAAATCTTTTTCCTAGTATACCACCATCATACGCTATAAATTTGGTCCAAAGATTACTCAATAAAATAATGTTAACCCAGTAATTAAACAAGAAATATTAGATATCTTAACATTGTGCTTAGATCAGAATTATTTCGAATTTAACGATAACATTTACATAAGTAAGAAAGGTTTAATAATGGAAAAACCCTCTTAGTCCAATTTTATCTGAAATTTTCATGGACCATTTAGAAGAACAAATCAGTAATTCTCATCTTTTAAAAAATTTCTTTTATTGGTACCGGTATGTAGATGATATATTGACTTGCTTTACAGGCACAGATCGACAATTAAAACTTTTTCTAGATTATATTAACCAACTTCATAATAATATTACTTTTACAACAGAAATAGAAACAAATAAATCGATTAATTTCCTAGATTTAAAAATATCAAACAAAATGAATAAACACGATTTTGAAATCTTCCATAAACCAATATACTCAGATATACAGTCCCTGGCCAAATTATTAGACGCACTGCAAGATTTCATGTAAAATATTAATTACCGAGTGATATTGTACCGTTTTATTATTTTAAATTGATTTTTTTTTTATTTTTATATTATCCAATCAATTACCTATTTATTTGACATAAATAAAACAGCATTAATTTAGAAAAGCATAAGTTTATTAAGTTTTAAAGAAAAGTGAAATTAATGTTAGTAAAAGTCAATATTTAGTTGAGCCACCTTTAGCCGCTATCAAAGCTTTAATTCTGCGCGGCATGCTATCAATACAAGATTGTACTGTCTCCTGCATTTGAGGATGATGATTCCACACATGAATAATCTTTTCTAGGAGCTGGGTTTTGTTGGTAATCACATCTTTAGCCACTTCTCTTTTCATCAGCTTCCACGGGGTTCATATTAGGGCTATTACCCGGCCAATCCAACAGAGGGATATTTTTTTCTGCCAAAAAAGCTTTAACAGACCGAGCAGTGTGGCAGGGAGCTCCATCTTGCATGAAAGTGAATGGTTCCCCATTTGGAAACCATTCTCTGAGCTGCGGAATCAACCGATTTTGTAATACTTCTTTGTACTGATCTTGCCTCATTATTCCTTTGACGACGTACAGACGTCCAGTGCCCTTGCCGCTGATGACTGACCAAATCATCACTTTGGTGGGATGTTTAACCGTCGGGACGACACAATCAGGATGAAACTTTTCTCCATGACGACGACGCACATACTGAGCTTTATTCTGCAAAATTTCGAATGTGCTTTCGTCACTGAAGCAGACCTGTCAAAAATAGGAAAAATATATAAACTTCCATGTTTATTTGCTTTATTTAACTGAAAATGATAATAATGTATCAATTATTGATAAAATTGCTGTATCTTACCGATCTCCAGAAGTCCACATCTTTGTCTTGCCATTGTTTGGCCCACTTCAGGCGCTTTGCTTTCATTGCAGCTGTTAACTTGGGCTTCCTGGCGGGGCGACAGGCCTTAAAATCTAATTCTTTCAATTTTCTTCGAACAGTGCGCTCAGAAGCATTTACGCTAACATCCTGGAGTTGTGATTTTATTACCTTTGTGGTAGCAAATCTGTTTTCTACACAAATTTTCTTCAAACATCTCTCTGACCGTGGAGTGAAAATTGGTTTTCTACCGCATCTTTTCTTTCTTTTCGGGCTTAATTCCTTCCCTGACTCAATTTACTTTTTTATGCGTCGTACACTAGCTTCAGAAACCTCCAATCTTCGTGATATTTCTCGGTTTGTAAATGTTTTCGCAATCACAAGGGCCTTCACTTCAGCTTTTTTACGTGGTGAAAGATCGCCTTTTCTACCCATAATGAAAATAGTCCAATTACTTTTTTAAAACACTGCATACAAAATAAACTCATAACTGAGTAGTATAAAACTGTTAAACAAACAATCACAGTCCATAAAGCCACAGAAACACGTCCGTACCTGACTCGATTCCGATCGCGACTGATACAGGTTTGTACTTATTTACGTTCATATATCACTTTGTCAACACAGTGTTGCCATATGTTAAAAATAAATACAAATATGTAGTCTACAACAATTCTTTTAAATAAAAATCAATAATATTGTAGTTTAAATATACCATTATTGCATAAAAACTCTTAAGAAACATAAAATTACTAAAAAAAATACAGTGCGTCTAATAATTTGGCCAGGGACTGTAACTATACACGCTAATTCTAACCACCCGTTCACAAATAAAATCTCGGCTTATAATAGTTTCATCCATAGACTAATAAATACACAATTAACGGAAGAAAAATTTCAGAAAGAATTACATATTATAAAACAAATTAGTATAAACAATGGATACAGGAGCGATTTCGTAGATAATATTTTAAGGAAAAAACAATTTAAAAAGGCAATAGGACTGGTGTACCCGTACAAACAACTAAACAAAGAAAAATTTCATACACTCACTTATACCGGAAAATTAACTAATAAAATTCAAAATTTTTTCCATAGAAATCACGTAAATATCGCTTTCCGTACAAATAACACATTATCTCGACATATTAAAAATAATAAGAGTAAAACAAAAAAAGAAAATAAATCGGGGGTTTACGAATTATGCTGTGGTACTTGCAATAAAACGTATATAGGACAAACAGGCAGACCTTTTTATAAAAGAATAAACGAACATAAGCATAGCTTTAGAATGAAAAATAACAAATCTCATTACACCAAACATTTAACAGAGGAAAATCATACATTCAATGAAGATTTCAAAATTTTGCATAACGGAAAGAAAGGAAAATTACTGAATTGTTTAGAACAGGTAGAAATTGATCAGAAAAAATCCTCAGGTCTATTACTCAACGATCAATTAGATGGGGGAGGGTCTCCTTTATTGAACTTGTTCTAGGTATTAAGGTAAATATTGTTAATGAATTTAGTACTTGTAATTAGGTAAACTATGTATTCTGAAACATACTTTATTAGTTTAATTTACATCGTGTTCCAGAAGAAGACACAGTGTGTGGAAACAATTGTCAGTAATAATAAACATAAGTGGTGTTCTTAAACATTTGTTTAAATTTTTATTCCTAGTTATTATGGATCTCCATCAAGTAACGGCTAAGTCAGTGCAGAATCTGTCACTTGTTGCTAGTAATTTTGCAGTGGATTTTCAAAGTAGTGTTAAAAATAAGCGAGAGAAATTGTGAAATTCCATTTCATGTTCGAAAGATCATAACTGATTTGTGGAAAGATGGAAAATCTTACACAAATATAGGAAAAATTGTTAAAAGTATAAATCAACGGGTTCCTATAAAATTTGACCACGCTCCGATCGTCCCAAAAAACTGACTCCACGTGAAGAAGTCAAATAATTATAGATCCCAAGAAAAGTACACCAAAATTAAAAGAAGAAGTACGGGAACTATTTTCGAAAACTGCTTGTTTACAAACAGTGAGAAATTGTTTACACAGGGCAGGCTATAAGCGGTGTGTAGCCAAGAAGAAACCGTTAATTTCGGAAGCTAATCACAAAAAGCGGTTAGCTTTTGCTAGAGAATACGTTATTAAACCTCTTGAATTTTGGGAATCTGTAATCTTTAGTGATGAAAT
>CM032446.1:252384042-252389042 GCA_019049505.1 Pachyrhynchus sulphureomaculatus | reverse complement strand
CCCTTTGTGACCTGGAACCCTGTTGTTATACCATATTTGGTTTTCACACTACTTCTTGCGTCTTGGTATAAGGATTTTACGGCTTTAATTATTTCGGTGCTTACATTACTCTGTTGTAGTGTTTCCCACAATCTCATTAGGGGCACGCTGTCGTAGGCCTTTTTTAAATCAACAAACGAGACATGGACTTCCTGATCAAATGCGGTTTTCTTTTCTAGGATTTGTGTCAGTGAGAAGAGATGGTCTATTGTGGGTCTTCCTGCTCTAAAGCCTGCCTGTTCTTCAGCTTTTACGTCCGCGTATTCCGTTTCTATTCCATTTTTAAGTAATTTTCCGTATATTCTGCTAATAGATCCTGTAACCGTTATTCCCCTATAGTTATCGCAATTATTTTTGTCTCCTTTCTTATGAATTGTTGATATGTATGATATTTTCCATTCCTCAGGTACTTCTGATGTGTTAATGCATCTTTGGAATAAGTTCCTCAAATCGCTAAATAGTTTTTCAGTTCCGTATTTTACTATCTCTCCTGAGATGTTTCCTGGTCCTGGAGCTTTACCATTTTTTAGCGTTTTACATACTTGTGTAACTTCTGATGTTATCCTTATTTGGGTTTCCATGTTGGGTACTTTTAAACTCTGGTCTATCTTCTGTTAGCATATTTGTAAAATATTGGTTCTATTTTTCTGGTGTTATTGGTGAGAAGATTTCTCTTTTCCGGCCTGTTCTCATATTTTTAAGAAGTCTCCAGCTTTCTGTGCTTTTTCTTCCTCCTATGTAAGTGTTGAGTCTTGAGCATGTCTTTTCCCATTGGTTGTTCTTTTTGTCACTAATCATTTTGCGTACTCTAGCTTGTATTTTACTTTGTCGTTTGTGCTCTTTGAACTTAAGTATTTGTGATAGCTTTTCCGTTTTTTCTTCAATTCTTTCAATCTAGATCTCTGTCGTATTATCATATAGTCGATAATACTTTTTAAATCTCTTGTTGTTTGTCTCCACGTATATTTATGAATATCCCTATGCTGGTAGTGTCCGTTTAATATTGTAAGGTTGTTTTGTTCACATATCTTCAATTCTTCTTCCGTTGTCGTTAGTAACTTCTTCGCCCAATTTTTCTACCACTTTATCGTGTTCTTTCCTTCCTATTCTTCCATTTAGATCACCCAAAAGTAATATCTCTCTTGATGTTCCAATTTTGCGTATTTCCTCGTTTAGTTGTTCAAAAAATGAATCCTTGTTATTAGCCAGATCGTCGTCATTGACAGCGTATACCCCCAGTAAGGTTTTGTTATTACCTAGTATTTTGAGATTCATCTTTATGATTCTTTCACTAATCGGTTCCTAGGTGGTTATGAATTTCCTCAGTTTTTCTGTGTATTAGTATGGATACGCCTTGTTTTGCTCAATCTTCTTTGGGCACTCCACTATAAAAGTGATCGTAATGCCCCCAACTTTCGGAGCCTTTTCCGTTTTTCTTTGTTTCCGTCAGTAGTGCAATTTCGACTCGAAGATTTTCTAATTCATTTACAACTTCATTGACTTTCCTTAACGCTTACAAGAAACAACATCCAAAAAGAAACTAAATAACTAACTCTATAAATAAAACAAAAAAACTAAAAAAAAATTCTAAAGGATAATAGCACATTCGTAATACTAATGACCAAAAATTACTATGAAAACAAAATGGAAAAACTACATAAAAACTAATTGAAAATGACCCAACAATAATTTTAGAAGATTTGCGAAAAATATTAATGATAAATATAGAAATAACTTCAAATAACTTCCTTTGATGATAGTGAGATAAAATTAAGAAACTATGATGTCAATTGGTTTCTAGCGCATGGAGATAACTTACATATATAGAAAAATGATATTCTGATTTCCACTACCAAAGACTTTTTCTTTATTTTATTGGAAGCTTCAGTGAATTTCTTAGCTGCAAAAAATCAGTCTAAAAAGATCTATAAAACTTCTTCTAAATAACAATTCTTTGTGTTTGTGATTGCTTTATTTTGTGTTCAAATGAAATATAGCATATCGTAAACCCTTTTAGATAATAAAATTCATTAAACTTTTTTGGAACCAAAACAACAAAATCTTTTTTAGTGTTCTTAAATAGCATACGTAAAGGAGATAACAATAGAAAGTAAAGTTCTATACTTTGTCATCATGAGTTTAACTTTTTATGGTCCTGCTCGCTTTCAGATATAAGTTAATGAAAAAAAAAGTTTTTTCAGCCAATCAGTAGTTTATTACTCATACATTGCCTATGAAGTTAGAATATCAACCATTTTTGCCAAATTGGCAATAAAAAAGTTTAAATCATAATAAAATATGCAATTCTTGCTGCCCGATTTGCGTAAATATATACATATCGATGATTTACTCTTCCTTTCAATTATCTGAAATGTCCAAACTATTAAATATTCATATCTGTAACTATTAATAAATGCTACATCAGTAATAACCTAGTTTAAAACGGTCTCGATAGGTCAAAACTTTGCAAATATCCCCAATTTCTTAAGAAATACTAGCTTTAACTTTGTCAATAATGTAAAACAAGGATCCAAGAAGAACTTTAATTATTTCCTTTATTATAATGCATTACACACAAGTTTGTGACAGAACTCTAACACAATTATTCCGACTGAACGGTCCGCCAATATTGTTTCCGGCAAGAATATGTGCCAGTGTAGTTTGCTGGAAGTTTCCAGAGGTTTCTAGAGACCGCAAGTCATTCCAAGGCCTGATAGCGAGACAGCGGGATAAATTGTGACGTCTTGCGTTTTTTGTTAAGAGTCCAATGTTTGTTGTAGAATTGCGCTTTCAATTGCCTCAACCGTTTATTTGCTGGAATGCTCTATGCACTAAGTTTCGCTTTATTATCCTCTGCTTTTAGGTTAAAGATGCGGTCTCTTTATTAGAACATATATTGCAGGAATATTGTGAATGTCTTAGATAAACAGAGAGCCAGAAAATGCAGTGGAAGATTGGTATTTAAGATTAAGTGTAGTGGGATTCATTACTTGAAAAGTACAAATTACTTAGGAAGAAGAAATATGTCAATAATTTGCAGATAATTGAGACATTTCACTGTTCAGATTGTCATTGACAAGTCAGATTGTGTTTTGACGGGTCAATGTCAGACAATTAGGGAGCCGATTACTTAAAAGCTTGATAAAAATTTCGCTTCGTAATCATTTGCTTTTCGGTTAACTGTGCGTTCGCTTTATTGAAACAAATAGTTTAGGAATATCGTCAAAATTTTAGATAAAGATGAAGCTGAAAAATGCAGTAGAAAATTAGTGTATAAACATTAGTAGAAAAGAAAAAAATTATACAGGAAAAAGGAGTAGGTTATATACCTTTTAAGACTTGCTTTTAATTTAGATATTTCATTGACAGATTACTTAAAACTGTGATTGACGGATTAATGTTAAACATTTGAGGAATTGATTACAAGAAAATAAGAATTATAAGGTCTGGAAATTTGTCGAAGGATTAATGTTTTTTGTGGAATTGTGTTTCTAATTGCCTTCCCCCTTGACTTACTGCATAAATGCTGAATTTGTTATTATTTGATAGTCTACGTCTTGTTTTACTATCCTTTAGTTTTTACATCTATAATATATATAAAATGCAACGTCTCTCTGTCTGTCTGTCTGTCCGTTAGTGCGCTTATCACTGGAGAACCACTTATCCGATTTACGTACTTTTTTTTTAAAACATACATATGTTCTCTGGCCAGGTTATAGGCTATATTTTATTACGATAGGTAGCATAAGGAATGAGCAGTGACGTAAAATAGTGATTGAAGTCGGAAAAAAGTTTGCCGCTAGCGCGTTGCCTTGTAGTACATAGCCTAAACCATTAAATATGGAACAATATTATGTAGCAGAGAATATCTATAATATATATAAAATGCAATGTCTCTCTGTCTGTCCGTTAGTGTGTTTATCACGCGAGAACCACTTATCCGATTTACGTGTCTTTTTTAAATTCATACATATATTCTTTGGCCAGGTTATATAATAATAATAATAATCTATATTTATAATATATATAGAATGCAACGTCTCTCTGTCTGTCTATCTGTCTGTCCGTCCTTTAGTGCTCTTATCACTGGAGAACCACTTATCCGATTTACGTGCTTTTTTTTTTTAAACATACATATGTTCTCTGGCCAGGTTATAAACTATATTTTATTACGTTAGGTGACATAAGGAATAAGCAGTGACGATAATAGTGAATCAAGTCGGAGAAAAGTTTGTCGCTAGCGCGTTCTCTTGCAATACACTGCCTAAGGACTTAAATATGGAACAATATCATGTAGCAAAGAATATAATATATATATATATATATATATATATATATATATATATATATATATATATATATATAAATATATATATATATATATATATATATATATATATATATATATATATATATATATATATATATATATATATATATATATATAATGCAACGTCTCTCTGTCTGTCTGTCTGTCCGTTAGTGCGCGTATCACTCTAGAACCACTTATCTGATTTACGTGTTTTTTTTAATTTATAGATGTGTTCTATACAATTCGATATAAGCCTAGATAATGGGAGATAAGGTGATATAATGGGAGATAAGGAGAAATAATGGAAGATAAGTCGAGATCAGCCTCGATAATGGGAGATATGGTGAGATAATGGGAGATAAGTATATATAATGGTAGATAAGGAGAAATAATGGGAGATAAGCAGATATAAGTCTAAATAATGGGAGTTACGGTGAGATAATGGGAGATAAGGAGAAATAATGGGAGATAAGGAGAAATATTGCGAGATAAGTCGAGATAAGCCTAGATAATGGGAAATAAGGTGAGATAGTAGGAGATAAGGAAAAATGATGGGAGATAAGAAGAAATAATGGGAGATGAGCAGAGATAAGCCTAGATGATGGAAATTATGTAGAGATAATGGGGAGATAAGGAGAAATATTGGGAG
>CM032446.1:252298870-252383942 GCA_019049505.1 Pachyrhynchus sulphureomaculatus | reverse complement strand
GAAAAAAAGTTTAATGCTGTTTGAAAGAACTGCTTTAAAATTTTTCTGAAAGGAAAAGTTGACACGGTAAACAAATTTTGATTTTTATTCTTTAATTTTTTTAAATTTTAAATAACGTACTAAAAATAAATATATTGTTATTATTATTATCATTAAAACAAAATCCCATTGCTTTTATTGAGGGCGTGTATTTGTAGTGTATAGTAAAACCACAATAAACATACAACACAGTAGCGACAGTCCGACTCGGCACCTTCATCTCAAGGGGTCCGAGTTTGTAATAATCACATGACCTGTCGCCATATTGCTGGTATGATTCCCGCGAATTCTTGAAATATTTAGATGCCTTCCTTTAAGAAAAATCCTATTCTGTAGAATAAAAAAGAAGTTTGCTGTTTAAAAGGAAAAAAAAAACGAGAAAAGTTTTTTTTTTTTTAGAAACATTTTTTATCAAGCTCTTTTATAAAGTAGATATGCAAAAAACAGGGAAAAAGGCAAAAAATATAAGAAAAAAATACATTTGGCTTCAACGCTTTTTTGCACGTTATTTATTTAAATATCTCATTGTTGAATTTATATTTTTTAACTATTAGAGATATTGCGGGAAGAAAAAGCTTCATTTTGAGAATATATCTCTGTCCACCTTCAGCTTTGCGCGTATAGTGTTAACTCATCATGCTCCTTATATTTCAGCGAATCCCAATAATCTGGAGAGATTGAAAATAATTATAATTATCATTAGTTCTAGCAAACATTCTGCCCTGAATTCAGAAAAAATGTGGAATAACATAAACCAATACTTAACAATAATAAAACATCAGCTGTTTTACAAACAAATGTATCTCTAATATAAAAACACAATTACCGTTAACTTTATATAATATATTGCAAAGTAGAAATAAAGAAATATAAATAAGTTACCTTTTAGGATCTAAAATAACTAACTCCTTTGGACATACCAAATATATTTTTATAAGCACTAACAGCACAAACAAAAACTTCCTCTTGACATCTTTTTAGTGTTCCGTACGAAACACTTATAAGATGACTTCGGCGTATGTCTGTGTGTCTGTCTGTCCGTCTGTCACCCCCGATTTTCTCCGAAACTATTTGTCATAGAAAGTTGAAATTGGGTAATAATATAGGAATTGATAGCCTCATCAGAGCCGTGTAGTTTTGAAAGTTAAATTTTGACTTAAGGGGTTAGTTTTGGGGGGTGAAATTGGAAGTGAAAAAAAAATGTTTTTACTAGGTCATCGAGTTTGGTGTCAAATGAACGCTTGTGAAAACACGAGTAAAATATATATATATATATATATATATATATATATATATATATATATATATATATATATATATATATATATACATATATATATATTATATATATATATATATATATATATATATATATATATATATATATATATATATATATATATATATACGAGGCTGGTTTGAAAAGTCTGTGCAAAGTCCGAGAGATGGCACCACCGGCGCGTATCGAAGTCATGTTTAGTTAGTAGCATCTCTTGAATGAACGCACACCAAGTTTCAGCCATATTGGTCTATTTCTTTGTGTTGGGCATTCGTGTGAATCAAGGAAGTCGAGTGATTTTCAAGAAATGGACGAAAAAGAATTTCGTGTGGTGATTAAACATTACTTTATGAAAGGCAAAACGCCTCAGGAGACTAAAGAGAAGCTTGATAAACATTATGGTGACTCTGCAACCTTCGATTAGAACAGTTTATAAGTGGTTTCAAAATTTTCGGACTGGCCATATGGGCACAAGTGACGCTGAACGTTCTGGACGGCCTGTGGAGGTTACGTCTCCAGAAATCATTGATCAAATCCATGATATGGTGATGGATGACAGAAGAGTTAAAGTGCGTGAGATTGCTAGTGCTGTGGGCATCTCGACTGAATGGGTACATAATATTTTGCATAAACATTTGGACATGAGAAAGCTATCCGCAAGATGGGTGCCACGATTGCTCACGCTTGACCAAAAACGGAATCGTGTGAAGTGTTGCAAGGATGGTTTGCAGCTGTTCCAGAAGAATCCGGAGGACTTTAAGCGTCGTTTCGTTACTGTGGATGAAACACGGATACATTACTATACTCCTGAGACCAAACAACAATCTAAACAATGGGTTACCAAGGGGGAATCTGCATAAAAAAAGGCGAAGACCGTTCCTTCGGCCGGAAAGGTTATGGCGACTGTCTTTTGGGATTCGCCTATCTGGAAGAGGGTAAAACTATTACAGGTGAATATTATTCATCGTTATTGGACCGTTTGAAAACCGAGCTGCAAGAAAAACGCCCGCGATTGGCCAACAAGAAAGTCCTTTTCCATCACGACAACGCACCAGCACACACCTCAGCAGTTGTGGTCGCAAAATTAATGGAAATAGGATTCCAACTCGTTTCACATCCCCTATTCTCCAGACTTAGCTCTCTCGGACTACTATTTGTTCCCCAATTTGAAGAAATGGCTGGCGGGACAAAGATTTTATTCAAACGAGGAGGTGATTGCAGACACTAATGGATATTTTGCAGACTTGGACAAATCCTATTATTCGGAAGGGATCAACAAACTAGAACATCGTTGGACGAAGTGTATAAGCCTAAAAGGATACTATGTCGAAAAATAAAAAAGGTTTACCCCCAAACACATAAGTAGTTTTTATTTTTGCACGGACTTTTCAAACCAGCCTCGTATATATATATATATATATATATATATATATATATATATATATATATATATAATGTAGTACGTAGGCATACTTTTCTTGGAATGTTTTTGAAAAATCGCGAAAAATCGGTGTTCCCCCACTTTATCTCGAAAATTACTGATCGAAAAATTTTGAAAAAAATTCTGGAATATTCTCCACGGTGTGTAGATTGAACGAAAATTATCACAAAAATTTCAAGGTCATCAGTTTTCGGTAAAGATTGGAAACAAACTTTGTTGAAAACTCATTTGGGGTGTGTTTTGTAAAGTCACTGATCATTTTATACCACCGTAAACAAGTTTTTTTTTTAATTTTAAAAGCAATCAGCATACGGAACACTAATTGTGCAAGTTCAACTTGCGCTTGACCGGTTATTTATAATTAGTTTCAATTATAACGTCAAATGAGTCATACTTACTGGAAAATTAGTAATAATGAATTTCGGAGCATGTTATAAAAAGATTCTCCTTGAAATCCAGACGTAAACACAACCTGCGACCGCGCTGGCAGCCATGTTCTTGGTATGATAGGGGACGCATGCTTGATAAAAAAACCTGATCGAAATATTTTCCTGAGCGCTGCTACTGTGTTTTATGTTTACTGTGGTAAAACTCTAAACGAAATCTCGAATTGTTTACTTTTAAAAGGTAAATATTTTACGGTTATTGATGGAGGGCCAGATTGAAGAAAAAAAGGTCCAAGACAACCGAAAATATTCCTGGCTGAAAAATATACGAAGCTAGACAGGCCTCGACAATAATAGTTTATTAATAATTGCTCAGGATAAAGAAGAATTCGCAGTGATTATAGCCCAACTGCAATAATGGAGAGGACACTTTAAGAAGAAGAAAGATGCCAGTCCATCTATTCCAAGTGTCATTCACACATCCGTTCATATATTTTAAAAATATTTCATAGTGATTTCTGCAACAAGTGGTCAGACGCAAGAGCTCATTGGAATTTTTTCTATATATAATTAAATTTGTAAAAGTCATAAATAAAGAATAAATAAAAAAGGTTCATAGGACTTCTTCATTTTTCCTTGAATTGAGTTATTGACAGTAGTAGAACAAGCGGGGTTCTGGGACTGCGGATGGCCATTTTGTCAAGAATCGGTGTCAAGAATTGACCACTAGCCGAAGAAGTGTTGAAAATACCTAAAATATCTGCAAGAAGTTCTGAAAAATTGGTGAAGGCGCCGAAGAGGTCTTTTCAATGACGTCACAAGTCTAGTGGTTGTTGATCAGTGTCCTTTTGGCACATTTGACCTTTAGTATAGAATTTGTCACTTTTGACAAAAAGGCACTGAGCAACACCACTGGACTTGTGACGTCAAGACTTCTTCGGCTCTTAACACACCTAACACCTATATTACACCTAACAGATTCTACCTAAATTCTATACTCAAGGTCAAATGTGCCAAAAGGACACTGATCAACAACCACTGGACTTGTGACGTCATTGAAAACACCTCTTCGGCGCCTTCAACCAATTTTTCAGAACTTCTTGCAGATATTTCAGGTATTTTCAGCACTTCTTCGGCTAGTGGTCAATTCTTGACACCGATTCTTGACAAAATGGCCATCCGCAGTCCCAGAACCCCGCTTGTTCTACTACTATTGATCAAAAAGGCGACCCCAAATTTTGACCTGTCAACTAAACGTCTGGCTAGTTGTTCATTCTATCGGACGAGTCGAAGAAAAGTCTTTAACGTGCCCTGTCCTGGAATGACCAGATAAGGCCTAAAATGCGCCATCCAAAAATGGTCCGTCGTTTAACTACTTGAATCAAGTACCATAACATTTGTTAACACTTAAAAAAGTCCAGCGTCCCAAAGGGCAGACACTGTAGGGCCCAAAAATCGTCAATCCAAAAATGGACTGTCATTTAATCATATAAAATCAATAGATTTAGTTTGTTCTTAATAAAATAAGAGGGAACCTGCAAAAGACAGACGCCGCCAATACAGGAGGACGAAGCTGGACCCGCTTTTTCCAGCCAAAAACGGTCGTTTTTCGGATTTTTGAATAAATAAGTCCGTTAGTCCGCAATTTTCGGTCCTACACGTTTGTCCAAGTTATTTTTGGAAAATCTTGGCCTTAATTAACAAAACCTCACGAGAGGCATTTTCAAAGTTCATTGACTCTATTCTAGGTTCTACATAAAATTCGTACCGGATGACTGAAATTGTTATTTTTTTATATTTTTCAACCCGTAGAATTCGAATATGCCATTCTCGAGGCACCATAGTGTTCGGGCCTTTCGCCATAGACCCGAAAAATCCTTTTCTATGCAATTTCTGAAACAGCCTATCTATTGGAAGGTAAATTGACCATTCTCATATGAAATATATATATATATATATATATATATATATATATATATATATATATATATATATATATATATATATACAGTCCCTGGCCAAATTATTAGACGCACTGCAAGATTTCATGTAAAATATTAATTACCGAGTGATATTGTACCGTTTTATTATTTTAAATTGATTTGTTTTTTATTTTTATATATCCAATCAATTACCTATTTATTTGACATAAATAAAACAGCATTAATTTAGAAAAGCATAAGTTTATTAAGTTTTAAGGAAAAGTGAAATTAATGTTAGTAAAAGTCAATATTTAGTTGAGCCACCTTTAGCCGCTATCAAAGCTTTAATTCTACGCGGCATGCTATCAATGCAAGATTGTACTGTCTCCTGCATTTGAGGATGATGATTACACACATGAATAATCTTTTCTAGAAGCTAGGGTTTGTTGGTAATCACATCTTTAGCCACTTCTTTTTTCATCAGCTCTCACACATTTTCAATGGGGTTCATATCAGGGCTATTACCCGGCCAATCCAACAGAGGGATATTTTTTTCTGCCAAAAAAGCTTTAACAGACCGAGCAGTGTGGCAGGGAGCTCCATCTTGCATGAAAGTGAATGATTCCCCATTTGGAAACCATTCTCTGAGCTGCGGAATCAACCGATTTTGTAATACTTCTTTGTACTGATCTTGCCTCATTATTCCTTTGACGACGTACAGACGTCCAGTGCCCTTGCCGCTGATGACTGACCAAATCATCACTTTGGTGGGATGTTTAACCGTCGGGACGACACAATCAGGATGAAACGTTTCTCCATGACGACGACGCACATACTGAGCTTTATTTTGCAAAATTTCGAATGTGCTTTCATCACTGAAGCAGGCCTGTCAAAAATAGGAAAAATATATAAACTTCCATGTTTATTTGCTTTATTTAACTGAAAATGATAATAATGTATCAATTATTGATTAAATTGCTATATCTTACCGATCTCCAGAAGTCCACATCTTTGTCTTGCCATTGTTTGGCCCACTTCAGGCGCTTTGCTTCATTGCAGCTGTTAACTTGGGCTTCCTGGCGGGGCGACAGACCTTAAAATCTAATTCTTTTCAATTTTCTTCGAACAGTGCGCTCAGAAGCATTTACGCTAGCATCCTGGAGTTGTGATTTTATTACCTTTGTGGTAGCAAATCTGTTTTTCTACACAAATTTTCTTCAAACATCTCTCTGACCGTGGAGTGAAAATTGGTTTTTCTACCGCATCTTTTCTTTCTTTTCGGGCTTAAATTCCTTCCCTGACTTAATTTTCTTTTTTATGCGTCGTACACTAGCTTCAGAAACCTCCAATCTTCGTGATATTTCTCGGTTTGTAAATGTTTTCGCAATCACAAGGGCCTTCACTTCAGCTTTTTTACGTGGTGAAAGATCGCCTTTTCTACCCATAATGAAAATAGTCCAATTACTTTTTTAAAACACTGCATACAAAATAAACTAATAACTGAGTAGTATAAAACTGTTAAACAAACAATCACAGTCCATAAAGCCACAGAAACACGTCCGTACCGGACTCGATTCCGATCGCGACTGATACAAGTTTGTACTTGTTTACGTTCATGTATCACTTTGTCAACACAGTGTTGCCGTATGTTAAAAATAAATACAAATATGTAGTCTACAACAATTCTTTTAAATATAAATCAATAATATTGTAGTTTAAATATACCATTATTGCATAAAAACTCTTAAGAAACATAAAATTACTAAAAAAAAATATAGAGCGTCTAATAATTTGGCCAGGGACTATATATACTAGCCGTGCCCGCGGCTCCGCTCCGCGAACTTGATTCACTATTATCGTCACTGCATATTCCTTATGTTACCTAACGTAATAAAAAATATCCTATAACCTGGCTAGAGAACATATGTATAAATCTAAAAAAAAAACATGTAAATCGGGCGCACTAACGGACAGATAGACAGACAGACAGACGGAGAGACGTTGCATTTTATATACATTATAGATTATAGATTATTATCTATAATATATATATATACATATATATATATATATATATATATATATATATATATATATATATATATACATAAAATGCAACGTCTCTCTGTCTGTCTGTCTGTCTGTTCGTTAGTGCGCTTATCACTCGAGAACCACTTATCCGATTTACGTACTTTTTTTTAAACATACATATGTTCTCTGGCCAGGTTATAGGCTATATTTTATTACGATAGGTAGCATAAGGAATGAGCAGTGACGATAACAGTGAATCAAGTCGGAAAAAAGTTTGCCGCTAGCGCACTCTCTTGCAATACGCTGCCTAAACCATTAAATAAGGAACAATATCTTGTAACAAAGAATACAATATATATAAAATACAACGTCTCTCTGTCTGTCGGTTAGTGCGCTTATCACTCGAGAACCACTTATCTGATTTACGTGTTTTTTTTTAACTCATACATATGTTCTCTGGCCAGGTTATATAATATAATATTAATAAAAATCTCTATAATATACACATATAAAACGCAATGTCTCTTTGTCTATCCGTTAGTGTTCTTATCATTCGAGAACCACTTATCCGATGTACGTGTTTTTTTTAAATTCTTAACCTATTATTTATCAAAAAAAATCTATCATATATATAAAACGCAACGTCCCTCTGTCTGTCTGTCTATCCGTTAGTGCGCTTAGCACTCAAGAACCACTGATCCGATTTACGTGTTTTTTTTTAGATTTATACATATGTTCTCTGGCCAGGTGACGATAATAGTGAATTAAGTTCACGCGAGCGGAGCCACGGGCGCGGCTAGTTATAATTATATAACCACGGAAAGAGGACATATGTATGAATAAAAAAAAAAACACGTAAATCGGATAAGTGGCTCTCGAGTGTTAAGCGCACTAACGGACAGACAGACAGACAGACAGACAGAGAGACTTTACATTTTATATAAATTAAAGAAGATAGTAGATAACCTGGCCAGATAACAAATGTATGAATTAGAAAAAAAAACATGTAAATCGGATAAGTGGTTCTCAAGTCATAAACGCACTAACGGACAAACAGACAGACAGAGAGACGTTTCATTTTATATAAATTATATTTTTTGCTACATGATATTGTTTCATATGTAATGGTTAAGGCAGTGTGTTGCAAGAGAACGCGCTAGCAGCAAACTTTTTTCCGACTTGATTCACTATTATCGTCACTGTTTATTTCTTATGTTACCTAATGTAATAAAATATATCCTATAACCTGGCCAGAAAACATATGTATATTTAAAAAAAAAAACGAAAATCGGATAAGTGGTTCTAAAGTGAAAAGCACAACAACGGACAAACAGACAGACCCACAGAGAGACGTCGTATTTTATATATGTTATAGACGATTATAGATAACCTAGCCAGAGAACAAACATATGAATTAAAAAAGAAACATGTAAATCGGATAAGTGGTTCTCAAGTCATAAGCGCACTAACGGACAGACAGACGGACAGAAAGACGTTGCATTTTATAATAATAATATATCGGTTTAAAACGTCTTTCGTCGTTGTCCGATGCCTAACTTCCACTCTTTTCGATCCATCCATTGATCTTCTCTCAGGTCTCGAGCACTCATAGCTTTATTAATGCTCTCCTTCCATGTTTTTTTAGGTCGTCCTCGTTTTTTGTGATTCGGTGGTATCCATTGCATGGCGATTTTGGGCAATCTGGTTTCTTCCATCCGTTGTACATGCCCGTACCATATCAGCTGTTTCTGTTCGATGTCTGTTATAATGGATCCATCTATCCCCATTCGCTGTCTTACTTCGTCATTTCGAATTCTATCTCTTCGTGATATACCTAATGTTCTTCTAAATACGTCCATTTCAGTTGCTTCAAGTTTTCTGCGATTCTGGTCTGATATTCTCCACGTCTCTGAGCCGTAGGTTAGACTACTTTTAATGAGAGTTTCATATATGTTATATTTGCGTCTCTTTCCGATGTTATCGCTCTATAGTATACCGTTTAGGCATCCTATTGCTCTTCTAGCTTGTATTATTCGTTTGTTAATCTCGCTATCATCTTTGCATGACGTGTCGAATTCTACACCCAGATACGTGTATGAGAGGCAGCTGGTTATTTCTTCTTGATTGTCTAGCTGGATATTCGATGGTTCCGTTCCTATAGGGAGGTATTTAGTTTTCTGCGTGTTAAGCTCTAGTCCCCAGTTCTTATATTCAGTATGCAATTTTCGAGCCATATACTCTAAATCGTCCCTATCATTTGCTATGATGACTTGATCGTCAACAAACTGAAGAGTGTATAGGCATGTTCTGCCAATGTCAATACCCATCCCATTACATTTCCTCTTCCATTGGTATAAGGCCCTCGCTACATATATTTTAAATAATGTAGGTGATATACAGCATCCCTGACGCAAGCCTTTATCCACTAGGAATTTCTTTGACACTCTGTTGCCAACCTTTATTTGTGATGAGGCTCCTGTATATAAATTCTTAAGAGCTCTTATAATTGTCTGGTTAACATTGGTTTCTTGTAAGACTTTCCACAATTTTTTCACCGGGACTGTATCGTAGGCTTTCTGGAGATCTATGAACATAAGGTGGATTTCTTGGTTGGTAGCTGACTTTTTTTCTATTATTTGTTTTAGGGTGAAGACATTATCGGTAGAGGTTCTTCCAGCTCGAAATCCAGACTGCTCTTCTTTTTCTTTAGCTCTATATTCCTCTTCAATGAGATCCCGAATAATTCTTTTATAAAGACGGCTCAAAGTACTGGTCACTGATATTCCTCTATAGTTAGACCAGTCAAGCTTGTTTCCCTTTTTATGAATGGATGATATGTAAGCCTCTTTCCATTCCTCAGGCACACTCGTGCCATTTATATACTGATTTATACACCAGGTAAGCTGATCAAACAGCTCTCCTGACCCACATTTAATCAGTTCAGCGGGAATTCCTCCTGGTCCTGCAGCTAACTGCTTTTTTAACTTGCGTTGCATTTTATATATATATTATATTCTTTGATACATGATATTGTTCTGTATTTAATGATTTAGGCAGTGTATTGCAAGAGAACACGCTAGCGACAAACTTTTTTCCGACTTGATTCACTATTATTGTCACTGCTTATGCCCTATCTTACCTAACGTAATAAAATATATCCTATAAGCTGACCAAAGAAAATATGTATGTTTTAAAAAAAAGCACGTAAACCGGATAAGTGGTTCTCGAGTGATAAGCGCACTAACGGGCAGACAGACAGAGAGACGTTGCATTTTATATTATATATGTATATATATATATATATATATATATATATATATATATATATATATATATATATATATATATATATATATATATACATATATATATATATATATATATATATATATATATATATATATATTTATATATATATATATATATATATATATATATATATATATATATATATATAAATATATATATATATACATATATATATATATATATATATATATATATATATATATATATATATAATGTATTCTATTATATATTAAAATCTTCTGGTCTATGGCCAGAGGCCCGATTAGTATGAGGCCTCGAGAATGGAAATTTCAGATTCTACGCGTCAAAAAACATAAAAAAAAAATAACAATTTTAGCTATCCGGTACGAATTTTATGAACAACCTATAATAGGGTCTATACTACCAGAATTTCGATTTTTTTTGTACTTTGAAAATACCTTGGCTTGTTGGGGTACAAACGAGGCGTCTGCGTAGGACCCAAAACCTAGGACTTACGGTCTTATTTATTCAAAAACTAGAAAAACGACCGTTTTTGGCAGAAAAAAGCGGATCCGGCTTTATCCTCCGGTGTTGGCGGCGTCTGCCCTTTACAGGCTCCCTCTTATTTTGTCAAGAACAAACTAAATTTATTAAATTGACAGTACATTTTTGAATATAGCATCTTGGGCTCCAGGGCACGGAGGCCGCAAAAGCAATATTAAAGGCTTTTATTCATTCAGCTCGTCCGGTAGAATGAACAACTAGGTAGACGGTTAGTGGACAGGTCAAAATTTTGGGTCGCCCTCTTGGTCTATTAATATAGACTGGCTGTCCCAAGAAACTTTTCATTCCTCGAGTAAATATTTCTAAAAGTTAACATGATTTATTAATATTTTTCATTATTTTAATTATTAAAAAAAAATCTGTCAATATTTTTGCAACTTCATTTATTTCCCTGGCAGTTCTAATTAAAAGTTTTTAAATAAGCTGTTTGTCTTTTAATACTCGCAGCTACAATTCAATAGTTCCCCTGCTTAAACTAAAATACAAACTTCGGTATTGTACTAAAACTCAATTTCATAAACGATTCCAGATTCAGCAATAAGTTTCTTAATTATAAGACCGAGAATAAATACATTTTGAGTAACAAAAGAAGGCAATTTCAAATTTACGAGAAAGCCATTTTGGTTAATTAACTGTGTAAATCGGTATTCGAACGAATTCTGTCTAAAAAGACTTGAATTACCTAGTTCGAATAGATTCGACATGGCTTTAAATAAATTTAGGGAAATCAGTTACTGATTGACTAACAGAGATGTTAGTATAGAGTTTAAATTAATTACCCGATTATAAGAATGAAAATTGGGAATTATATTCAATCTGAGGTAATTAATTTTCTAAATGGGTGATATATGACAAACTAGTGGAGAAAACTTGAAGTGAAATATTGTCAGTCATTAATTCATGTCGAATAGGCACATGGGTGGTGCCTGGAAAAGGAGAAGGAGGAGGAGACAGTTCTTTATCTAATTATGCCTTGCCCTATAATCACACAAGCGAAACACGAAAGTCCAGAGATTTTTGAAGAAAAAATAATATTTTTGAGAAAAATCGATTTTATATATACTCGTAGTTCCTTTCAAAAGTGATTCACTTATTCTAGAGATCTTCCTACATATGGATACCTTTAATATAGTACATACGATTTATCGAGCTAAATTAAGCTTCAGTGTTCCATTCGACTCCTCAAATCTCTTTCGTTAGAGCCACCTTTTCAAATTTGAAAAGAAGTAATAATGGTTGGGGTCCAGATCTGGTGAATACCGCGGATGAGGAAGAAATTCACAGCTGAATTGGTCCAATTTCAACATCGATTTTATGGTGTTGTGCGCTACACAGTTGGTAGAAAAAAAACATTACCGTTCAAAAATCCCTACAGACCTCAAATTTCATCGGATCATCATAATTTTTTTAAAAAATCATCGTAAGAAAATTTAGAAGAGAATTCACGAGCCATATTTTGGAAATATATATTTTCAATGACTAACACATGGGCTGAAAAGTCCCGGGCCTAACAAAGAAAACACGTTTTTTTTGGTTCAAAATTAGCTTTATTCATCAACGTAATCTCCATCAAGAGCAACGCAATCATTCCAGCGCCGCTCTAACATTTCAATACCACTTTTGTAGAACGATTTATCTTTTGCCTCAAAATAGGCCTCAGTTTCAGCGATAACCTCTTCATTCGTACGAAATTTCTTACCGGCGAGCATTTTTTTCAGGTCTGCGAACAGCCAGTAGTCGCTGGGAGCCAAATCTGGCGAATACGGTGGATGTGGGAGCAATTCGAAGTTCAATTCATGTAGTTTTGCCATTGTTTTTGATTGACTTGTGACACGGTGCGTTGTCTTGATGAAACAAAATTTTTTTCTTTGCCATATGCGATCGTTTCTTTGCAATTTCGGCCTTCAAACGCTCCAATAACGCTATATAATATTCACTGTTGATGGTATTTCCTTTCTCAAGATAGTCGATGAATATTACACCACGCACATCCCAAAATACCGAGGCCATAACCTTTCCAGCCGATTGTTGTGCTTTCGGGCGCTTTGGACGAGGTTCACCAGTTGCTGTCCACTCAGATGACGATCGTTTTGATTCCGGAGTGAAGTGATGGATCCATGTTTCATCCATTGTCACATATCGACGCAAAAATTCCGGTTTGTTACGTTTAAACATGGCCAAACACTGCTCAGAATCATCAACACGTTCTTGTTTTTGATCAACAGTGAGCAAACGCGGCACCCACTTTGAACAGAGCTTTCTCATAGTCAAATGCTCATGCAATATAAAGCCAACACGTTCTTTTGATATCTTTACGATGTCAGCTAACTCACGCAACTTCACTTTTCGATCATTCAAAACGATTTTATGGATTTTTTTTGATGTTTTCTGGTGTTACCGCCTCATTTGGACGTCCACTGCGTTCTGCATCATCGGTGTCTCTACGACCACGTTTGAAGTCAGCAAACCAACGTTTTATTGTTGTTTCTGATGGAGTGGAGTCCCCATAACACTTTTCAAGCCATTGCTTCGCTTGAACGGTATTTTTTCCCATCAAGAAGCAGTGTAAAATTAAAACACGAAATTGTTTTTGATCCATTGTTTTGAAAATAACAAAAGTAGCGTCACTCTTAGCACAATAACTCACAAACTAATGAATAGAATATCATGAAATTTTAACAGCTGTCTTTTGAAGGTTAGTATTAACTGAAAAAAAGGTGACTGCAATAAAACTAGCGCCATCTATGTGTTAGGTCCGGGACTTTTCAGCCCATGTGTTATTTTACGCAAATACTGTGATAAAAAATTGATCAATCCGAGAAAAAAGTACTATTGACATTACTATTGATTGACTAGACGTATGTATCCCTACGTATTTTTGGTGACTGAATCCAAATATGATATCCGATTTGCTAATAAACCTATTGAATTCGAGTAATGGTCCAAAAACGGTCTCAAAGTGGTCAAAAGTCGTCAAGTTAACAATAATAACTAGATTTTTTTTTTTTTTTTATGGGTCTAGCACACGTGCTACAGGGAAGTCCCTAAAGTGCTACAGGAGCGACACGTGTGTGGAGAAAGCGATTCACGTTGTTCTTGAATCGCTGTAGATTGTACTCGGTGGGAAACACAGTCCTGGGCAAATTATTCCAAAGGGATGATGTTCTCCATATAAAAGACTGCTTGAAAAGTGTTGTACGGGGAGTAACAAGCTGAACCTCATACGGATGTGAAGAATTAGCGCGACGTGTACTTCTAACATGCACCTCTCTGGGAGGAATTAAGCGGGCCACATCCTTCGAACACTTTCCATGAAAGTACTTGTAGAATAGGCTCAAGTCGCCAACCGTTCTTCGATGTTCCAGCGAATCAAGGCCGACGGTCAGTTCCGGGTCTCCAATCAGACGAACAGCTCTTCTCTGAATAGAATCCAACAAATGCAGTGTATGTTTGGGAGCGGAGCTCCAAACATGGGAGCAGTATTCCATAGTTGGTCGAATTTGAGCTTTGTAAAGAATTAACAGTTGTTGTGGAGTGTAAAGCTTTCTGGTTCGAAATAATATTCCCAACTTTTGAGAAGCTCTTCTTGCTATGCCTGCAACATGTTCATGCCAGGACATATTTGCTCCCAAATTAACGCCCAACAAATTGAGTGACGATGTTAGAGGAATGGAGTGCCCCGACATAACTATGTCGGGTTCAGCAACGTTAACTTTTTTAGAAAAAACTGCCGCCTGGGTTTTTGTAGCGTTAAATTCCACTTGGTTACTGTCACCCCAAGATAGAATTTCTTCCAGGTCTTTATTAAGTTGAACGACTTCCTGCTGTCTGCGGATATTCGTCTGAGTAGCCGATGTCCGAGCGTTCAAAGTGAATGAAGAGATGAGTGTACTGTCATCTGCAAAGCTGTAGATTGGATTCTCGGTCTTTTCCAGCAGATCGTTAATGTATAGATACATGTTTTTAGTCACTGAATCCAAGCATGATATCTAATTTGCTCGTACACCTATTGATTTCGAATTAAGGTCCAAAAATTGTCTCAAAATGGACAAAATTTGTCAAGTTAGCAATAATAACGAGACATACATATTCCGATGTATTTTAGTCACCGAAAACAAATATGATATATATCTGATTTTCTCCTACATCTATTGAATTCAGTTAGTGTCCAAAAATGGGCTCAAAATGGTTAAAAGTGCTTTTTATCTATCTTGTACTTAAGTAACGTGAGCCTCCTTACCTCCAATAACTCTGGGTGCTTGGTAACCGTAAGTACCCTTGCCTCTTACGACTTAGGGTGCTTGATTAACGTGAGTTCCCTTTCCTCTCACGGCTTGGGGTACTCGATTAACGTGAGACTCCTTGCCAAACACGGCTTCAGGTGCTTGATTAACGTAAGTCCCCTTGTCTCTCATGACTCGAGGTGCTTGGGGTGTAAAAATATTTTTATGAAATTGAGATTGAAAATTTTAACGACTAAAAAACAGATTTAAATAAATTTTTTAGTTATTAAAATAAAACTTTGAAGGTCAGTAAACAACTCACTTAGCATATACGGGCTGACAAATTAAAATCCCCGTAAATGTACACTAATAAAAATTTATGAAGAAAAGATGATTTGAAAAGTTTAAAATATCATTTCGCGTTATCACTTGTATATGCTTATATATTTTCATGGGCACCTTGATTGCGAGAGAAAACTATTATACAAATTATTCATTCTTATGCAAGTTATAATTTTTTTTTTCAATTTTTCCAAAAACAATATTAAATTTGAATTATTGGAAAAAATTTAAATCGATTATATATCTTAAAAATTTTTATTTTACTAATTCATATCTTAGCACTTCACCTACAATAAAGTTTTATATGACAACCAGATAGAAAAAGTCTCTCCTCTTCGTCTTTTTTTATGAATTAATCCGTTACGTTATGTTAGGCATAAGGCTCGTTAACACTAAACAAACTTAAGCGAAGAATAGAAAAATTACCTATACCCTTTTTATTTGATCCAAAAATCAAAAGGTTTTGTATTAAGACTTCTTAAATTTATTTTATTTTAAACTAGTAAACATTTTAAATTCCTCTCTGATCGCCATATACACCCTCGCGATATTTAATATTAGAGCAGCAGGCCGTATTTTGACGAAAAAAAACATCAATTTTCCTAATGTCCTAGTCAGACCCGCTTGCTTTCCCTTTTTTCTAAAATGTGTTGATCCTGGTAGATCGTTTAAGGGCTCAGCTAAAGCTATAAATAAAAGAAGCTATTATCACTCGCAATTTATTGTTTTTACGATCTTTTATGGCCTGCCGAAACTTGAAAATTTGTTACTCCAAACGAGCCTACTTACTTTTATTCAATTAGTTCTCGATTATCCCTGTTAAAGGAACAGTTTTCGCATATTTTCGATCAATTTTGAGGAACTTCATTAGTCTTATGTATAACTTACTCAGTATGGCTGTTAGTTATAGTCCAAAAAAAACAAAAAAGGCTTCAGTAATTAACAGTTTAGCATTCAACAAGAGGAAGATAAAAAACAAATATCTTGAAATAAAACGAACAACTAGAAAGATAATAATAACTCACAAACATGAACATGGTCCCAAATGAATATATATATATATATATATATATATATATATATATATATATATAGCAAAAAACGTTTTTTTTTTTTTTATTTTTTAATTTATCGGGTTTGCGGTCTGTGACAATTAACACTCGATTGCTGTTAAACTCTCTATATTTCGTTGTACTTCACAACTTCATCAGGAGAAACTATAATTTTTAGAAAAAAAAAACAGTGTGTCAGGAAATTTATTTGTAAATAAATAGTTATTTTAAAACTTACCAACTAAGAGATGGTCACAACATTTATAAAAATAAAAGAACATCGACTACATTAGACACATAACAGAAACAAGAAAATACTTATGCACAGTGACAAATAACAGTTAACAATGAACTAATCTAGGCTATAAATCCGAAATCGGACCAAAAACGAAAAAAAAAAACGATCATCAAATACAGTGGTTTAGTTATGCATAAGGTGGTTCAGCTATTGACTTGTAAAATGTATAAGTTTAAAATATTACAATACATTACACTTAATTTACTGGTATCTGCCCTATAATTAACACAATCCTTATGTCTATTTATGTGACACATTTCAAGAAACAGCCGATCCTTGTAATTATTTACTCTCTCCAAAACTTCCACATTGGCAAAATCGAACTGATGTCCCGTTTTTAAAACATGGTCAACTAAGGCACATGACCTCTTACTTATTCGACAATCGCTTTTGTGTTGTGTAATCCTTTGTTTTATCCACTGCGATGTCTGTCCGATATAACATGAAACACAACCCAAACAGGACAACTTGTAAACTACATTGGTGTTATAAAGTAGAGGGGGTCTCTGTTTGAGTTGGGTAAACAAGGTACGGCTACTGAGACTGTTATATTTAACTATTTTAATGTGTGGAAAATCTTTGAAGATGGAAACCATTGAATCTGTTAATCCGCGCACAAACGGTAACTTTTTATATCTGAGAACATTGTGAGTTTCCTCTGTAGGGCCATCAAAATTGTTAGAATTGTAAATAAGTTTTTTCAAAATGTGTTTTGGATACCCGTTGTTGGAAAAAATTTTATATAACTTGGTCAGATTGGCAGGCAGGTAACGCTCGTGGCTAATATGTGTTATTCTGTTCTTCATTGCTATTACGCTGTTATATTTTTGGTTCATAGGGTGATTTGAAAAATAATTAATAAACCTGTTGGAAGCTGTAGGTTTCTGATACCAATTCAAAATTAACACATTATCCCCAGTTCTAATGACCTGTGTATCCAAAAAAGGGATGCTACCATTATTCTCATGCTCGATCATCTTCAAAGATTTTCCACACATTAAAATAGTTAAATATAACAGTCTCAGTAGCCGTACCTTGTTTACCCAACTCAAACAGAGACCCCCTCTACTTTATAACACCAATGTAGTTTACAAGTTGTCCTGTTTGGGTTGTGTTTCATGTTATATCGGACAGACATCGCAGTGGATAAAACAAAGGATTACACAACACAAAAGCGATTGTCGAATAAGTAAGAGGTCATGTGCCTTAGTTGACCATGTTTTAAAAACGGGACATCAGTTCGATTTTGCCAATGTGGAAGTTTTGGAGAGAGTAAATAATTACAAGGATCGGCTGTTTCTTGAAATGTGTCACATAAATAGACATAAGGATTGTGTTAATTATAGGGCAGATACCAGTAAATTAAGTGTAATGTATTGTAATATTTTTAAACTTATAAATTTTACAAGTCAATAGCTGAACCACCTTATGCATAACTAAACCACTGTATTTGATGATCGTTTTTTTTTTTCGTTTTTGGTCCGATTTCGGATTTATAGCCTAGATTAGTTCATTGTTAACTGTTATTTGTCACTGTGCATAAGTATTTTCTTGTTTCTGTTATGTGTCTAATGTAGTCGATGTTCTTTTATTTTTATAAATGTTGTGACCATCTCTTAGTTGGTAAGTTTTAAAATAACTAACTATTTATTTACAAATAAATTTCCTGACACACTGTTTTTTTTTTCTAAAAATTATAGTTTCTCCTGATGAAGTTGTGAAGTACAACGAAATATAGAGAGTTTAACAGCAATCGAGTGTTAATTGTCACAGACCGCAAACCCGATAAATTAAAAAATAAAAAAAAAAAAAAAAAAACCTTTTTGCTATCAAAGTACGGTCGATAAATCTACATTTATTTATTATATATATATATATATATATATATATATATATATATATATATATATATATATATATATATATATATGATATAGATCATTCGTTATCAACCGGTCCCTCCCATTAATCCATAAAGTGATGCAATTTATGAGGGCTCAATAGCGACCTAAATCTGAAAATGGATTTCAAAAAATTTCAGAAAAATTAAAGTAAAAATGTAATTTGCTAATATAATCAAGAGTTTTCTCTGATATTCTTATTCTACCCCAAAAAACATACAATCTTTGTAAGAAAAGTTTTATGGCCTCAATTTTCGAAGACAGCGTATTTGCCATATTTTGGATATTTAACAAATTTTTACTTGAAAACTAAAACTTTTAGAGAAATTATTTAAGAGACAGAAAATACTAGTTTTTATTCGTAAAAGCGCCATGAATTTTTTTCAGAGTTTTTGAAGGACCTTTTAACAATTCGTTATTTCGACCTATAAGCACCAAATGTTTTAAAATGGAAAAATCATAAAAAAATAACGAATTGTCAAGAAATGCTTCGAAAATTCTGAAAAAATTCATGGTGATCTACGAATAAAAACAATTATTTTTTGTTTCTTACATAACTGAGCCCAAATCAGCACAATTGCTTAATATGCCACTCAAAATTTAAAACTAAATATCATAAACTTTAATCTGGACCAGATAAATTTCGTCAATTTATAGACTAACTAGCCGTGCCCGCGGCTCTGCTCGCGTGGACTTGATTCACTACTATCGCCACTGCTCATTCCTTATGTTACCTAAAGTAATAAAATATCTGCCCTTATTTCCCCTTATCTCCTATTATTTCGCCTTATCTTTCATTATCTCTACATAATTTCCATTATCTAAGCTTATCTCTGCTCATCTCCCATTATTTCTCCTTATCTCCCATTATCTCACCTTATCTCCCATTATCTCGCAATATTTCTCCTTATCTCCCATTTTTTTCCTTATCTCCCATTATTTCTCCTTATCTCCCATTATCTCACCATAACTCCCATTACCTAGACTTATCTCTACTTATTTCCCATTATTTCTCCTTATCTCCCATTATTTATACTTATCCCCAATTATCTCACCTTATCTCCCATTATCTAGGCTTATCTCGACTTATCTCGCAATATTTTTCCTTATCTCCCATTATTTCTCCTTATCTCCCATTATCTCACCATAACTCCCATTACTTAGACTTATCTCTGCTTATCTCTCATTATTTCTCCTTATCTCCCATTATCTCTACATAATTTCCATTACCTAGGCTTATCTCTGCTCATCTCCCATTATTTCTCCTTATCTCCCATTATCTCACCATAACTTACATTACCTAGACTTATCTCTGCTTATCTCCCATTATTTATACTTATCTCCCATTATCTCACCTTATCTCCCATTATCTAGGCTTATATCGAATTATATAGAACATATCATATGTATAAATTTATAAAAACACGTAAATCAAATAAGTGGTTCTCAAGTGATAAGCGCACTAACGGACAGACATACAGAGAGACGTTGCATTTAATATATATACTGTATTCTTTGCAACATGATATTGTTCCATATTTAATGGTTTAGGTAGTATATTGTAAGAGAACACGCTAACGGTAGCCTTTCTTCCGACTTGATTCACTATTATCGTCACTGCTTATTCTTTATGTTACCTAACGCAATAAAATATATCCTATAACCTGGCCAGAGAACATATGTATATTTTAAAAAAAAAGTACGTAACGCACTAACGGACAGACAGACAGACAGACAGAGAGACGTTGCATTTTTTATATATTATATATAGATAATCTGGCCAGAGAACATATGAATGTTTTAAAAAAAAAGCACGTAAATCAGATAAGTGGTTCTCCAATGATAAGCGCACTAACGGACAGACAGACAGACAGAGAGACGCTGCATTTTATATATATTATAGATATAGATTATTATTATTATTATTATATACCTGGCCAAAGAATATATGTATGAATTTAAAAAAGACACATAAATTGAATAAGTGGTTCTCGCGTGATAAACGCACTAATGGACAGACAGAGAGACATTGCATTTTATATATATTATAGATTATCGATTAAAGATATTTTCTGCTACATAATATTGTTCCATATTTAATGGTTTAGGCTGTATATTGCAAGGGAACGTGCTAGCAGCAAACTTTTTTTCCGACTTCACTCACTATTATTGTCACTGCTCATTCCTTATGCTACCTATCGTAATAAAATATAGCCTATAACCTGGCCAGAGAACATAAGTATGTTTTAAAAAAAAAAGTACGTAAATCGGATAAGTGGTTCTCCAGTGATAAGGTCACTAACGGACAGACAGACAGACAGACAGACAGAGAGACGTTGCATTTTATATATATTATAGATGGGAGGGTACGGTTGACGAAGAATGACCTATATATATATATATATATATATATATATATATATATATATATATATATATATATATATATATGTATATATATATATATATATATATATATATATATATATATATATATATATATATATCTAACAAATATAAAATTTGTTGGGGAACTCGGCAAAGGGCGTGATAAAAGTTCGTACAATGTTCATTAAGCCAATATTTCGGTCCTTGGTTGGGACCTTCTTCAGGGCAATAACTGGAAAGGAGAATTGGTCTACTAACTGAGAAAACTTGGGCAAAAATTAAATTATTCAAATTATTACTATTATTATTATTAATAAACTGATGTAGAAGTACAATGAAATATAAGGTGTAATATAAAAGAAAAAACACTCACATGAATAGTGAGAAGTAGAGTTAATATGAATGGCCATAATTAGGTTGTAACATAGAAACGACTAACAATCCATTAAAATAAACACTATAAACTAATACACAAAGTTAAAAATATCAAATTTATAATAGGGATGTATTTTAAAACCCTGGATTCTGAAAACATTTTTAATTATTAATTAATTCACCCGAACCAACCACCTGTAGCCGGCGCCATGCACAAAATGATTGACATATCACTGACAAAAGACAGTTACTTGACAAAGAAAAGGGACTTTTTTTGAGAACCTAAAAACCGAAATTGTAAACAACCGGAACTGGTCCAATGAAGAATATATAAATGGTCAAATAAAGAAAGGAGGAAATTACCAATTGAACGACCTTAAAATCGATAAGGAAATTCGGATCGAAAACAACCATAAATTTTGGGTAAAACGGGACAAGAGATCTAGCAAAAGAGAAATAGAGAAGCAAGGGTGGAATGTTATATTAACCTACGAATCAATTTATTTTATTTATTTATATAATTTGTTGATTTAATTATTGAAAAATTAATTTGAGAAAGGAAGTTTATTCACCAAAGGGTGTATTGAAACATGAAAAATACAAGAGGGAGGAAAGGGGAAATCACTAGACTTTTGCAATGCCAGAAAAAAACGACCATGTTAGAATGATCAATCTAGGCGAGTGCGGGGAACACTTCCTAAGAACCCAGGACCAAGGAACCAACAGAAACAAGATAAAGGAAAAGGGAAAGAAATAGAATATTGAGAGTTAGTCTGTTAGTTAACGGACTGCCATTTTGAAAATAAAATATCATGAATCAAATGACGACAGGGAGTTATCACATGGCATGGAAACAACACAAGAAAGGAGAAAACTGTATATGTTACTCAAACCATCTAGATCGGTTCTTTTATTGATGTTGTGGGGATTTTCATTGATGTAACACATTTCGAGGAATGGATTGCCAAAGCACATCTTTGCGGATGGAATCTAGTGTCACTTTTATGAAGTGTAATACGATGATTGAGAAGTCTGACCGATATAGATTGATGGGCAATTAAGGCAGGGGATTAAATACACTACGTCTGACATAGAGAGAACCGGCAGAGGAGCCTTCAATTTACTGAAAACACGTCTATTTTTGAAAAAGTAATATTTGGCAATTTTAATGTTAGGAAGAGTACGTAAGATATGGATTAGTTTATTTGTGAGACTAGGAATGAAAGGCAGAGAAAGCAACGACCAATTTGTTTCGACTGGGGGGGGTGAGAGGAGGGGAAGGGTTGGGTCTGAGTGAGGGAGGGGGAGGCTCTGGAGGAATATGTTGAATATGAGTGAACTTGTTAACTTCATCCTTGGTTTTTAGCAGGAGTTTTCGGTTGTAACCATTTTCTGTGAACAAGTTTGTGAGCGTTTCTTGTAATTTAAGCAGGTAATCTGGGTGGACTATTGTCTTCACTCTTCTAGTCATACGCTAGACAAACTGGCTCGTGGCTCCATGTCCTTCGCATGCTACTGTTACTAGTAACTTGCTTGCTGTGCAGAAGGTCTTCGAACACTTTCCATGAAAATACTTGTAGAACAGTTTCAAGTCCCCAACCGTTCTTCGATGTTCCAGCGAATCAAGGCCGCCGGTCAATTCCGGGTCTTCAATCAGACGAACAGCTCTTCTCTGAACATAATCCAACAAATGCAGTGTGGGTTTGGGAGCGGAGCCCCAAACATAGGAGCAGTATTCCATAGTTGGTCGAATTTGAGCTTTGTAAAGAATTAACAGTTGTTGTTGAGTGTAAAGTTTTCTGGTTCGAAATAATATTCCCAACTTTTGAGAAGCTCTCCTTGCTATGCCTGCAACATGTTCATGCCAGGACATATTTTTTCACAAATACAATATTTTCCTTTAGCAAGAAAAGTAAAAACAAAACCACACACTATAATGTAACTGAAAACAAATACACTCACGTGTTTTAAACGTGTTTTATTATTAGATTTAAATCCCACCTGCAAGAATTATACACGAACTCAACTTATAATCCCCAAGTGAACGACGTATGCATTTCAAACGAATGCGGAATAACCAGAATGACTGTTACAGTCATGTTAAATAAAAATAAAACTTGAATTAAAAAGCCGAATACGTCATTCACTGTCACCTATTTATTAGACCAGTTAGGTTAAATTAAAAAAAAAAACTCTTCAGTCGGTTGTCACGGTTTTATAAGTAATATATTAATGAATGGAACGGAAATATTAACTATTTTATGCGGTTTTATTTTTAAAAATACCGAATTCGATTTTATTTTTTTCTGTATTGATTGATTAATTACAGTTTGTGTAATTTAAAAAAATTACAATCTAGTGCGTATACCAATAAATGAAACGTATTTTAGTAATGGAATCACATGTCATTGTACTCAAAATAGATTCCAATTTTTCTTTTTGTGACTCCCTTTTCTCCCGCTGTCCGTCAATCAGTATACGCCAAGCCACAACGAAAAACCGAGACAGATTCTTACAATACTATTGATACTACACCTTTAACAACCCGTACTCCTTTCATTCCTTTTTCTCCATAGGGAAATCCCTCAAAAATTATAAATTCCCACTTCGTACGTCAAGTATTATCCGTTTATTATATTTTAAATCGATATCTCATTTTATTTGAGTTATTCAGCCAATAGATTACAGAAGAAAAATCGGAAACTACGTTCTTGGTGGCCTAAAGTCGGTTTATTTGGAGTGATAGCACACAACATCGGTTTTTTTTTTATGGGTCTATCACCCGTGCTGCAGGGAAGTCCCAAAAGCGCTCCGGGAGCGGCACGCGTGCGGAAAAAAGCGATTCACGTTGTTCTTGAACCGCTGTAAATTGTACTCGGTGGGAAACACAGCGCTGGGCAAATTATTCCAAAGGGATCTTGTTCTCCATATAAAAGACCGCTTGAAAAGCGTTATACGCGGAGTAACAAGCTGAAACTCATACGGATGTGAAGCACCAGCTCGACATGTATTTCTAACATGCACCGCTTTGGAAGGAATTAAGCGGGCTACATCCTTCGAACACTTTCCATGAAAATACTTGTAGAACAGACTCAAGTCGCCAACCGTTCTTCGATGTTCCAACGAATCAAGGCCGCCGGTCAGTTCCGGGTCTCCAATCAGACGAACAGCTCTTCTCTGAATAGAATCCAACAAACGCAGTGTATGTTTGGGAGCGGAGCCCTAAACATGGGAGCAGTATTCCAAAGTTGGTCGAATTTGAGCTTTGTAAAGAATTCACAGTTCAGTGGAGTGTAAAGCTTTCTGGTTCGAAATAATATTCCCAACTTTTGAGAAGCTACCCTTGCTATGCCTGCAACATGTTCATGCCAGGACATATTTACTCCCAAATTAACGCCCAACAAATTGAGCGACGATGCTAGGGGAATGGAGTGCCCCGACATAACTATGACGGGTTCAGCAACGTGAACTTTTTTAGAAAAAATTGCCGCCTGGGTTTTTGTAGCGTTAAATTCCACTTGGTTACTGTCACCCCAAGATAGAATTTCTTCCAGGTTTTTGTTAAGTTCAACGACCTCCTGCGTTCAAAGTGAATGAAGAGATAAGCGTACTGTCATCTGCAAAGCTGTAAATGGATTCCCGGTCTTTTCCAGCAGATCGTTAATGTAAATGAGAAAGAGAGTAGGAGACAGTATGGAGCCTTGGGGCACGCCGGCGTTGATAGTGAAGGTGTTAGAAAGAAATTCGTCGACTGCTACTCGTAAAGAACGCTCTCTGAGGAAAGATGAGAGCCACAAACAGAACTTTTCAGACATACACAGTCAGCAGTCCATCGTGCCAAACACGATCGAATGCCTTAGATATGTCAAGAGCAACCGCTCGAGATTCTCCAAAGTGTTCAATTGCGTAGTTCCAAACATGTGTTTACATAAGTCAGAAGATCTCCTGTTGATCTCTGTTTACGAAAGCCATATTGGTGATCGCTAATAATATTGAATCGTTCAAGATATTTTAGAAGATGCTGATTGATAACCTTTTTCATGACTTTCGATATTATTGAAAGCAGTGCTGGTCGGTAGTTATTTGGCAAGGTCTTCTGAATGACAGTGTTTAATTTTTTTGTTTATTTTAGAATTTCGACGTTCGTCACCTGTGTAGATGTTATACACAGCCTTTGTAGCACCTTGATCGTATTGTTTCAACATTTCCCTGCACCAATCGACATCAGCCTTCTTTTGAACGTTTGTCAGATTATGAGGGATCCAACGCGAACAAATCTTTTTTTACTGCTAAATGATCATGCAATATCTTATTGATGCTTGTCATACTAATGCCCAACGATGCCTCAATCTCACGGTATGTCACATGACGATCTTGCTTTAGCAGTTCACGCCCAGCATCGATGTTTTCTGGTACAACAACCGATTTTGGACGACTTCACGGAATTCGTCCTGGAGCGAACGTCGGCCACGATTCAATTCGTTATAACAGTTTTTTACAGTGCTGTAGGATGAAGCTTCATCGTCGTATAAAGAATTAACTTCATCGATGTACTCTTATCTTGATAATCCACGTCGAAAGTTATGAAAAATAATCGCACGAAAATGTTCACAAGTTAATTCCATTTTTTGCCGAGATGAATGTTTCAAGTTACTGTAAACAACATAAATGGCGCTCAAATGGCAAAATGTTTGTTCAAAGATTATGTTCAACAATGTCAAGTTTCTAATGGAAACGTCAAATGGCACCAGGTACTGTTGCCAAGGCTAGAAATATAAATAGCAACCTACGTACAATGAGAGAATTCTGCTACCAACTGTAAACAAATACACTATAAAGTTCCTAAAACGAGAACAATTGAAAAATTTTGAAAGCTGATTGATTCACGAATATAATACTTCCCTTTAGCGGAAGAAGTAAAAGCACATTAATAACAACAAACAACTAACAAGTTAATACATCATCAGTAAAATTAAAGGTTTGGACGTATAAATAAAAATTGCTGATTAAAAAGGAAAAAAGCACTTTCCCAAAAACCCAAAACAAATCCGAATCAGCGTTTATTTGTCCTTTTATTCCAAAGAAATTGCGATGCCGAAAACTGAAAGCGGCCAGTCCTATCAAATTTAGCCATCGCCCCTTTTTAAGAATCTCTTTTCCGCTATAAACTTCGTTTGCACCTTTTTCTCAATTGAACAAGAGGATCGATGAACTTTTTCATTTCCGGTAAAGCTTCTCGCTTTTCTCGAGAGTGTATGTCCCATTATGCACAAACGTTGTAAATCTGTGCGAGGATTCTTTGAATTTTGATCTCCAGAAACGAAGATCTTTTACGCAAAGCACGGATTATGTGTGGAAACATTAAAGTCTAACATCGTATTATATATAGAACATGTTTCTTTTATCATAGAAAGTATCTATTTTACAGTAAACCACACATATGTGATATGTACTGGTAAACGACGTACAAAGATATTAAATTTTAGCGTGAAAATTCAAACATGAAATAAACAAAAATTAACCAAGCGATTTTTAAAATTATTCTTTTAACTGAAAGCTTAGCTTTTATTCTATAATGGCCTAAAGAAAGATATAACTTTTTGGTTTCACACGTAGATGTTGCCCTTTTTAAAAATCCAAACAATAGGAAGAAAAATATTATGCTGTATGATGTACCTGAAAGTTCCGCCCACGAACCAGCAGAACGAATTGCTCATTCACCAAAATAGATGGCATACTCGATAGAGTAAATGTGAATTGTAACAATTACAGGGCTTTTCGTTTGGGTCGTCCAGGCAATAAACCCTGACCTTTAAAGCTGACACTTCATGATTCAGATATGGCATTGGCATGTCTCAAGAATAAAAGAATGTTGAAGGAGAACAACATCAACACAGGAGCTGATCTTATGCAGCGACAGAGAGAAGAGATAAGAGCTGCCTACAGGGAACTTGAAAATAGGAAACAAAATGGTGAGTTTAATCTTTATATTAGATATGTGAATGGTTCACCTAAAATAATGGTTTCTAAAAGCCCCGAGGCCTCAAAAAACGAAAACAGACTTTGAATGTTTATTATCAGAATGTCGGTGGCATGCGTACAAAGCTTGAAAATTTGAGACATGCCACAGCACTCTGTACCTATGATATTATAATACTAGTGGCTGACAGCAGAATATGGTGATGCCGAATTGGGCTTGGGGCAATATTGCGTGTACAGACGTGACAGGGATAGTGATGAGAGTGGCAAGTTAAAGGGTGGTAGTGTTTTGGTAGCAATTCGTAGAAATCTCAATTCTACTGCAACTAACGTTAGTGAACATATTGTGGAACATGTTTTTTTTATTTCTGTGACATGCGGTAGTCAAAAGATTGTAATTGGTGCGGTGTACTTCCCCCCACAGTCCTCGATGCAGGTATATAATGAGCATGGTAATGCTCTGATTGAATTAATAGAACGATTTAATAATAGCAAGGTTCTCATTTGTGGTGATTATAACTTGCCTGATGCTGTCTGGTTGGATGGAGACGATGATTTAAGTGTGTAGTGTCCCGCGTCCTCTTCGGCGAATATTATGTGTTCGTGCTATGGATATCTGAATATGAGACAACTAAACTCTATTCCCAATATACATGGAAGATTTCTTGATCTTGTGTTTTGTAACAATCAAGAGGTCAATGTTTCTGTGGCCCTTGAGTGTATTTTAAATGTTTCTCAGCACCATATTGCATATGAAATATTGATTTCCATCTATGTTGGCAACAATAGTTTGAAATGTGACACACTATACTACGATTTTAAGAATTGCAATTTTCAATTAATCAATGAATTTTAGCCTATGTATCATGGCAGTCGGTTTTCAATAAAACTGATATAAATGTTTGTGTCGAGAATTTTTACAATATTTTATATGATGTCATTGCCATCTTCGTACCGGTTAAACGCTTTAAAACAACAAATTTTCCAACGTGGTTCTCTGCAGACTTACAAACACTGATTATGCAAAAGAAAATTGTGCACAAAAAGTAAAAACAAAACAGTTTATTCAACTCATACCAAGAGTTTTCTTTTTATTGCGTGATAGATGTAAACGTCTTCAATCAGCTTGCTATAAAGAATATTTGTCTAGAGTTGACAATGACTTAAGAGTCAACCCTGCGTTTTTTTGGAAACAATTAACAATTCCAGAAGGTGTACTTCTTATCCACATAGCATGTTTTTGATGGATTAACTTGCTAATGAGGGCAATGGCATCGTGGATTTGTTCGTGCGTCATTTTTCGACTAGTTATGCGAGAGAGAAACTGTGACTTTTCAGCCCGTAATATTGATAACGTACTGGACGTGAACGTTGTGAGGGTGTCATTGGCCGAAGTATTTGAAGGCATTAATCAGCTTAAGATGAGTTATTCTCATCGCTCAGATGGGATTCCATCAGCATTCCTGAGACAATGTGTGTTTTCCCTGAGCAGACCACTACACTATATCTTCTGTTTGTCGTAGAACTCCTGCGTTTTTCCGCAATATTGGAGGGCTAGCTTTTTGACACCCATTTATAAATCGGGGAATCGTGAGGATATAACCAATTACAGGGGTATTTGTATTCAGTCGGCTATACCGAAGCTCTTTGATAAGCTTGTCGCGGATCAACTTTCATGGATTTGTAGGAACTTTGTGAGATACGAGCAGCACGGCTTTTCTCGGGGAAGATCCACAGTCACAAACTTACTAAGTTACGGGCAGCATCTGTTGGCGCGTTTGAGAGAGGTATGCAGGTTGATGCTGTATACACTAATTTCTCGAAGGCATTTCACAGGGTTAATCATGAGCTTTTGGTGGGAAAACTTCGAGCCCTGGGATTAGGCACGAGCGTGACTAGATGGATCAAGAGTTTTTTGACTGAACGTAGCGAGTGTATACGTATATTAAATCATATTTCAAGAAACATATCGGTATGTTCAGGTGTCCCGCAGGGTTCACACTGTGGGCCTCTCCTTTTTAATTTGTTCATTAATGATATTGGTGAGATGTTCAACCATTCTGAATATCTTTATTTGCGGATAACCTCGAATTGTACAGATGAATAGAAAGTGTAAACGATATTACGCGTCTGCAGGGAGATCTGAATCGACTCTATCATTGGTCAGAAAGAAATGGCTTAAGTCTAAATGTTAAAAAGTGTTTCTGCATTTCCTTTGGTAGGAAGCGGAATATTGAGCGTCATTGGTATAGTTTGAACGACGCCCTGCTTGAGTCGATGTCGGAGATTCGTGACTTGGGTGTGCTTTTGGACAGTCAACTTGATTTTCGTGGTCATATTAATAATATTCAGAGACTGGGTCTCAGAAATCTTGGTTTTGTTACCAGATATAGTAAACAATTGTCGGCTAGCACGTTTAGAGTGTTATATTTTTCAGTGGTCCGCTCTGGTTTGGAGTATGCTTCGGTAGTGTGGTCACCATCTTACCAGGGCCATATTGCTGAGATTGAGTCAGTGCAGCGTAGATTTCTACGAACTTTAGCTTTTAAAGCTAGAATAAATATTTATAAGGATGCAAGTTTTCATATTGACTATGGGGTGATTACGAACGTTTTTGTGTGGCTACTTTGAGGAAGCATAGGGATTCTGCAGATGTTTTATTCCTATATAAACTCCTGAATGGCTTTATTTCCTGTCCACCACTTTTGGAGAGCGTCCAGCTTAATACTATTTATAGGACTCGTGACAGTGTACTGCTCAATATTCCATTTCACAGTGCTAGCTATGGCTATTACAGTCCTCTCACCAGAATGTGCCGATTATTTAATACATACAGCCTTGATCCCTTCAGTTGTAGTGTTAGCGAATTTAAAACGCTAAGCGGATAGCGGAAACTCTAAAGATATCAAAAGAACGTATTGGTCATATCTTGCATGAACATTGAGAAAGCTCTGTTCGAAATGAGTACCACGTTTACTCACAGTAGACTAAAAACAACAACGTGTGGATGCGCTGTCTGGACCTGTTTAGACGCAATAAATAGGATTTTTTCATGCGATATGTGAATGGATGAAACATGGATCCACCACTACACACCGGAATCAAATTGGCAGTCAGCTGAGTGGACAGCAGCCGATGGAAGCGGCCCAAAGCGATCAATGTCACAACAGTCGGGTGGGAAGGTTATGGTCTCTATATTTTGGGATGCGCACCGAATAATTTTCCTCGACGATGCTGAGAAGGGAAAAACCATCAATAGCAAATATTATATAAAGTTATTGGTGCGTTTGAGGGTAGAAATCGGAAAGAAACGGCCCTAAATGAACAAGAGTTCATGCTTTTTCATCAAGAGAATACACCGTGTCACAAGTCAATGGTTACGATTGCAAAATTGCATGCATTGAAGTTCGAGTTGTTTCCTCATTCACCGTATTCTCGAGATTTGGTCCCAATAAAGAATTTGTCGCTGAAACTGAGGCCTATTTTGAAGGCAAAGACAAATCCTTCTACAAGAAATGTATAGAAATGTTAGAAAAGCGTTAGACTGATTGTATCACTCTTGAAGGAGACTATGTTGATGAATAAAGTCGAATTTTGCAAAAAAAAAAGTATTTTAAGCAACTAAACCAAAAGTTTTTCAACCTACGTGTTAGTATATGATGGATAATAAGAAATATACAGAGTGAAGCAAATAACATAATTTTTTGTGAAAATCAATTGAGGGGCGAGGTATCTTAAAATACAATTCCAGAATTCTTTATGTGTAAAAAAGAGAATGAAATCTTAACGACTTATGGGGGAAGTCCTGAGACTTTTAAAGAGGAAACAATATTTTTGCCAAACATAGATATTATTCTTTAACATGGTTTCCTTTAAGAGCTTTAGTTAGTTTGTTTTGTTTAGAGGCGCATCAACTGCTAGGGTTATTTTGCGCGACTGTTATTAGTTTAAGTTGTAGTATTTGATATCTTTGAGGTATAAAATGATTTTTTTTATATTGGTTGAAATGGTTTCAGGATCAAGTGTTGATTTCAGTGTATGTGGAATGAGATATTTGTTTCTAATGTCTTCATGTATGGGATCCTCGAATAAGTGTTTTACGGATAGTGATCCATCACAAAGTTGACATTTTGGTAGAGCTTCATTTTTTAGTAAATGGATGTGGGTTGCATAGATGTGACCCACAGACAATTTGCGCCATAATGTGTTTTCCCTTCTGGTGAGTGTTTCATTGTGAAATGGTGAATAAACAAGGGGCTCTACCTCCCAGAGTTTGAGGTGTCTAATAAATCCCATTGTAATTGATAGAGATTTTTATATGTTTGATTTAATAGGTTATAGCATTCAGTGGGATGATTTTCTTCTTTTATGTTCTGCCTGGTTAATGTGGCTCTTTTTGCCAGTGAATCAGCTAATTCGTTGCCTCTGATTCCTGCATGCCCAGGAATCCATATGAAATCAATTGTGATGTTTTTAATTTTTACTACGTATATGTTTGATTTAATAGGTTATAGCATTCAGTGGGATGATTTTCTTCTTTTATGTTCTGCCTGGTTAATGTGGCTCTTTTTGCCAGTGAATCAGCTAGTTCGTTGCCTCTGATTCCTGCATGCCCAGGAATCCATATGAAATCAATTGTGATGTTTTTAATTTTTACTACGTATAATAAATCATAGATATGTCTAGTGTACGTATAAGTAAATTTTCCTGAGTCAATTGTTCTCAATGCACTCTGGGAATCAGATATTACAAGATATCTCCGATTTTTATTGAGTTTGACAACATCTCTTATGCTTTCTTTAATTGCCCACAGTTCAGCGACAAAGATAGAACAGCGGGGTGGTAATCTGAACATTTTTTGTGAATTTTTGGAATAATATGCCGCACCAACACCCATATTAGATTTGGAGCCATCAGTGAATAGAAGTGTATGGTTTTGGTATTTTTCATTTATGATAAACCGAAATTTTGTTGTAATAATGCTTTTGTTGTGATCTGCCGTAGTTAATGGCGATAAGGAGAAGTTGATGGATTTGTGTGGTGTTTTCCGTGGTGGAAAGGAGATGAATAAGAGGTAAGAGTATGTAGGGATTGGTAAGTTGAGGGATAGTTCCTTCAAGAGCGATACACCTATTCCAGCGATCTTCCAACATTTGGATACCTTTCATAGAGTGCGATTTGTCGAGCTCTTTAAAATAAGCCTCAGGTTCATATCCGACATCTTTACTTGAGCCAAATCTCTTTACCTGGAGCCATCTTTTCAAATTTGGAAAGAGGTAAAAATCGCTGGGGGCAGATTTGGTAAATACGCTGGATAAGGAAGCAATTTATAGCCCATTTGGTCAAATTTCACCATCGTTGTTATGGAGTTGTGGGCTGGTGTATTATTTTGGTGAAGCAACAAATTTTTCTTTGCTAAATGTGGCCTTTTTCTCTTGATTTTTACCATTCAAACAATCTAATAAACGTACGTAATAGTCTCCGGTGATTGTTCGCTCTTTATCAAGATAGTCGATTAGTAGTATTCTATATGCACCCGAAAAAATACTTGCCAAAACCTTTCTAGCTGAGGTTTGGGCTTTTGGACGCTTGAATCGGTTTTCATGAAATTCCAGCCACTCTGTGGACTGCCTGTTGAACTCAGATGTGTAATGGTGCATCATTGTTACGAATGGAGGCAAAAACTCCTTTGTATTACGCTAAAACAGTGCCAAACAGCATTCTGAATCTCTAACATGTTGTTATTTTTGAACACGATGTCAGCTATCTTTCCCACTTTCACTTTACGGTGATTCAAATCAATATGGTGGGTTTTTTGTGTTTTTTTGGAGAGACTGCTTGCAAAAATCAAAATTACTGTCCAACAGCTATAACTCTCAAACTAATAGGCAAAATGTTGTGAAAATTTTACACGAATCTTCTGAGGTTTGACACTAACTAAAAATCATATGGTTTTTGTATTTCTGCTGCCATCTCTCGAACAAACTTTTTTCTGAGGGAATAAAAAAAATTGGAATCTCGCTGGACCAAATGTATTGAACTTAATGGAGATTATGTCGAGAAACAAAGTTTTGTTTTTGCAAGAAAATATTATTTACCTTGTTTTTTACAAGACTTTTTAATCCAGTCTCATATATTTGGTCTGTTTTCATAAAATAGTTTCACGTAACATTTCCATTCTTTAAGTTTTTTCTGAATATTCACAATTATTTCGTTGTTCATATCGCGAAGAATTTAAGGAGCTACATACATCTCGAATTTTCAAAAATTCGATTTTTTTTGCGGATTTTTATTCTCTATACTTCTAAGAATTATTCACAAGTAAATTTTAAGAAAATTCCATACCATTACAAAGCTCATTAAATGGGAGTTGGCGCCGGATTGGGACCGCTACCTGTTTTCAGACATGTCGGCAATATTATTCAGTCAATTTTTATTATTTTTTAACTTTTTTTTAAATCTCAATATTTACTTTTTCTACAAAATGGTTTTTTAAATTTCTCTAACAGATATTTTTTTATAAATAATTAAACATAAATTCTTTGGTCGAAATTTGCATACTAAACTTTAAAACACCGTAAATTTCTTACTTTTGAAAAACTCCTTCGACAATTTTTAACTGCTACATTATTTTACAAGATAAATTTTTATTTTTTCATATTAGATTATTTGCTGAACAAATTATTGAAACCAAGAGTGTTAGTCCGGGAGTCATATATCTGATAATCCAACCAAATCACAGATACCCTCTAAAAATTGTTCAGGCCTATGCACCAACGAGTATCCACTCAGAGGATGACATAGAAACATACTACGAAGAAATTTCCACTGCCCTACAAGACGTAAAAACGCATTTTACGATGTTGATCGGTGACTTTAATGCCAATATTGGAAGCAGAGAGGACGAAGAGGAAACTGCAATAGGTCATCATGGGCTAGGAGGTCGAAACGAACATCAAAATAATTTATATGTAATGAACACCTTCATCAAAAAGAACAAAAACAGAAAATGGACATGGTCTAACCCAGATGGTGAAACAAAAATGCAGTAGATTTCATAATCAGTAACAGGAAAAACATTATCCAAGACGTAAGTGTCCTAAATAGATGTTCAGTTGGGAGTGACCATCACATTGTGAGAGCAAAAGTATTTATTAACATTAAACCGGAAATAAACAACATGATTCTTGAAAGAAACCATAAGAAATGGACAACCTCGGAGGATGTGGATTCCTATAGAAGAGAGATCGCAAGCTCCTTGGAACACAATGAAGATACAGCAGTTGATGACATATTTGAAAATATCAAAAATAGTATAGAAAATGTCATTGACAAAACTTGCCCAAAACAACAAAATGAACAGAAATTAAATCAAAGAGTAAAACAGCTAATAAAGCAAAGTAGAGGAATGGTAGATAAGACTACAGATAAATACAGAACTATAAACAGAGAGATATCGAAAAAAATTAGAAAAGACAAAAGACAAAAAAATGCAGAGGAAATTAAAAACGTAGTAAAACAGAATAAAACTTAAAAATCTTGAAAATGAAAAACACAATGGGAAGGAAAAACATATTAAGACATCATGGTAATATAACATATTAAGGACATGCATGGTAATATAATAAAAAACAAAAGAGATATTTTACAGATCATCGAATTATTTTATCAACAATTATTTACCTTACAAGATAAAAGAATAGATATCATCATACCAAATGGCCTAAATCAGGGGTCAGAGGATATCCCAGACATCACAGAAGAAGGAATCACATCAGCTTTGAAGGACATGAAAAATAACAAAGCTCCGGGTGAAGAGAGTATTATAGTAGAGGCAATTAAACAAGGAGGACAACAAATTATCAAATCACTTAAAATGTTATTCAATAAATGCCATCTGGAAGGAATAACTCCATCGCAATGAAATAATGCAACTGTTGTCAACAGGCATAAAAAAGGGGGTTGCTTCAGACCTTACAAATTTTCGACCCATTAGCCTCCTGAGCCATGTACCAGGTGTACAAGTATGAAATGTGGATTTTTTTTCTAAAAAACATGTTAAATTCGAAAGAATGATAAAAAGTGCTTTATTCAAAGTCTGCTCCATCGCTTGTTATACATTTTTCCCATCTTTCGGACAATTTGTGAATACCACGCCAGTAAAAATCTTCCCCTTTTGCTGCGAACCATTCATCGAGCCATTTTTTCACATCCTCGTACGAACCAAAGCGCTGTTCAGCAAGTGCGTGACCCATCGATGCAAACAAGTGGTAATCGGAAGGAGCCAAGTCTGACCAGTAAGCCGCATGGGGTAGAACTTCCCAGCTGAGTGCGTCCAACGTGTCGCGAACTGATTTTGCCGTATATGATGGAGCATTGTCATGAAGAAAAATGACTTTGTGTTGCCTCTTTCGGTATTCTGGCCTTTTTTCAAGCAGCGAACGGTTCAAATCGGTCAATTGTTGTTGGTAACGTTTATTATTAACCGTTTCCTCAGGTTTTAATAGCTCATGATAGACCACGCTCCTCTGGTCCCACCAAATACAGAGCATCGTCTTTCTGCCAAAGCGATTCAGTCTTGCGGTCGATGTGGATGGTGCGCCTGGATCTACCCATGATTTTTTGCGCTTGGGATTCTCAAAATAAATACACTTTTCATCCTCTGTAAATATACGATGCAAAAACTACTTCCTTTTGTACCGAGCGAGCAAAATGTCACACGTGTTTTTGCGCTTTTCCATTTGCCTGTCGTTCAACATGTGGTACCCATCTACCGGTCTTCTGAATCTTTCCCATCTCTCGTAGCCGATTGGAAATAGCTTTTTGACTAACGCCCAATTGCTCGGCGAGTTGTTTTTGTGTTTGCGAATCATCTTCGTCTAACAATGCTTGCAATTCCACATCTTCGTATTTTTTTGGCGGTTTTCCACTTTCCTTGTCTGCAACATCGAAGTCATCACTTGTGAAACGCCGAAACCATCGTCCACACATGCGATGTTCACCATAAGCTTCTCGAAGTAATCGGTACGATTCAACAGCAGTTTTCTTCAAATGAAAACAAAAAATTAATGCTGTCCGCGAATGCTCTTTGTTCAGTATAAATTTCAACATATTGAACACAACATTATGCACACACTTTTCCAATTTATCACTCGTGCGCGTCTGGCACTTGTTGCTGACACAACAAAATGGCGCAGTGTCAAATCTTTATAGCACAAACTGCATTGGTACACCAGCTGTTGTCTGAAATCTTCATTTCATACTTGTACACCTGGTATACAAGTTGTTCACAAAAACAGCAAATAAATTACGAGTTTTTCCTCTCAAAAGAACAGGCACGTTTCCGCTCGGGGTATGGATGAAACGACCATCGACCCACAGTTAAAATCCTCATTGAAAAATGGATAGAATATAATAAGCCTCTTGTACTCATATTTGTAGACTTCGAAAAGGCTTTTGATTCTGTAAATCAGCAGAAACTTTTGGAAGCGCTTGATGAGTGTCGTATTGACCATTGTTATTCCAGTGTAATTAAATACATATATGAGAATGCCACCGCTCATGTTAAAACACAAACTAATCAATCCACCAGCAAATTTCGAATCGAAAGAGAAGTGCGGCAAGGCGATATGCTCTCACCCGAGTTTTCGTAACACTTCTAGAAAGTGGCCTAAAATCAATAAACTGCGAAAGAATGGAACTTAACATTGACGGTGAAAAGTTAAATCACATCTGTTTCGCTGACGACCTTGTCTTAACAGACAAAATACAAGAAGCACAAACTATGCTACACATGCTTCAGGAAGCTTCAGAAAAAGTTGATCTAAAAATCAAATCAATCTATCCAAGATCCAGTTTACGAGAAATTTTGTACTAAGCGACACTATAAAACTGAATAACGTAAAGATAGAGCAAGTGCGCCAATATAAATACCTGGAACATGAAATCAGCATGGGACGAGATAACCAAACACATGAAATTCAGCAGCGAATAGGTCTCTCCTGGGAAAACTGGTCTATGTATTCAAATCTGACCTTCCTATGTGTTTAAAAAGAAAAATATTTGACAGATGCATATTCCCCGTTCTTGCGTACGGAGCTGATACTCTCACAATGACGAAGAAAAACTTCTATAAAATATGTGTCATGCAACGAAAGATGGAGATGTCATTGTAAGGCGTTACTCTTATCGACCACATCCCAAATCACATTATCAGGAAGAGAACGAGAATACAAGACGCAGTCAAATTCATTCTACATCTTAAATGGAGCTGGGCTGGGCATGTTGCTAGGGTTAAGGATGGGCGATGGACAAAGGGAATTACAGAGTGGCGACCAAGATCCGAAGCCTATCGGAGTAGAGGTAGACCACCAAGTCGGTGGAGTGATGATTTGAAAACAGTGGCTGGAAACTGGGTACGAGCGGCCCAGAATAGAAAAAAGTGGCAAAATTTGAAGGAGGCTTTCGTCCAGCAGTGGACAATATGGGCTGATGATGATGATGATCCTGCAGACAAGGAGGCACCATAGTTTTCATCAGTGGTCCATTTAATCCGATAAAAACTCATGTTAACATCTAAAACATGTTTAAAAAAAATTCTAAAATTAAATATATAACACAGGGCAACAAAAAAATATTTTTGTTTTGGTGCCTGGGATTTTAGAGCTGATTTTAACTATATCTGGGACGCTAAATCTATACATGCAATCCGTATTTCTCTATCAGCTCTACTTTTTTAGATACATCAACTTATCTACCAATGTGGTTTTTATTCAGTATATTCATTTATGAGAGTTCTAAAATTATTATATATTCATTAATGTAGGTACAATGGTTTTATTGTCAGTCTATAATTGAGTAAATTCCAGGTAAATCTATAAATAGTGGAACCATTGCCTATCAGGTACCTGAACTGACCCTTTTAATCACCTAACTCGGGTAAGTCTCGTCAGTTTGTGCGTTCTTAATAATGAGAGTAGATCGAATTCGGCGTGTTATTTTATGTTAAGAAAAGAGTGTTTTTGTGTTATTGAACAGAATTAAAATGAGTTCAGGTTCCAGTTCAAGAAGAAGTTGTGTAAATCAACCTGATGTGTTTTGCTATATATGCGGAGAATACATGTATCTTGGATACTTTGGAGTTAAGCTTGGTGATCAGAACAAAATGTGGGCCCCGCATCTCGTATGTAAAACTTGTACAGAGCATTTACGGCAGTGGACTACCGGGAAAGGAAAATGTCTAAAATTCGGCGTACCAATGGTTTGGAGAGAACCAAAAAACCACTTCAATGATTGTTATTTCTGTTTAGTAAATACTAATGGAATCAATCGAAATAACCGCAGTAAGTGGACTTATCCCAATTTAGACTCGGCAATACGCCCTATCCCGCACTCAGATGAAATACCGATTCTAACATTTCATCAGCTACCACATATCTCTGATGACGAATATTTTCCCTCTGATCGCTCTTCTGATGCTAATAAAAGTTCTGATGCTAATGAAACTAACAGTGACTATGAGGGGACGTCATCAGTTCCTCAACGCTTCAATCAAAATGAATTAAATGATCTCAGCAGGGATCTCAATTTATCGAAAAAAGCTTCTGAGGTACTGGCTTCTAGGTTGAACGACAAAAATTTACTGGAACAAGGAACCAAAATTACCTTTTACCGTACAAGAGAAAAAGATCCGCTACCATTCTTTTCTTAAGAAGACAATCTTGTATTTTGTCACGAAATTAGGGGACTCATGAAAGAAATGGGACTTTCTGAATATATTCCAGATGATTGGCGCCTATTTATTGACAGTTCAAAGCGAAGTTTAAAATGTGTCCTTCTACATAATGGGAATAAATATGGTTCAATACCATTAGCTCACTCAACGAAACTGAAAGAAGAATATAATACCATAGCTTTGGTCTTGCAGAAGATAAAGTATTACGAACATCAATGGATGATTTGTGTAGACTTAAAAATGGTAAACTTTCTTCTTGGGCAGCAAAGTGGTTACACGAAATATCCGTGTTTCTTGTGCCTCTGGGATAGTAGGGACAAAACACACCACTGGGTTAGAAAAGATTGGCCTCAGAGAGAAAACATGGACGTTGGGGAAAAGAATGTCATTAACGACGCTTTGGTTGAAAGAGAAAAAATCATACTTCCTCCGTTACATATAAAGTTGGGCTTAATGAAGCAATTTGTAAAGGCTCTTGATAAGAATAGGTCTTGTTTTGCATATATAGGGGTAAAAATGCATCAGTTGAGCACAGAAAAACTCAAAGCAGGGATATTTGACGGCCCACAAATAAGACAATTAATTAAGGATCCTGCCTTCATAAATTCAATGAATCAAGTTGAACGAGAAGCTGGACATCATTTGTTGCAGTTGTAGAAAATTTTCTAGGCAAACATAAAGCTCAAAACTATGTTGAAATGGTTAACAAGATGCTTAATAGTTTCAAATCCTTATGGTGCAATATGAGTATTAAAATATACCATTTACACAGCCACTTAGACCGTTTTCCAGAAAATTTAGGAGACATGAGTGAGGAACAAGGTGAAAGATTTCATCAAGATATTAAAGTTATGGAGGACCGCTACCAAGGAAGATGGAACATGCACATGATGGCAGATTACTGCTGGAGTTTAAAAAGGGACTGTTTAAAAAAACATTCAAGAATGTCGCGGAAAAGAAGCTTTCCGAGTGTTGAGTTACTATTTCATTTCTTCAATGTTTTTTTTTGTTTGTAAGTACGACATAATATTGTATTTTGTATAACTAAAATAAAAATTTCGTATCTACTTTTGTTTACTACACTTACGGATTTGAGTTACAATAATGTAACTTATATTTCTCTAAAATTGTATATCTTAAAAATTTGAGCTCCTAGGTACAAATGAATACGTTATTTGAATTCATGACATCAAATTGATATAGAATCAGCTCAAAAAACCTCGACACCAAAACAGCTGTTCCCCTGTGTAATCGCTATTATTTTGTATTATTCACCTAATAAATTATTAAAATATATTTTTTTTTAATTTAAAACAGTTTTTTGTTCTTGGTCTTGCGGTCAGTTTAAGTTTGGTTTACGTTTCGGTTTATTGTATTTAAACTACCATCAGAACTACAACATTTTTTTTTTATTTAATGTTAGTATTTAAGATGTAAAATAGATATTTATTATTGCTGTTGTTTTATACAAGAATATATATAAATAAATTAATGTTTAGTTATAATTATCCTATCTTATGTCTAGATGGATTTTTTGACACTAAATTATTTACATTTTAACACTTTTACAGTTTTCGTTATACTAAATTTACCAGGTGTACAAGTATGAAATGCGGATTTTTTTTCTAAAAAAACATGTTAAATTCGGAATAACGATAAAAAGTGTTTTATTCAAAGTATGCTCCATCGCTTGTTATATATTTTTCCCCATCTTTAGGGATATTTGTGAATACCACACCAGTAAAAATCTTCTCCTTTTGCTGCGGACTATTCAACCAAGGCGCTGCTCAGCAAGTGCATGACCCATCGATGCAAACAAGTGGTAATCGGAAGGAACCAAGTCAGGTGAGTAAGCCGCATGGGGTAGAACTTCCCAGCTGAGTGCTTCCAACGTGTCGCGAACTGGTTTTGAATATTTAAATGTACTTAATGAACCATGCAAGGTAAATACTATTACTTTATTTTTGATATTATCTAAAAACTTAAAAAAAAAAAACGTAATTTGATTACAGCATTCTTTTAAAATCATGAAAACTCTCTTTTTAGAAACTGACAAAAACAAAACATCCGTCAGAATTTCCACTTATACTTCCGAAAATTCTAAATCTAATACGATACATCTGGATGAAGAGCCCTTATTACAACACCCATGAAAAAATTATAATTCTTTGTAGGTTAGTCCTTTATAACTCTTATTACAATTTAGTTCTAACCACATAATTACAATATACATTTAAGGGGCAATACTAGTGTGATAATTTCAAAAAATCGATTTTTTTTTTTACATATTTCGATGCTTCTAACATATATGTATAGAATAAGAGGTCGAAGTATCAAAATCGGTCTCTATTTATTTTTGAAAATACAGCTGTCGTCAGGCACAGCTACTCGGGGAGCCATAAACTCGTTTTTGGAGGCGTAACACGAACCGGAGCAGGTATTAAAATTCCATTGCTGTGATGTATGTGATTGAACATTGTCATGAAGAAAAATGACTTTGTGTTGCCTTTTTCGGTATTCTGGCCTTTTGTTAAAGCCGCGAAGGGTTCAAATCGGTCAATTGTTGTTGGTAACGTTTAGTATTAACCGTTTTCACAGATTTTAACAGCTCATAATAGACCACGCCCCTCTGGTCCCACCAAACACAGAGCATCGTCTTTCTGCCAAAGCGATTCGGTCTTGCAGTCGATGTGGAGGGTGCGCCTGGGTCTACCCATGATTTTTGCCCTTGAGATTCTCAAAATAAATCCACTTTTCATCCCCTGTAACTATACGATGCAAAAACGACTTCCTTTTGTTCTGAGCGAGTCAAATGTCACACGTGTTTTTGCGCTGTCCATTTGCCTGTCGTTCATGTGGTACCCATCTACCTGTCTTCTGAATCTTTCCCATCTCTCGTAGCCGATTGGAAGCAGCTTGTTAACTAACGCCCAATTGCTCGGCGAGTTGTTTTCGTGTTTGCGAATCGTCTCCAACAATGCTTGCAATTCGACATCTTCGTATTTTTTTGGAGGTTTTCCACGTTCCTTGTCTGCAACATCAAAGTCACCACTTTTGAAACGCCGAAACCATCGTTCACACGTATCTTGCGATGAAGTATGTTCACCATAAGCTTGTCGAAGTAATCAGTATGATTCAACAGCAGTTTTCTTCAAATGAAAACAAAAAATTAATGCTCTCCGCGAATGCTCTTTGTTCGGTATAAATTTCGACATACTGAACACAACACAACACTGTGCACACACTTTTCCAATTTATCACTCGTGCGCGTCTGACATTTGTTGATAAGACAACAAAATGACGTAGTGTCAAATCTTTATAGTACAAACTGCATTGATGCACCATCTGTTGTCTGAAATCCGCATTTCATACTTGTACACCTGGTAGAAGGTTCAAATTTTTATTTTATTACTTTTGCAGGTAAAATGGGTAAATCCAAAATTTATTCATTCGTTTTATATTGCCATTATGTTGATTGTTATGGGTTGATAATTAGGTTTTATTAGATAATTATTTCATTGTATACTATACTCAAGTTTTCCGTATCATTTCGATAATTTAAGGTATCTTTTGCTCCTCGTATATGTATCATTTCTTTTATGTTTCGTTTTTAGTGTTCCGTACGCAACACTTATAAGATGACTTCGGTGTCTGTCTGTCTGTCTGTAGGTATGTCCGCCTGTCTGTCACATCTGATTTTCTCCGAAACTATTTGTTATAGAAAGTTGAAATTGGATAATAATATAGAAATTGATGTCCTCGTCAGAGCTGCGTAGTTTTGACAGTTCAATTTTGACTAAAGGGGTTAGTTTTGGGGAGTGAAATTGAAAGTGAAAAAAAATTTATATATATATATATATATATATATATATATATATATATATATATATATATATATATATATAATGTAACACTTTTCTAAGAATATTTCTAAAAAATCGCGAAAAATCGCTATTCCCCCACCTTATCTCGAAAAGTATTGATCAAAAAATTTTGAAAAAATTCCGTAATATTCTCCGCGGGGTAAAGATTGATCGAAAATTATCACGAGTGCATTACCTTTAATAATTTATCTGATACATAAAAAAAAAACACAAATTTCAAGGTCATCAGTTTCAGTAAAGATTGGAAACAAACTTTGTTGAAAACCGATTTGGGATGTGTTTTTGTGAAGTCACTGATCATTTTATAACACCGTAACAATTTTTTTTTTATTTTAAAAGCAATCAGCGTACAGAACACTAATTGTGCAAGTTCAACTTGCACCTCACCGGTTATTTATGATTATTTTCAAAATCCAGGATTTGGACATTATTAAAATTGAAATTATGTAATCGTCTATGGCATGTTTTGATAGGGCAGTGTAGTTTTAATTTGTGTTTCTTATGCTATTTTTATGTTCTGTTATTGGTCCTTTTAAATATTGTTTTGATTGTCCAATGTATGTTTTTGGACAGTTCACGCAATCTAACATATTTTGTATATTAAGTATATTTTTTTTTTAATATACATACTATTTGCAGCGCCCAGGTGTATATAACCCTTAAAAAATATTAATCGATTCAAAATCATAAAAACTATTTCATTTGATATTTTCAAATTTATGATTGCAATAACAATAAAAAATTTATTTAAATATTTGATTAAAGGAATTTTTTTATAAAATGCTTTTTTCAATAAATTGAAAACGGTTTCCCGTTAAATATTTTTTCGAATAAACGTTTTTAAATTAAATATAGCTCTCGACTAAATAAAGTGTACCTAGAAAATACATTTTCAATAAAATTTTCTAGAAGCTAGTTTTTATTTCCAGAGTAAAATCAATCACATCACTGGTTTAACGTTATTTAATTTCCTTAAATTCTGGTTTGAATGTGAAATATTGCACGGATGAATTTTCAATTTTTTCCATTGCTGAATTTCCACGTTATGGACTGCCCCTTTTTCCCAAGGGAGGCGTTCTGACAATTTCCTACTTTTAAAATTGCATTTCCGATTTTAGCCCAGTAACTTACATAAGCGAGAGCCTGCTTTCACTGTAATATAGCATTGATTTTTTAATCAGTAAATAAAAGATTACAATTCGAATACTTAGTAAGGTGATTTACTAAACACAATGCTACTCTTACAAGAATACCTGCTGAATTTGACATCTTCATAATAAAGTACAGGGTGAGTCAGCTATAGAGTAAAGTTCATTATCTCATTTGTTTCGGGAATGACGAAAAAATATTAAATACAATAGTTTTAGGAAATGTTAAGATGCCCAGTTTAAAATTACTTTTGAGTATACAGGGTACTTCAAAAAAGTGTGGCTGATATAACATATAACATGTTTTTTTAAATGGAACATTCTATTTTCTAATTTATTTTTAAATTCTGCGTAAAATTTTATAATTTTTTTATTAATAATCTTATGTACCTAAACCTAGTAGTTTTTGTAATATTTCAATTTAAAAAAAAAATACTAGTTTTCAGTTTTGTAAAAAATTGACTCTACGAGCGTTCTATAGAGATGAAAAAAAGATATATGTAAAGAAATTTGAGTTACATGTTACAGAGTGTTCAAAATAATGTAATAAAAATTTTATACATTTCGACTGTTTTAAATTAAAAAATCTCAAATTTTTTAAATGGCATTTCCTGTATATTATTATTTTTTCCGATAGATTTTACAAAACCCTCGAACTTTTGTTAAGTATGTCATATGCCTATTTCTAATAGTTTTCGATTTACTTTGAATTTTTCAATTTTTACCCTTGTTTTTAATACACTTACGTTATATGTTAACATCATAGACAAAACAAAAATGTAGGAATTGTCAAATTTTGACATGTCTATTAAGCAAGTAACAATATTTTAATTTGTTGTAGTAAGTGACGTATAAAGATAATAGTTATGGATATTTCTAATAATGAATTGATTCATATGGTTTATATATAGGGCGAGGCAGGAAAAAAATTGTCTTTTGGCAGTAAGGCTTTACGGAGCGAAGTACCCTAACAGACGTATACCATCTAGAAAATCTTTTGGTTTCTACCAATGAGGAAATAGAAATGGAGATTTTACTTCATGTTGAAAATAATCCCCAGGTCAGCAGCCGTCAACTAGCTGACTTATCTAACACATCCGAATCTACGGCCAATCGCACCACGACAAAAAACAAGTATCATGCCTTTCACATGGAACTACCAAGAACCTCAAGACCGTGATTTTGAACGACGAGTAAACTTTTGTACCACCATGAATGGAACAGTAGATTCCAAATCAAATTTTTTATCCAAAATAATGTTTTCTGATGAAGCTACTTTTCTCAGTAATGGAGCAGTTAACCGTCATAACATGCATTATTATTCAACAGTTAATCCATTTTGGGTCCGGGAAGTTCAATACCAAAACCATTGGTGGCTTAATATATGGTGTGAAATATTAAATTTTCGAATTATTTATTTATTTATTTATTTAGTAGTAGTATTCACAATACTTTTTAATTTACATTTAAAATAAATTTAACACACGATTTCATACTCTGATTAAAAACTAATATTTTTTACAAATTTATTGTTCCTTTTCTAAACATATTTATATTTGTTTCACTCTTTATGTTGTTCGGCATCATATTGTATAAGGTCAGGCCTTTTGAAAATAAAGATTTTTGCATTGCACTGGTATCTGCACGTTGCGGTCTAAATTCTAATGCGTTCCTCAGGCTGTACGGTTGAACATCCCCAACATATCTTATTTGTTCAATCAAGTATTCCGGTGCATTTCCCATTTTCATTTTCTGGATAAAACATATTGTATTTAGCTGCAGTCTCTGCTTTACATTTAGCCATTTCAGTGCATCTATTGCATTTCAAAATAGAGCGCATAGCCTTGTTCTGGAGTTTTTGTAGCCTTGCCTGTTGTTGGTCTGAACAGCACGTGAATAACACAGTTGATCCATATTCGAAATGAGGTTTTATCATGGTGTTGTATATATTTATTGCAGTTAATATTGTTACTTTACTTCTTAAACGTTTGAAAAACCCGATTTTTTTCCCTATTTTTTTTATATATATATTCGACATGTTCCCTGTCTATGAGAAAACCAAGGTATTTTATATTACTTACTTTTTCTATTATTACATTATTTATTTGAATTTATTTTGACTGCTCTGTCAGTGTTCATATCAATTTCCATTAATTTTGTCTTGTTTTCATTTAATTTTAACTTATTCATTTTTAAAACATTTGTTAATGTTATCCATATCATTTTTTAAATTTTCATAACATATCTCCTCTGTTGCTGCTTCTGTGAAAATTAATGTATCATCTGCATATAATACAATTTCACATTTTTTTAATACATTTTCCATGTCATTTATATATATTAAAAAGAGAAGAGCTCCCAAAATTGAGCCCTGTGGTACTCCAAAATCGTTTTCTATTGCATTTGATATTTCCTTATTGATGTTTGTGAATTGTTTACGATTTGTCAGATAGGACTGAAACCATTTTAGCTCTGTGTCTTGAATACTGTATCTAGTAAGTTTTTGCAATAGAATATCCCTATCTATAGTTTCAAATGCTCTTTTGAAGTAAAGGAAAATTGCTAATATTTTATTTTTTATCTTTTTACATTTCCATCTGTTTATAACATGCTGTTTCACATGAATATTTCTTTCTAAATCCTGATTGAAACTTTGATAGTAGTCTGTGTTGTTCCATGTATTCTTCCAATTGATTTTTTACTATATTTTTTCAATAACTTTTTCACATATTTTTAAAGTGTTAATTGATCTGTATTCTTCACATTTTAATGTATGTTTTACTTTTTGGATAGGAAATATTATTGATTCCTTCTAGTTATTTGGAAACAACCCTGTCTCTAGTGACTTATTTATAATATTCAGTATAATATTTCCTGTTATGCCCCAATTATCTAGAATTATGTTACTTGATAGTTTTGTATAGTCTGGTTTTTTCTTAATATTCTTAAAAATAGTTTTCAGTTCTTGTAGATTTACTGGACGAAATTTGAATTTAGTGTCAATCTCAGGTATTTCATTTTCGTATTGTATATCTTCGATGGAGCATCTGATTTACCATTTTTACTATTTACAAAATATGTATTAAAATTTTCAGCTATTTGGAAATTGTCTTTATATTCTATTTGATTATATATCACAGTTTTTATCACACTTTTGGGTTTTCTTAAGACTAGTTCTTTAATTTTATTCCACATTTCTTTTTGGTTATTTGCATTGTTTATTTTATTATTAGTATAATTACTTTTTTCTTTTTCAATTTTGACTTTATACGTTTTTCTTATTGTTTTATAACTATTCCATGCCTCATTTGTATTTTCTAAGATTGCTCTTTGGTATTTAAGAACTTTTTCTCGTTTTAATGCTCTGAGCTCATTATTAAACCATTTGTTATAACTTTTTTTAGACACTTTTTTCTTAAAAGTAAATTTTTTGATTACGTTTTCGATACAATCATCAAAGTTGTGAACATATTCATTTAAATCATTAATTTCATCACATCTTAATATTGCACTTAATTCATTTTTGAATCTGTTTTTGTTGTAGTTAAAAAGGTTTATTTCTTTAATATGATAGTTTTGCTGCTTGGTATCACAGTCGATTAAAATATCAATAGATTCATGATCAGCTTTTTAATTATTTATATTATTTTTTGCAGTAATTGTTTTTTTTATTTGTTATTATACAGTCTATCAATGTTTTTGAGTTTATTGTTATTCTAGTATATTCGTTCATTACCTGCTTAAGACCGTTATCGTTAAGCATGCTTTCCAGTTTGCTTGCTTGGTACATATTTTTTCCACGAACTGCTTAACGGGCCTAGATATCTAAATTTTTTGCGAAACGAATTACCCCAGCCTCTTGAAGAAGTTGATAACTTTGAAAGGGAACAAATGTGAATTCGACAAGATGGAGTTCCTGCTCATTACCACCAGGAAGCTCGGGAAATTTTAAACGATCGTTACCCACAAAAATGGACCGGTAGTGATGGATTCATTCAGCGGCCCCCTCGATCAAGTGACTTAACACCTTTGGACTTCTTTTTGTGGGGCTACATGACAGATCGTGTTTATGTAAATCCCCCTACAACACCAGTAGATATGGAAAATAGGATACGGGATGCGTGCAGGGTAATAAAACCCTTTATGCGAAGCAAAGTGAAGGAAAATATAGTAAAACGACTAAACCCAGCGCTGTGTTTCCCACCGAGTACAATTTACAGCGATTCAAGAACAACGTGAATCGCTTTTTTTTTTTTTTTTTTCCGCACTCGTGTCGCTCCTGGAGCGCTTTAGGGACTTCCCTGCAGCACGTGTGCTAGACAAATAAAAAAAAAAAAAAAAAAAAAAAAAAAAAAAAAAACATGTGAATTCAAGTAGACGGGCATATTTTTGAACATTTATTACGTCATAATAATTAATCATTAGATAATTTAAACTATATTAAAAATATTATTAACTATTTGTTTATATTTTCACAATAGCGTAAATGTATTAAAAACAAGGGTAAAAATTGAAAAATTCAAAATAAATCGAAAACCATTAGAAATAGGTATATGACATACTTAATAAAAGTTGGAGGGTTTTGTAAAATCTATCAGAAAAAATAATACTACACAGAGTTTGACATTTAAAAAATTTGAGATTTTTCAATTTAAAATAGTCGAAATGTATAAATTTATTTTGAACACCCTGTAGCATCTAACTGAAATTTCTTTACGTATATGTTTTTTATCTCTATAAAACGCTCGTACCAATTATGAGCATTCCACCTTGAGAAACAATGGCGCTACTGGCGATTTTTAACAAAACTGAAAACTAGTATTTTTTTTTTTTAATTTAAATATTAGAAAAACTACTAGGTTTAGGTCTATAACATTATTAATACAAAAGTTATAAAATTTCACACAGAATTTAAAAATATATTAGAAAATAGGATGTTCCATTTAAAAAAACATTTGTTATATCGGCCACACTTTTTTAAATCACCTTGTCTACTCAAAAATAATTTTATACTGTGCACCTTAACTCCCCCTATTGTATTTAAGAGTTTTTTCGTCGTTCCTGAAACAAATGAGATAATGAACTTTCCTCTATCGTTGACTCACCCTGTACAGTTTGTCAAGTAAGGACGTGACCGCTCATATTCTTGAAAAAATGTGTTTCGAGAACTTTTTTTGCCGTCAATGTATTCTTTAGTGTGCTAACAACGGTATAATTGCCTTAGTAAGTTGTGTAATCGCCTCCTGCAGCAGTAATCGCCTGGCATCTTCCAGGCATGCTGTCGACGAGGTTTTTTTCGAATCATACAAGACAAGTGAGTCGAAGTCCTCAGAGTTTTTCCTCTCAGCTCTCTCTTTACAAGAAACCAAACGTTTTCAATAGTGTTCGAAATAATATTCCCAGCTTTCGAGAAGCTCCCTTTGCTATGCTTGTTTCCGTGACAAAGTTTATGTAGGCCAAACCAAATGACAAAACAAAAAAAAACTTAATTAGTGAAAAAATCAATTTGACACGAATCACTCGTTTGAATTTGAGAAGTCGGTCGGTTGGCTTGGAAGAAAGCTAATAACCTTCTTAAAGGGATGACGCTCATGTTACCAAGGAATGGGAGTACAATAAGCCAAGAGGCTGCAGTGCGCGAACAATCACCTACCGGGGCTACGAATAACCAACCAGCCAAAATGATTAATTTGTCCAATGCGACAGTTTAGTCATATACGATCAAATGTTATGCAAAATTCAAAAAAAAAAGAAAAAACTTACAAGTCATTGTAATTTGAAAACAAGGCAATTCTTTATGATGTGGTTTGATGTAAATAGACTGGCTCTGAATAGCGACAAAACCAAACGGGTTATTTTTTCATTGAGAGAAGTGTATGACTTGAATGTGGGAGTGAGTGAGGTAAGATTTTTGGATGTACATTTGGATCCAAAGCTGCATTGGGGTACACACATTAGCAGGATTTGAAAAGAATGCGGCAAACATCTTTTTGTATTCCGGAATCTTACACGCTGTGTATGTCAGCAAGTATTACGTATCACTCTCGTCTTACTTATTCCATTCTCGTCTGGGACCACACAAACAATGTTCAGCTTGCCGCACAAGCCACTGAGAATATATGGACTTGGTTTCAGGGATTACTTCCGACAGTCATTTGTATTGCTCAGAATTTTAACGATTCCTTCACAGGACATTCTTCAGAACCTCTGGTTCTTACAGCAATATATTTATTCCTACAGAAGCCATGAAGATGTGCATTGTCCTGACACTAGGCATAAAGAGAATCTAATGCCAACATATTGGAGGCTGAAGAGATGTCAAACGGAACCTGGGTATTGGGCCGTAAATTTTTTTAATGTATGACCGCAAAATATTAGAGACCTAACAAGCACAGAATTTGAAAAAAAAAGTGAAAAAAATTTTATGTATTAACATTTGTGTAGTATTGCTTTAATCAGTATAGTAGCTACATTTTTTATTATATCATTATTTATTGACGCGTGTACAACATCTTTTGTAATTTAGCACGAATAAATATCCACTATCTAACTATGCTATTTTCACAAGTAACTGAATAACTTTGGAACATACCCTTGTACGTAAATTTGTTTTTGACGGCCACTACACCATTTATTCTTATATAGTATACATAGCAGAAAATCTTTATTTTAAAGAATTTTTTAATAATAACTTTTACAAAAGGGACCGAACTGTAAGGCATTTCTAAAAATAGCCTAAACTAATTTAAGTTATAACTTGCTGTTAACTTTAATTATAAAATCAAAAACATTAATTACGATCAACTTCCTTTCCATGACTTATGACATAAAGTCAAAGGGATATTTTACTTCTATAGATACGTATATTATATATCAACTTCGCTTTGAGGGTCGATGTGAATCTACACTGCCACTAATTGGACATTGAGCTCGGCTCTTTGATCCTATATATGATTGACAAACTAACGGAGAGAATGTCCTCGCTTATCGAAATCCGTAGCTTTGGAAGTTTCCTCTATTGCTTTTCATCGTTTTGTGTCGTTTTGCTTCGATGCGAACTGTAATCATCTTTTATAGAAATAACATTCGAAGCGCGCTCGTTCAAAAGGAGATCAGTCCACTATTTTTCAAACACAGTTTTTATCATTTTTTCGTCTCACTTTTATCGTTCCCGTGCACAAACGAACAATTTTTTCGTCGTTCGGTTTTTTAATCGCTTTTGAAAAGAACGTGGCAGTCAGTCTTTTAACAGAAATTTAAAATTGAAACTCTCGTCATTTTTAAAGGAATTAGTCAATTGAAAAATAGTAAATGCAAATCAGTCAACTGTTTATTACAGTTTCATTGGAGAAAACAACAGAACCTTTAAAATATTTATTAAACAATATATAAATTAAAGGGTGTCCCAAAATTTACTCAAGATTTGAATTTAGCGCCATTTATATGGTAAAGTGTTGCCAAAAAAACAAGAAACACAGCATGATAGCTGACAGTTCAGGATTATTAAAAATGGAGCCCTATACGAAAGAACAACCTGTTTTCATTGTTGAGCAATATTTTAAATATAGTTTATAAGTTTGGCAGATACAGTTCGGAATTTTCGCACAAAATGTGGTCGGAATAGTGATTTAACCTCATCAACTGTGAAGCGATTAATTGAAAAATTCAGGGAGACTAGATCAATTAGTGATCTTAAACGCTCTGGCCGTCCTCCAACAAGTCGTTCGACACAAAACATTGTAGCAGTTCGTGAGAGTATTGCTGAGATTCCAGGAACATCAATTCGGCACCGTGGTCAAGAATTGGACTTTTCGAGAAACTCTCTACAGCGTATTCTCACGAAAGATTTGCATCTTTATGCTTAAAAAGTTCAATTGACTCAAGAAGTGAAGCCTAGTAATCACGCACAACGAAGAGAGTTCGTTGAATGGATTATGGAACAACAACAAATGGATACTGAGTTTCCGAAGAAAATCATCTTCAGCGATGAGGCTCATTTTCATCTTGATGGCTTTGTTAATCGGCAAAATTGTCTCATTTGGGGTTCAGACAATCCACACCTGACTGTTGTGAAACAAATGCATCCACAACGTATCACTATTTGGTGCGGATTTTGGGCTGGAGGCATCATCGGACCATCCGAAAATGCGGTTCGCCAGGCAATAAAAGTTAATTGTGATCGTTTCGCGTTATGACAATCCAGTTCTTTGTGCCTAAATTGCAAGATATGAATGTGGACGACATGTGGTTTCAATAAGACGGTGCCACATGCCATACAGCCCGAGAAACAATTCAATTACTGCATGAGTTATTTCCTGGTCGTTAATATCCCGTTTTGGTGATCAGAATTGGCCGCCCAGATCATGCGATTAAACGCCGTTGGACTTTTTTCTTTGGGGTTTTTTAAAGTCTAAGGTTTATGCCAACAAGCCCACGACCACCCACGACTTCAAGGAGGAAATTAAGCGCTGAATCAATGAAATTCAGCCACGTTTATGCAAAACGCTCATGGAAAATTTCGACAAAAGAGTGCGTTTATGCCAACAAAGCCGTGGAAGCCATTTACCCGATATGTTATTCCATACATAACCCTATACTGTATACTTATTTATTCCATACATAACCCTATACTGTATGCTTTATGACTCAATAAAAACATTACAATTTTTAATTAGAAACTTGTGTTTTCTATCAAATTTACTTCTTGCTGTACAAGTATGAAATGCGGATTTCAGACAACAGATGGTGTATCAATGCAGTTTGTGCTATAAAGATTTGACACTGCGTCATTTTGTCGTGTCATCAACAAGTGTCAGACACGCACGAGTGATTAATTGGAAAAGTGTATGCATACTGTTGTGTTGTTGTGTTTAATATGTCAAAATATAATGGAACAAATTCAACGGATATTTTCAAACTTTCCCCTGGCTGGTCCTTTCATTTTAGATCTGATTTTCCATCTAATTGTGTTAAGTTCAAAAAACTCCCATAGTTTTGATTAAGTTTAAACGACAAGAAAGCAGTAACACAGCAAACATAAAACACAATAGCGACAGTCCGACTCGGCACTTTTGATCTCAAGGGATTCGAATTTGTAATGATCACATGACTTGTCGCCATATTGCTGGTAATATGCCCGCAAGTTTTTGAAATATTCACATTCCTTCTTTCAATTATAATCGTATTCTGTAGAATAAAAATGAATTTTGCTAACTGAAAGGAAGAAAAAAATGAGAAATTAAAACACAATTTAAAGAAAATTTAGCACATTTAAAATACAGTAGAACAAAAAAGTCGCCGTACATGCCCTTAAAACTGATCATACTGTAACATTATACAACCCAGGCCAACGATGAGAAAACTTTTTAAATAATTTTACCTCATTCCTATGTTTTTTGGTGTGCCGAGTCCGAAAATAATAATAAAAAAAGTCGTATCACCCACCAATTTTTCACATTTTAATATTTAAAATATGAAAAGTTTATTTTTTATCATTCAAATGTTATTAGGTGGGCAATAAAATCAGAATTTTATAAGGTTGGCAGTAAAATCAAATGTTATTGGGTTGGCAGTTTCGATAAATGTCACAGCTGTTTTCTTCCAGTTAATATAACCTTGCATTGCAGTGCTTAACCCATGTGCTTTAATTCACACTCAAAGTATGGCCAATCGTGGTTGTAACAACTCTTCCAACACTTTTTATTATATACAATGACACACACACTTAAATGATGTAGTCGCTATAAGAAAAGACTAACTGGTATCAGTGCCTCTTTATTTATTTGGAAAAAACAACTTATTGAAATTAAATTAGAGTCTTCTAAAAAAGTATGAATTACTTTTTGTCTTAAATATGCCTTACTTAATTAACAATAAATAATTAATTAAATTATATGCGATTTTAACATCACAGCTTAAATGATGCAAAATTCAGTATACCAAAATTATTAGAGAAAACAAACTGTAGAATTTGAAATAAGCCTGCTAATATTTGGTCGGGCCTCCCTCATTATCAATAACGGCTTGTAATCTTCTGGACATTGATTCAACTAACTTTCTAGTATACTCCGGGGAAATAGTGTTCCATGCTTCAGTAATTTTTACTTTTAATTCAGTTTTATTTGACATTGGGGCACTATTTACTTCATTTTTTAATGTCAGCCACAAATTTTCAATTACATTTAAGTCTGGTGACTTGGCTGGTGTTTTAATAACATTTGGACAATTATAAAGCAACCAACTGCGGACTCGAAATGACGTGTGCTTTGGATCATTGTCGTGATAGAACCGATAATTGTTTTCGATATCTAATTTTTAAGCACTAGCGACGAGATGCTGCCTTAGTATATCCAAGTACACATATTGGTTCATATTCCCTTCGACGAAATGCATGTTACCTACTTCTGCAGATGACATACAGCCCCATAACATCACTTCACCTTCAGCGTGCTTTACCGTAGCTTTCATATTTTTCAATTTTAATTCTTCGTTAGGCTTTCTCCACACTGATATTTTTCCATCGGACCCAACTAAGTTTATTTTGGTCTCATCAGCAAATATTACTGAATTCCAGAAGTTCAAGTCTTTATTGATATGCTCTCTGGCAAATTCCAATCTCACGCGTCTATTTCTTTGGCTAATGAAAGGCTTATTTCTAGCAGTTCGACCATGTAAATTATTATTTCGCAAGATCCGTTGAACTGTTTCGGGGTTACACCTTTTTCCAAACTGTCTTTCCACCTCGGCGCACAACTTTGGCGCACTTTCATTAAAGATCTTATTTGGAGCCAACCTTGACTTATTCTCGACTCTATTTTCATTCCGATAACGTTCAATGATATGCTGAACAGTTGACGGACATTTATTTACCATTTTGGCTATGCCTCTTTGGCTTTATCCATTCCTGTAGTGAGCAATAATTAAATTTCTCTCAGGAATTGTAGTTCGACCGCCCATTCTTAAACAATTTCGTTTTATTGAATGAAAAAATCTCAAACTAAACAAAAAACAATTGCACTAAGAAATCAAAGCAATGCCGCCTTCGTAAATTTCAAAATGCGATAAGTTTTGACCCCTGTTGTTATTTTGCATCATTTAAGCTGTGACGTTAAAATTGCATATGATTTGATTAATTATTTATTGTTAATTAAGTAAGGCATATTTAAGACAAAAAGTAATTCATAGTTTTCTAGAAGGCTCTTTACTAATTCAATTTCAATAAGTTGTTTTTTCCAAATAAATAAAGAGGCACTGAAACCAGTTAGTCTTTTCTTATAGCGACTGCATCATTTAAGCTGTGAGTCACTGTATGTGGCGAATTTGTAGTTAAAAAACATCAAAGAAACATTACTGACTTTGTAAAAAAAGTATACTTTGCATATTTTGGTGTAGAAATCGGTAATCAAGGAAACAGTTCGGCTCCTCACAAATATGTTATGTTTGTGTCGAGGATCTTAGGAAGTGGTGTAAGAAAGAAAAGAAAGCTCTTATATTTGCAGTACCCATGGTATGGAGCGAGCAAAAAAATCATTTAATTGATTGTTATTTTTGCAGTGTTGATGTTTCAACTAATCGGCCGGTAGGACATGGACCGGGACTTCCTGTCCCTGAGCCAACTCAGTCTATTGATGACGTTTTACAGTCCAGTCCCGAATTTAATGAAAATCGACCGGATGATGATGAATTTCAATGTTCTCTAGAAAATTTAAAACCACAATTATTTACACAAGTTGAGTTAAATGATTTAGTGAGAGATTTGGGTTTGACTAAGGAAAAAGCAGAATTGCTTGGTTCTAGGCTAAAAGAAAAACATTTATTAGAATCTAGAACATCTATTTACAATTATAGAACAAGAGATCAACAGTTTGCTCAGTTTTTTTCAAGCAGGAAGAGGATTTGGTTTACTGCCATGATCTCTATTTTGAAATTTAATCGATGTCATATTGTGAGAGCTGTGGATGATATAAAAAAGCTGATACCAGATACGGTTTCAGCAGCCAAAAATACATAACACTTAGATGTACTGGTTTAAAAAGTTTTTACAATAATTTTTTTGTTGGCCTGGTAATGTAAGATTAGAGTTGATTGAGTGGTCCGTTACTTTGTGACAGTACATTTTAAAAATAAAACTACTTAATTACTTTGTTAACTGTCACTAAATATATTTGTAAAGATTTTACAATTGCGTTATCGCGATTTCGTAGTACAACTACATTGTCAAACGCTTAACTAAGACTAAAACAGATTTTTGGTATTTTATGTTTATATGATGAACAGATGTGGGTCTATTATATGTTAAAAAAGTTTGAACAAAAGAGAATTTGCTACGTCTAATTGACTATTCAGTAAATTTATATTATGGTCCTTTGAATGTCTGTAAATTTCTATAGATTCTAAGAAGTTGTGCTTTGACCCTTTAGGTGCCATATGGAGTATTTGTAAACAATCGATATTGGGAAAAGTATGGCCTGTTTCTAAGAAGTGTTTAGCAAAGTGTGATTTTTCATTTTTTAGCCTATAAGAGGCATTGTGTTCTGCGAATCTTGTCTTGAAATTCCTTCCCGTTTGGCCTACGTAACAGCTATTGCACTCTTGACAATTAAGTTTATAAACTCCTGATTTATTGTATTTATTAGTTTTATCTTTGGCATTAAAAAATATATTGGATAATTATTGAGCGGGTTTTAAAGCTATTCTTGTTTTTTCGGTCGTGAGAACTTGGGATATTTTATCCGAGATGGGACCAAATTATGTCAGAGGTATGAATGTTTTCTTTTGTCGGTATTCTTTTACGGGGTAGATTAAGCTGAACGGACCACTCAATCAACTCTTTAAAAGAAGCAAGTACTGCAGACCAGTCCAAACTCTACTTTAAATTAAGACTCAAACACCGTACATCAGTTCAAAACGCATGGTTCAACCAAGAATGTCTAAGAAACAACGTCTTCCCAAAATACACACACGTAAAATGCAACTCATCATCAATCTCGGCCCGGAAAGCTATGCATTCCTGCAAGATCACATGGCTGAAGGAAGAAGCTAAGAAATGGTTCCGCAACAGGGACAACCTCTTACTCCATATCAAGGTATTGCACTCTGAATTAGCTTATAAACTCCACCCAATAGAATTCGATATCTTTGATGATAATACTAGATTAAAAATTAGCCAAATTATTCACAAAATTTATTTAACTCAATCAAAAAAACTTAAAAAAAACTAATAGAGAATAAAAAAATATACCGAAACTTCAGATAATACTCAACAAAAAACCTTCTATAATAGATTTATCAATATCTCTAATACAAATTTCACAGAAAGTGAGAAAAAAACTGCTTGAAAAAGGACCAAAATATAACCCTAACTTTAATATAAAAAATACTACCGAAACCCTAATATCCGAAATTGAATCAGCCACAAAAAACATAGGTGACCCATATATTAAAAAAGAAAAAATAAAATATATAATGATAAACACAAAAAACACTACTTGCAGTAACCAAGAACAATTAACGATAGCGTCCATTCAGTCTAAAATAAAAGAGAATAACTTACTAATAACAAAAGCAGACAAAGGCAACTCCATCATAGCTCTTGATAAAAACCATTACATTCAAAAAGTAAATGATTTTTTGGAAAAAGAAAATCCAATAAAACTAAAAAAAGATCCAACGGATAAAATTCAAAAACAACTCAAGACCCTACTAAATGAAACCCTGAGCATTGTGGATGAAAGAGAAAAGTTTAAAATAATAAACCAAAATCCTACATCACCAAAACTTTATGGCCTGATAAAAATACATAAAGAAAACTCGCCAATAAGACCAGTAGTATCGTACAGCAACACCCCCCTAAAAAATCTGCCAACACATCTCAACACCATCTTCAAAGAAATTACACAATTCAATCTAAAATACAACACAAAAAACTCTGTAGACCTTACAAATAAACTTAAAAATATCTCCATCCCAAATAACGCCCTTCTAGTTTCATTCGATGTAACAAATATGTTCTCCAATATCCCAAATAAAGATTGTTTAGAAATTATAAAAACTATGTTACAAAAAAAACAACGTCAATACAATAATACAACAAGATATATTGAAACTGTTCGAATTTTGTATATCCGGAAATTATTTTCAGTTCAATAATCAATTTTTCAAACAAAGAGATGGACTTGCCATGGGGTCTCCACTTAGTCTTTTGCTAGCCGAAATCTTTATGTCAGAATTGGAAAACAGTTTTCTAAAAAACTCGACACGCGAAAAATATTCTCTTTTGGTTTAGATATGTGGACGACATCTTAGTATGTTTCCTTGGAAATAATACTGAACTAAATTCCACTTTAAATCAGCTAAATAATTTACACCCCAACATAAAATTCACACTTGAAAAGGAAACCGATAATAAAATAAATTTCTTAGATATTACAATTTTGAAAAAGAGAAATAGACTAGAATTCGATATCTTCCGCAAACCAACCTTTTCAGATGTCACCATTCCAGCTGACTCAATACACCCTAACTCCCATAAACTGGCAGCCTATAGATCTATGATCCATAGAGCCTTCAATATCCCTCTTAGTAAAAATAATTTAAAAAAAGAACTGGACACAATCAAAAATATAGCACTCAATAACTAGCTTCCAACCTAAAATAATTAATACCTTAATAAACCGTAAACGAAAACAAATCACTTTCAGCTTAATCTACCCCGTACAAGAATATCGACAAAAGAAAACATTCATACTTCTGACATATTTTGGTCCCATCTCGGATAAAATATTCCAAGTTCTCACGACCGAAAAAAACAAGAATAGCTTTAAAACCCGCTCAAAAATTATCCAATATATTTTTTAATGCCAAAGATGAAACTAATAAATACAATAAATCAGGAGTTTATAAACTTAATTGTCAAGAGTGCAATAGCTGTTACGTAGGCCAAACGGGAAGGAATTTCAAGACAAGATTCGCAGAACACAATGCCTCTTATAGGCTAAAAAATGAAAAATCACATTTTGCTAAACACTTCTTAGAAACAGGCCCAATATCGATTGTTTACAAATACTCCATATGGCACCTAAAGGGTCAAAACTCAACTTCTTAGAATCTATAGAAATTTACAGACATTCAAAGGACCATAATATAAATTTACTGAATAGTCAATTAGACGTAGCAAATTCTCTTTTGTTCAAACTTTTTTAACATATAATAGACCCACATCTGTTCATCATATAAACATAAAATACCAAAAATCTGTTTTAGTCTTAGTTAAGCGTTTGACAATGTAGTTGTACTACGAAATCGCGATAACGCAATTGTAAAATCTTTACAAATATATTTAGTGACAGTTAACAAAGTAATTAAGTAGTTTTATTTTTAAAATGTAAGATTAATTAACGATGTATCTGATAGGAGATTCATGAGTGCATACGAAAGTATGGAAATTATAAAATGTAAAAGTAGTTTAAATAAAGACAGAAGGCCTATTTCTTATAATCCCCTCTACTGGTTATTTGACCGGAACTGGTCTCCTCGCCTATGCCACTAGTTCCACCTGAGTAATTGAAGTATTAGGCTAAGTATACTTAGGGTAGATTTGTAGTTTAGCTTTAGTCAATCATCGCTTCTGATGAAGGTTGGCGAAACGAGCGTCGAGTGCAAAAATAAAGTGGTTGATGTAGTGGTGATATATACTGAGTAGTGGAGGACCAGAGAATCTTTTATGTCGAATATTTAGAACCGGATACAGGCTACAACGATTCAAATCGAATGAAAACGAATTAGAGATGTATCTACAGGGCGTGAGCGGTGCTCATACGAACAAATCTTCTATTTGTCGTCTTCATTTCCACTATTTTCCATGGTTGTTATTGTTGTTTTAGTTGGTCAGAGCGCATCGTCAGCGACGCGCACCACATTGGATGTGTTTGACTGTTATATAGATATTTTTTTATCTTTTAGTATAGTATATCGACATCGAGTATTCTACCAATCAATGACAGAGAGGCGCCTAAACCGCGCAAGATTTAGCACTACAAGTCTGCTAAATGGGAAGATCTCATGGAATATTTTCGAACTTTCCCTTGGTTGGACGTTTGTTTTCGATCCGACGACCCATCTGACTGCGCCAGGGAGGTTTCCGATGTTATTTTGGCCGGTATGGAGGCTTACATCCCTTTTTCGAAGAAATGCCCTTCCAACGGCAAGCCTTGGTTTGACCGAAAATGCAAAGAAGCTGTTGCTTCTAAACATCTTGCATACCGACAATGGCGCGAAAATCCTAACACCATAAATCGTAACACATTTGTTCGTGCCAGGAACAGATGCAAAGAAATTATCGACGAAAACCAAGGCGGGACACAATCAACGGATTAGAAACAAACTTCTCGCCTGTCCCGGCAATTCAAGGTCCTTTTGGTCGGTCGCTAAGGCAGTTAGTCAAAATTTCACCAAATCCACCATACCACCACTCACACGGCCAGAAAATTCTATTGCAACGACACCTGTTGAGAAAACGAACTTGTTGGCTGAACTCTTTGCTTCACATTCTACTGTCGATTTCCAAGGAAAAACACCACCTACTATTCCCATAGTGCAGTCAAGGATGCCCGATGTTGTCTTCAGACAGCGTATTATAAAGCGTATTCTGATGAAGCTAGACACCAAAAAGGCTTCTGGCGCTGACGGAACACCTGCCATAGTTCTTAAAATCTGTGCGAGGGAACTAACACCAGTTTTCTGTAGACTTCAACCTATCCTACAGAAAGGGAATATTTCCTTCCTGCTGGAAATGCGCTACAGTTCAGCCGATACCTAAAAAAGACAAGAAGACCTTGCCAAATAACTACCGACCAATCGCACTGCTTTCAATAATATCGAAAGTCATGGAAAAGGCTATCAATCAGCATCTTCTAAAATATCTTGAAGGATTCAACATTATTAGCGATCACCAATATGGCTTTCGTAAAAATAGATCAACAGGAGATCTTCTGACTTATGTAACACATGTTTGAAACAATGCAATTGAACACTTTGGAGAATCTCGAGCGGTTGCTCTGGACATATCCAAGGCATTCGACCGTGTTTGGCACGATGGGCTGTTGGCTAAGCTACGTTCTTATAGTATGTCGGAAAAGTTCGGTTTGTGGCTCTCATGTTTCCTCAGAGAGCGTTCTTTACGAGTGGCAGTCGACGGATTTCTTTCTAACACCTTCACTATCAACGCCGGTGTCCCCCAGGGCTCCATATTGTCTCCTACTCTCTTTTTCATTTATATAAACGATCTGCTGGAAAAGACCGAGAATCCAATCTACAGCTTTGCAGATGACAGTACACTTATCTCTTCATTCACTTTGAATGCTCGGACATCGGCTACTCAGACGAATATCCGCAGACAGCAGAAAGTCGTTCAACTTAACAAAGACCTGGAAGAAATTCTATCTTGGGGTGACAGTAACCAAGTGGAATTTAACGCTAGAAAAACCCAGGCGGCAGTTTTTTCTAAAAAAGTTAACGTTGCTGAACCCGACATAGTTATATCGGGGCACTCCATTCCGCTAACATCGTCACTCAATTTGTTGGGCGTTAATTTGGGAGCAAATATGTCCTGGCATGAATATGTTGCAGGCATAGCAAGGAGAGCTTCTCAAAAGTTGGGAATATTATTTCGAACCAGAAAGCTTTACACTCCACAACAACTGTTAATTCTTTACAAAGCTCAAATTCGACCAACTATGGAATACTGCTCCCATGTTTGGAGCTCCGCTCCCAAACATACACTGCATTTGTTGGATTCTATTCAGAGAAGAGCTGTTCGTCTGATTGGAGACACGAAACTGACCGTCGGCCTTCATTCGCTGGAACATCGAAGAACGGTTGGCGACTTGAGCCTATTCTACAAGTACTTTCATGGAAAGTGTTCGAAGGATGTGGCCCGCTTAATTCCTCCCAGAGCGGTGTATGTTAGAAGTACACGTCGCGCTAATTCTTCACATCCGTATGAGGTTCAGCTTGTTACTCCACGTAGTACGCCGCTCCTGTAGCGCTTTAGGGACTGTAGCAGGTGTGCTAGACCCATAAAAAAAAAAAAAGGTATTTTTGGATATTTTCTTTGATTGGTATTTGTGGATATTTTCTTTGATTGATGAGAATTGATCAATCTTCTTTTTAATTGAATGCGGGATGTTATATTTGTTTCTCAAATGAGAGGAGTGGTTTGCCTCAAAGATGTGTTGGACCGTCAGGATGGAATTGCATACATCACACTTTGGTACTGCTTCGTTTTTTAGGAGATATGAGTGAATGTGGTAAGTATGACCTATGGCCAATCTCTAAAACATTTTATCGTTTGGATTATGAAGAGGTGGGAATACTTCAGGCTTTATAGACCTTAATTTGTTCTCATTATACTCTAAGTCCCACTCCAGTTGGAATAAATCTCTTTTTATTGAGTAAAGCATCTTTATAAAATCATAACTGTTGTTTTCCCCCGTGAAAAGCGTTCCGTTAGTTGCTGCCCGTTTAGCCTCTCTATCAGCTATGTCATTACCTCTGATGTTCATGTGTCCAGGGATCCACAGGAATGAAATTTCAATATCTCTTAACTTAGCCATATACAGGAGGTCGCTAATCTGACATAAGTAAGTACTATTGGCTTTATTGGAGATAATGTATTTTAGTGAGCTCAAGGAATCGGAAGCTATGAGAAATTTATTTATCCCTTGGGTCGAGGCAATGGAAGATTTAAGTGCTTCCTTGATGGCAAGCAGTTCTGCTGTGAAAATGGAGTTGTAGGGGTGAAGTTTAAGACGCCTGATGACTCTGTCGTGAACATAAGCGGCTCCCACTCCCTGATCCGATTTAGAACCAACAGTAAATAATATGGAGTGATCAGGGTATTTAGAATGAATTCTTTCGAGAAATTCTGACTTAATTTCTGTTGAGTTTTTGTCGTTTACATTGTTGGAATGGAGATGAAAGGCTACCTTTGGGGTTGGAGACTTCCAAGGTGGGATATTTTTTCCAGAGTAAGTAGTTAAATTTTGGCGGACAGAGGTTATGCAGTAATATGAATTTGTTTATTCTGTTATGGATTGGATCTTTAGGAGCTAGGATGTCGGGACGATGAGAATTTGTGAAGTTAATTGTTTTTTTTTGGGTGGGATTTCTGGAGTGAGAATGCATAGAATTTCATTAAGGAGAATTGCCTATCTAGGTAGAGTGGTGGAGTTGATGATATACACTGAAGACTTGCAATTGGCGATGTTCGGAATGCTCCTGTAGCGAGTCTTAAAGCCTGATTTTGAATAGGGTTTAGTGACCTCTTTATTCCTTGAGGTGCTGAGTCATATAGAAAATCTCCATATCTCAGTTTGGGTAATATTAACGATTTATATTTCCTATGGGTTACGGCATTATTTTTAAATAATTAGCTTCCATTTTCATAAGCCCTATTCTCATACCACTTTAGAACTTTGTGTACTTCTATAGTTGCATAGCAGTAGTCACTTTACGGCTAAAATTACTGCATTATTACACTAAAGTCGGAATTTATGTTCGAAAGTTCTTTCCTTAAATATTCTCTGACAAGCAGACTTTACTCAACTTTCAAAATAATTACTACACTCTCAAAATTATAAGAACTTTTCCTATTTCTGAATAGTAAATGATTTTGGCACAAGGCTTTCTAACTAAAGTTTAAAATCCTTTTACAGATTTAAGCTACTGAAAATGTTCAAGCTATTTTTGAAATTGTTTAAGTAATTATTGAGGAAATCAGGACACTATTAAATGTAAATTTGCTATTTTTAAGAGATTAGTAGTTACATGTAATATTATTTTTAGAAGCAGGGCTTTTTAGTGTTCCGTACAGAACACTTATGGGGTCACTTTGGTGTCCGTCTTTATGTCTGTCCATCTGTCTGCCTGTCCGTTTGTCACACCAGAGTTTCTCTGAAACTTTTTTTTTAATGGGTCTAGCACACGTGCTACAGGGAAGCGATTCACTTTGTTCTTGAATCGCTGTAAATTGTACTCGGTGGAAAACACAGCCCTGGACAAATTATTCCAAAGGGTTGATGTTCTCCATATAAAAGACTGCTTGAAAAGCGTTCTATGAGGGGTAACAAGCTGAACCTCATACGGATGTGAAGTATTCGCGCAACGTGTATTTCTAACATGCACCACTCTGGGAGAAATTAAGCGGGCTACATCCTTTGAACACTTTCCATGAAAATGTTTGTAGAACAGGCTCAAGTCGCCAACCGTTCTTCAATGTTCCAGCGAAACAAGGCCGCCGGTCAGTTCCGTGTCTCCAATCAGACGAACAGCTCTTCTCTGAACAGAATCCAACAAATGCAGTTTGAGCTTTGTAAAGAATTAACAGTTGTTGTGAAGTGTAAAGCTCTCTGGTTCGGAATAATATTTCCAACTTTTGAGAAGTTCTCCTTGCTATGCCTGCAACATGTTCATGACAGGACACATTTGCTCACAAATTAACGAGATGTTAGGGAAACGGAGTGCCCCGACATGACTATGTCGGGTTCAACAACGTTAACTTTTTTAGAAAAAAACTCCTCGGGGGCTAGGGAATCCCAAGATTCTCCTAGTACGGGCATTGACGATCCCGAGGTACCTGAGTCATGTTGTGCTGTCTTGTGTTGTCCAAATTATGTGTAACAAAAACGCAATCTTAAGGTGTTTACCGTGCCGAGAAGATGAATGGCTCAGCGTTTATGAGTCCGGAAGCCCTCCGAGAGTAAGTAGCCTTGCTGTGGCATCCAGTCTCTGCCGCAGTCGACCTTTCTTTCCTAGGATACTCGTGGGAACACTATGTCGAATAATAATAATTATAATAGTGATAATGGCAGGGTCTTGAGGAGACGGACCCCTGTCGTACAAACAGCTACAGCACCACCGCAACGACTACAACCACAGACGATCCAAATAAACGCCTTTGCCGAAACTACTCCCGATAGTTTTACCAGATCTGACATTGTAGGTGAAGGAAATTGCCTTTTCCGTGCAGTTAGCTTACACTTATATGGCCACCAAAACCATCATGAGACACTCCGAGAGGTTGCTCTAAGATACGAGGCTGGTTTGAAAAGTCCGTGCAAAGTCCGAGAGATGGCACCACCGGCGCGTTTCGAGGTCATGTTTAGTTAGTAGCATCTCTTGAATGAACGCACACCAAGTTTCAGCCATATTGGTCTATTTCTTTGTGTTTGGCATTCGTGTGAATCAAGGAAGTCGAGTGATTTTCAAGAAATGGACGAAAAAGAATTTCGTGTGGTGATTAAACATTACTTTATGAAAGGCAAAACGCCTCAGGAGACTAAAGAGAAGCTTGATAAACATTATGGTGACTCTGCACCTTCGATTAGGACAGTTTATAAGTGGTTTCAAAATTTTCGGACTGGCCATATGGGCACAAGTGACGCTGAACGTTCTGGACGGCCTGTGGAGGTTACGACTCCAGAAATCATTGCTCAAATCCATGATATGGTGATGGATGACAGAAGAATTAAGGTGCGTGAGATTGCTAGTACTGTGGGCATCTCGACTGAACGGGTACATAATATTTTGCATAAACATTTGGACATGAGAAAGCTATCCGCAAGATGGGTGCCGCGATTGCTCACGCTTGACCAAAAACGGAATCGTGTGAAGTGTTGCAAGGATGGTTTGCAGCTGTTCCAGAAGAATCCGGAGGACTTTAAGCGTCGTTTCGTCACTGTGGATGAAACATGGATACATTACTATACTCCTGAGACCAAACAACAATCTAAACAATGGGTTACCAAGGGGGAATCTGCACCAAAAAAGGCGAAGACCGTTCCTTCGGCCGGAAAGGTTATGGCGACTGTCTTTTGGGATTCGCAAGGGATAATCCTCATCGACTATCTGGAAAAGGGTAAAACTATTACAGGTGAATATTATTCATCGTTATTGGACCGTTTGAAAACTGAGCTGCAAGAAAAACGCCCGCGATTGGCCCACAAGAAAGTCCTTTTCCATCACGACAACGAACCAGCACACACCTCAGCAGTTGTGGTCGCAAAATTAATGGAAATAGGATTCCAACTCGTTTCACATCCCCCCTATTCTCCAGACTTGGCTCCCTCGGACTACTGTTTGTTCCTCAATTTGAAGAAATGACTGGCGGGACAAAGATTTTATTCAAACGAGGAGGTAATTGCAGGCACTAATGGATATTTTGCAGACTTGGACAAATCCTATTATTCGGAAGGGATCGACAAACTAGAACATCGTTGGACGAAGTGTATAAGCCTAAAAGGAGATTATGTCGAAAAATAAAAAAGGTTTACCCCAAACACATAAGTAGTTTTTATTTTTGCACGGACTTTTCAAACCAGCCTCGTCGGAACATCAGAAATTTCCATTAATTCAAGACGACGATATGAAAGACTTCAATAACTACTATAACTATATAAGGAAAAGTGGCACCTATGGAACGAGCCTAGAGGTACTTGCCTCTCGGAAACCCAAAATAGCGACTTTCATATCTTCTCAAAACAATGAAGAACACGAGATACAAAAATAACTTTTAGGGACAGACCAACAATAATAAACACAGGAAAACAGACCGAAAAACTATTTACCTTCTACTAACAGGGAACCCAATGTCGGGACACTTTGAGCTTCTGACACCACAAAACACTAAACACATCCCAAACAACAGTAGACCAATAAAAGAAGCATCGGGCGAGCGACGTAAGGGTCGAGGACGTCGCGGGAAAAGGCAGCTCGACCAAAACGATGAAGACCGGGCAACTGAAAATGGACCTGCCAAAAGTGTTGTGTGGGCGAGTAAGCCGACACCCACCAAGGCGGGCAAATCAAAGCAACGCATGAGTTGCACCACAGGACACAACGAACACACCATGCGTTGCTATAATAAAATCAGAAGACCTGACAAAGAAATACAAGACAAAGATTTAAATAGAAACTCTATGCATGGCAAAGAACTGGAAAATGTATTTAGCTCTGCAGCAATGAAACAAATTATAACATTTGATACAAGAGTGAGTGAAAATTCGAGTACGAAAATAGATCATCTATATACAGGTATAAACAACGTAACAAGTACTAAACTAGAAAACGATCAAATATCAGATCATGAAACAATATTATTCAAAATACCAATTGTGAAAAAGTACAAAATGAGATTAACGAAAAAAATTATTTCCTGGGAAAAACTATGACTGTGATAAAATTATCGAAATGTTACGAATGATAAATTTCTGTGATATGTTAAACGGTGATATAGATTTTACGGTGTTTTTCATAGGCCACGCATTGAAGGATATTATGTTATCGCTAACTGAAGAAAAAACCGTAAATATAAAGTTGATGAACAAATGGTATGATTGGGAACTGACAGAAATACATAGAATAAAGTATGAAAAATTCCAAATAGCCAAAATAACTAATGATTGGAAAGATTACAAGACAGTGAAAAAATTATATAAAAATATGATTAAACAGAAGGAAGTGCATTATGTACAGAATAAAATTGAAAATAATCAAGGAAACAGCAAAGAAATGTGGAGGGTTTTAAAAGAAGAAATTTGTATGTCAAAAAGTACCAGTACAATAAACAGAATCGTTATGAATGGTAAAATAATTGAAAATGAAAAAGAAATTGTTGAACTTTTAAATAAATTCTTTGTTCAGAGTGTCATTGACATTAAAAATGGTATAGACTTTGTGCAGAATACTATGGGAAATACAAATATAATTAATCATCAATTTAAATTTCAAACAGTAGATAGTAACGAAATAATTGAAATAGTTAAAAAATTTAAAAATAAAATTGGCGGTAAGAATATTTTATCTGAAGGTGTAATTAAACATTCTATAACGTACACGGCTTTTTTTACGCCATCATCAATAATAGCATGCTGCAAGGAAAAGTGCCTAACGAATGGAAAATTTCCAAAATTGTGCCAATTGAAAAAATAAAATATACTATAAAACCTGAAGAAATTCGGCCAATAAATACGCTTCCAAGTGACGAAAAAATCCTTGAAACAGTGATAAAAAATCAGTTACTGCAAAATATTTGAATGATAACAATATTATTATTCCAGAGCAATCGGGTTTTAGAAGCAAACACTCATGTGAAACTGCAATTAATTATGTTATAAGTGAATGGCGTGAAGATTTGATGAATAAAAAATACATTGTATCAACTTTCATAGATTTAAAAAGAGCATTTGAAACTATAGACAGAAAATTATTGCTTATGAAACAACACAAAATTGGAGTGCGTGATATAGAATTAAAATGGTTTGAAGATTATCTATCGAATAGAAAGCAACAAATAAAAATTGGAAACACATCATCAGCGATACCAGTGAATATTGGTCTACCGCAAGGCTCTGTCCTTGCGCCGGTACTGTTTCTCATATACATAAATGACATTAAAGACGGTTTAAAGTACGGGGATATTAGACTATTTGCAGACGATGCACTGATTGCAATTAGTGATGTTAGTTTGGATGTGGCTATTAATTAAATGCAGTCTGATATGAATATTCTTTACAAGTGACGTGTATAAATATGTTAAAACTAAATACAGATAAAACTAAATATATGATAATATCACACAATAACCCTAATAGTAATCATAAATTATACATAAATAATCCTGAAATAGAAAAAATAAACGAAATTAAATACTTTGGTATAATAATAGATTGTAAACTTAAATTTGATGCACACTTTCAATATTTAATGAATAAAATAAACCAAAAACTTTATCTCATGTATAGAACTTGCCACATCATAAGTGAATACATAAAATATTAATATATGGAAGCATAATTGAGCCACATTTTATTTATTGTCTTTCGGTATTATTTCTTGCTAAGAATACACAAACAGAACTACTGCAAAAAACTTCAAAACAAGGCAATGAGATTTATATTGCGGAAGCCTAGAGATACGCACATAAAGGATATGTTAGATCCATTAAATTGGCTGAGTGTAAAGCAGAGCTTATTTTATTACACAATGAAATTCATCTATAATATAAAGATAGAAAATTGTCCCGCATATTTGACCGAGAAAATTAGATACGTCAATCAGATACACAACTACAACACCAGAGGACGAAATGACTTCCGAGTAGTGGGAATTACAAATGAAGCTGATAGAGCAAATCTTTATTATAAAGGACTTAAACATTTTAATGACCTACCAAATAATAATAAAAATTGTGAAACCATAAATAAGTTTAAGGAACTATCAACATTGTAAGTATATGCCTATCCGATAGTTAAATTAGGTTCTAATGAACCGTAAATAAATAAATAAATAAATAAATAAAGACTGTGAAACTATTTGACAGAGAAAGTTAAAATTAGGCACAAATATAGAAATTAATCGCCCAATAAGAGCTGTATAGTTTTGAAAGTTAAATTTTGACTTAAAGAGTTAGTTTTGGGGGGTGAAATGGGAAGAAAAAAAAAATTTACCAGGCCATCGAGTGGGATGCCAAATGAAAAATTGTGAAAATATATATGATGTAATACTCGCGAAAATTTCTACATAATATTTTTAAAAACTCGCCAAAAATCGCTGCTCACCACTTTTATCTCGCGAAGTACTGGTCAAAAAATTTTGAAAAAATTCTGGAAAATTCTCCAGAAGGTGTAGATTGAATAGAAACCATCACGAGTTCCTTATCTTTGATAATTTACCCGAGGCCAGGTACTTATCCTAAAACCCTCGTAATTACTAACATATTATATATAAACAATTTAACAACAGATTCCTAAAGTTGACAAGCTTTCCCATATTCAAAATCCTCTGAAAGAGCCCTTAAAATGTTAAAAGGGTTTTTACCCTAACAAGTTTATTTACAAAATCGAAATTTCAGGCATGTCCATTAAAATATCACACGGTTGGAGCAATATCCTATCATGATAGCTTTATTCGGGAGTGCATTCAAGCGGATCGTATGGTCACATAAAGCAGAGACGCGATTTACATAACAGCAACGGTAAAGTCCAAAATCGTGTATTTGGAATATTCTACGTTTTGGGCATAAAAGTGATTGCGAACTAATCGAAACGCGACACTTCATGCTTGAATAAGTTCTCGAAAAACAGTCACTGGTTTTGGTACACAACATTTGCATTATGTATTCGGTGTATTGATTATTGGATATTTCCATATGTGTAAGAGGAATTTTACATTCAGTTGATTTTGCTCTACCGTATTAGTCAGTCAGTGGCAGGTGCAAGGCGCGTTTACAGAGTCTGCAAAAAAACTATAATATTCTGTCTCCTACTCTCTTTCTCATTTACATACAAAAGACCAGGAATCTAATCTACAGCTTTGCAGATGACAGTACGCTTATCTGATCATTCGCTTTGAACGCTCGAACATCGACTACAAATGCAAATATCCGCAGACAGCAGGAGGTCGTTCAACTTAACAAAGTCATGAAAGAAATATTATTATATTTCTATTATAGTAACATAGTCGAATGCACTAATTTAAATATTAAATCAATATCAGTCAGTTTGTCTGGGGTCTATGAGGGCATAGATAACACAGCCCCACAAAAAAAAAAGTGGGGTATACTTTTGATGCGATATATCAGATCCGTAGTATTTTTGCCCGCTGATCACGAATCTGACGTCAGAATATCGCCATCACATCTCAATTTTTTTCTAACCTCAAAACATAGGTAAAAATTAGTAAAAATTAAGAAAAATATACTCCTAAAAAATTGATTCAAGCTTTTTCATGAATCCAAAGATGTATTAATATGTATTCGGACACGCTAAGCTAATATTCATCGGTTGGATTGAGCCATCCAGTTCTGTTTTCTTTCTAACCTCAATAAATCAGACAGATATAGTGCTTCTCGAATGCAAAAACGAATTCAAATTAAAATTCAACCGATCCTTACCAAATTTGGTACACGGGGATTTTTTGGGTCGCTGATCACGAATCTGAGGTTGGATTTGCAAAATTCAAGATGGCAGATGTTTTCGCGCCATTTTGAACGCCGAGAAAATTCATCGGTCGATTTTTATTCTTCTACCTGCATCCAGGGCACCTCCACGTGGTGACGGTGGGCAACGGTGTTACTCCACTAGCCGGCTGAGTCCCTGGATAACGGCTTAGATGCCGTCATGGCAGGTAGAAGAAAGAGAATTACGATGCAGGGATTCGGAAACCCAGTATCGGCGGTTGGTCAGGGTGGGAAAGCGGGCCCGCAGCCGTCGTCATCCAGCGACCGTAGCTCTTCATGTGTGGGTGACTTGGCTCATGTAGAGTATAATGCTACAAGAAAACGGTCTCACGGTACAAGGACTTTTCATAAGTGCGATAAAAACAGTGATTCATTTTGTTATATTTGCTGTCAACACGTATTGAGTAAAATGGGGTCACCGATAACGGATAAGATTAAAACCTTATATAAGGATTGTTTTAACATTGAAATACAGCACCAGGATACAGATTGGGTTCCCCACATCATTTGCAGTTCTTGCAAAATAATGTTGTACATCAATAAGAAGGCGATTAAATATTCCAGACCAGCAATATGGAATGGACCATACAGTGAAAATGATTGCTACTTTTGTATGAATGTTGTATCTAGGCATAACCGAAAAAATAAAAGCACTGTTACTTATAACGATGTTTCGACAGTAACAAGACCAACTAAACTAATTCCGCCTTCTGAACCACTTGATGCTGATGTTATGGAAACAAATGATTTCACCTTATCAGTTCATGCCGAAAACATTAAGACTGTCGAAAAAGATCCAAACACTGTTACTAATGAATGTTCTAGTGACAACCTATCATATACTAGTGACACAGATAAAGAATTTCTACCATACAACCGTAAACCAGAACCAATACTCGTATCACACCGTCAGAACTTAGTGATCTAGTTAGAGATTTAGGCTTATCGAAAAAGATGGTTCAGAGCATCTTGCTTCCTTTTTAAAGAAAAGACATTTACTTAAGCCAGAAGCTACGATTTCTTATTATAGAAACAGAGATGAAGAATTTCGAAAATATTTCACAATGGACGAGGAATTGTCACTTTCATATTGTACCGATGTAAAAGGTCTAATGGATGAATTTCAAAATAAGTCATACGATCCTGAAGAATGGAGACTGTTCATTGATTCTTCTAAACGGAGCATTAAGGCAGTTTTGCTGCATAATATCAACGTTTACGCTCCCATTCCGATTGCTCATTCCACAGTTATGGAAGAGCAATATGAAAAAATGAAGCAGCTTTTGATAAAAATAAAATATGCTGATCATAACTGGAAAATTTGTGGAGGTCTGAAAATTGTAACAATATTGCTTGGCCAACAGTCAGGGTTTACACTTTATCCCTGTTATAAATGTCTGTGAAATAGCAGAGACAGGGAACGTCATTATAAGAAAAAAATTTGGCCAACAAGAGAATCGTTCACTCCTGGTGAAAATAATGTATTGTTTCCACCATTGGTAGATCCAGGAAAAGTTCTTATTCCCCCGCTTCACATTAAGCTTGGACTTATGAAGCAATTCGAGAGCATTAGATACAAACGGCCCATGTTTCAAATATTTTGCATAAAAAATTTCCGAAATTTTCTGAAGCTAAAATTAAGGCAGGCCACAAATAAGAAAATTGTTTCAAGATTCATTATTTGTTACTAAAATGAATAAAGTTGAAAAAGCTGCTTGGCTTAGTTTTAAAGAAGTCGCAACAAACTTTTTGGGAAATAATAAAAGTCCTAAGTACAAAGAAATAGTCGAGAAAATGGTAAAAAATTTTTCAAACATTAGGTTGCTTAATGAATCTAAAATTACATTTCCTGGACTCCCACATCGATGATTTCCCAGATAATCTTGGTGACTACAGTGAGGAGCAAGGAGAACGTTTTCACCAAGATCTGAAAATCAAGGACGATGGGATGACCATATGCTAGCGGACTATTGCTGGTCGCTAAAAAGAGAAACAAGTCCTCAAAAGCGTTTGGGCAGAAAGCCTTTGAATAGGTCATTCGCGGAAAATAGAACAAGATACAGCCAAAAAAAGGAAAGTTAGGCACGGGTCTAACCTTCGCAATTCTAGGGCTTAAGGGTCTACTATTTGAGAGTATATGGTTTAAAAGTCCTGGTTTTGAGTTTATTGGGTCTCGTTTTTAAAGTTACAGGGTTATTGAGGTCTATTTTTTGAGGTTACAGGGTGTGGGAGTCTAAGGTTTCAAGGTTTAGGGTTTAAGAGTATCAGGTTTGAGGATTCCCCAACTGTATACCAAATTTGGTAGGAATCGGTTGGTTTTCAAAAATTTTGTCCGCCATCTTGGATCCGCCATTTTGAATTTTGCAAATCCAACCTCAGATTCATAATCAGCAACCCAAAAAACCCCCGTATACCAAATTTGGTAAGAATCGGTTGAATTTTAATTTGAATTCGTTTTTGCATTCGAGAAGCACTATATCTGTCTGATTTATTGAGGTTAGAAAGAAAACAGAACTGTATGGCTTAATCCAACCGATGAATATTAGCTTAGCGTATCCGAATACATATTAATACATCTTTGGATTCATGAAAAAGCTTGAATCAATTTTTTAGGAGTATATTTTTCTTAATTTTTACTAATTTTTACCTATTTTTTGAGGTTAGAAAAAAATTGAGATGTGATGGCGATATTCTGACGTCAGATTCGTGATCAGCGGGCAAAAATAATACGGATCTGATATATCGCATCAAAAGTATACCCCACTTTTTTTTTTGTGGGGCTGTGTAATCTTAAAAATACATTCTCAATTGGCCCAGATGGAATACCTGCGGGAGTATTGAGGGCTTGCATATGGTCTATTGTAACTCTAACTGTAATTTTATCTCTGTGCTCAAGTACATTCCGTATGTACTGGAAAAACTTATTTATTACCCCTATTCACAAGTCCGGTGATAGGAGTGATATATCTAACTACAGGAGCGTGAGCATTCAATCCGCAATACCCAAATTGTTCGATAGTCTAGTTGCGGAATTTTTGTCATGGAGCTGTAATAGCATAATAATTGACGAGCAGCATGGTTTTAGACCTGGTCGGTCAACTGTCACAAACCTGCTTGCATATCATGGTTGTCTGTTGAACGCCCTTGGGAATCGCCAGTGTGTTGATAGTGTATATACTGACTTTTCGAAGGCGTTCGACAGAGTTAATCGTACGGCAAGTTGCGGAAAATAGGACTAAGTCGTGAAGTCCTTGGGTGGATTGACAGTTTTCTGGAGAGTCGTACACAGTATGTCCGTATTAATAATTGTATTTCTAAAGAAATAAAAGTTCTTTCAGGTGTACCTCAGGGGTCTTACTGTGGTCCTTTACTGATTGTTAAAAAGTTGTGATATTTGCTTGCTGTAAAACTAATTTTAATGATCTTGTGATGTTAGATTCTATGTAAGTTTATGATTTTTATTATGTTAGTTGTTTTAATTATGTTTATAATTGTGTAAATTGGCGCAACGCCGTTAATAAATAAATAAATAAATAAATAAATAAATAAATTCTACCTTAGGGTGACAGTATTTTCTAACATTGCTGAACCCGACTTAATCGTCACTCAATTGCTGGGGGTTAATTTATTAGCAAATATGTCTTGGCATGAACATATTGCAAGCATAACAAAGAGAGCTTCTCCAAAGCTGGGAATATTATTTCGAACTAGAAAGCTTTATACTCCACAATAACTGTACAGGGTAAGTCATTATCTTGTTTGTTTGGGGAATAACGAAAAAACGTTAAATACGATAGTTTTAGGGAATGTTTTCAACTGGGACGCTCAGTATCTTTTTAATTTAGTATTTAAAGATCTTCATTACAAAGTCATGGAAGAAATATTATTATATTTCTATTATAGTAACATAGTCGAATGCACTAATTTAAATGTTAACTCAATATTAGCCAGTTTGTCCGGGGTCTATGAGGGGATAGGTAATCTTAAAAATACATTCTCAGTTGGCCCAGATGGAATACCTGCGGGAGTATTGAAGGCTTGCATATGCTCTATTGTAACTCCTCTAAAATTAATTTTTAATTTATCTCTGTGCTCAAGTACATTCCCTATGTACTGGAAAAACTCATTGGTTACCCCTATCCATAAGTCCGGTGATAGGAGTGATATATCTAACTACAGGGGCGTGTGCATTCAATCCGCAATACTCAAATTGTTCGATAGTCTAGTTGCGGGATTTTTGTCATGGAACTGTAATAGCATAATAATTGACGAGCAGCATGGTTTTAGACCTGGTCGGTCAACTGTCACAAACCTGCTTGCATATCATGATTGTCTATTGAGCGCCCTTGGGAATCGTCAGTGTGTTGATAGTGTATATACTGACTTTTCGAAGGCGTTCGACAGAGTTAATCATACGCTCTTGGTAGGCAAGTTGCGGAAAATAGGACTAAGTAGTGAAGTCCTTGGGTGGATTGACAGTTTTCTGGAGAATCGTACACACTATGTCCGTATTAATAATTGTATTTCTAAAGAAATAAAAGTTCTTTCAGGTGTACCTCAGGGGTCTCACTGTGGTCCTTTACTGTTTCTACTTTTTGTTAATGACATCGGCAAGTTTATACAACATTCTAAATTCCTCATGTTTGCAGATGATCTAAAAATGTTTAAAACGGTTAACACGTAACAAGATTGTCGCTCTCTTCAGGAGGATGTTCATGGCCTCTATAGATGGAGTACCCTGAATGAGTTAAACTTGAATATTAAGAAGTGTGTTAGCATTAGTTTTGGTAAAGCTAGACGGAACTTTACTTTTGAGTATAACATTAATGTCAGCAAGCTGAGGCATGTTACTGAAATTAATGATCTGGGAGTTCTTCTTGACCAGAAACTCTCAATAGGCACATTTTGTCAATTGTTCAGAAAGGTTATAAAAATCTGGGGTTCATCACGAGATACTGTACGGACTTTTCCTTCTCTACATTTAAACTGTTGTATTGTTCATTTGTGAGATCGGGGCTTGAGTATGCCGCTGTGGTATGGTCACCTCATTACAATGTATATATAGAAGCGATTGAGGCGGTGCAGCGCCTCTTTCTGCGGACTTGTGCTTTTAAATTGGCCATACCCCCAGATGGTTACTACATAGACCACCACAACCTTACAGGCATTTTGGGTATTTCGACCCTGGAGACTAGAAGACTCCATTGTGACCTGCTTCTGGTTTTTAAGTTAATAAATGGGCTGGTTGATTGTCCCTAACTCTTGGATAAGTTAACATTTAATGTTTCTCGTCGCACTAGAGGCAGAGACCTGTTTGGTGTTCCCTTTAATGCGACTAATTATGGCTATGGACCCATCTCCAGAATAATGAGGCATTTCAGTCAGTTCGATCTCAAGATTCATGGCTCCATTGATAGTTTTAAATTGATTGTTAAAAAGTTGTGATATTTGCTTGCTGTGAAACTAATTTTAATGATCTTGTGATGTTAGATTCTATGTAAGTTTATGATTTTTATTATGTTAGTTGTTTTAATTATGTTTATAATTGTGTAAATTGGCGCAACGCCGTTAATAAATAAACAAATAAATAAATTCTATCTTAAGGTGACAGTATTTTCTAACATTGCTGAACCCGACTTAATCATCACTCAATTGCTGGGGGTTAATTTATTAGCAAATATGTCTTGGCAAGAACATATTGCAAGCATAACAAAGAGAGCTTCTCCAAAGGTGGGAATATTATTTCGAACTAGAAAGCTTTATACTCCACAATAACTGTACAGGGTAAGTCATTATCTTGTTTGTTTGGGGAATAACGAAAAAAACGTTAAATACGATAGTTTTAGGTAATGTTAAGGTGCACAGTTTAAAATTATTTTTGATATACAGGGTACTACAAAAAAGTGTGGCCGATATAACATATGTTTTTTAAACGGAACATCCTATTTTCTAATTTATTTTTAAATTCTGCGTAAAATTTTATAACTTTTTTATTAATAATGTTATATACCTAAACCTACTAAGTTGGGAATGCGGAATCTTTGGCACAATGATACTATTCAGTATATATCACCACTACACCAAACACTTTATTTTTGCACTCGACGCGCGTTTCGCTAACCATGTTAGCTTCATCAGGAGCGATGATTGACAGTCAATCATCGCTCCTGATGAAGCTAACATGGTTAGCGAAACGCGCGTCGAGTGCAAAAATAAAGTGTTTGGGGTAGTGATGATATATACTGAATAATACCTAAACCTAGTAGTTTTTCTAATATTTCAATTTTTTTTTAAAAATACTAGTTTTCAGTTTTGTAAAAAATTGCCAGTAGCGCCATTGTTTTTGAAGGTGGAATACTCATAATTGGTACGAGCATTCTATAGAGATGAAAAAAGGATATATGTAAAGAAATTTGAGTATGCTACAGAGTGTTCAAAATAAATTTATGGATTTCGACTATTTTAAATTGAAAAATCTCAAATTTTTTAAATGGCACACCCTGTATATTATTTTTTTTTTTTGATAGATTTTATAAAACCCTCCAACTTTTATTAAGTATGTCATGTACCTATTTCTGATAGTTTTCGATTTATTTTGAATTTTTCAATTTTTACTTCCGATTTCACCCCCCAAAACTAACCCCTTAAGTCAAAATTTAACTTTCAAAACTACACGGCTCTCATAAGGCCATCAATTCCTATATTAGTACCAAATTTCAACTTTCTATGATAAATAGTTACGGAGAAAATTGGGTGTGACAGACGGACAGACAGACAGATACCGAAGTGATCTTATAAGTGTTTTACCCATGATGATGACAAATATAAGAGAAGACTCGTTTCAGAATTAATTAGCACTTGGTGGAAATAAGTAGCACTTGATTATATTTAGGAATATATAAGAATTATTTTACTATCTCTTAATTTTTTTAAAGGAATCGTTTATTATGTACAAGTTCGTATAAAAATTTTCAATTTTCGTAACTTTTTTTTTTGGTTGAAAATACATATTCACAGCTAAAACTAACCACCTCAAGTATGTCTGTATCCATAATAACGCAATATGATGTCAACGGTTCTCAAAGGATTATATATTTTACAATATTTCTATTGGTAAGATACAACGAATTGTACCAAATACGCACACCTAGTACTCAATCGGAGGCTGACACAGCAGCCACAAGCCGACAGAGTGGTTGGCACAGCCAACACTAAAGGCAGGCAGCGAGATTTGCGAGGAATCAACCTCAGACCTTATGTGGTTTACCGCTACCTGCCTTTAGTGTTGGCTGTGCCAACCACTCTGTCGGCTTGTGGCTGCTGTGTCAGCCTCCGATTGAGTACTAGGTGTGCGTATTTGGTACAATTCGTTGTATCTTACCGTTGTGTTCCGTAAGTGCCGGAATAAAGTACTTAAAATTCTGTTCTCTTCTTCGTCGATCCTAGCCCGACTGATGAGCCGTGATACGGCGAAACGCGTCTCGGGATGGATGGACGAATAAGAGAACAGTGGGTAGACTGCTTAAATATGGGCTTTTTGCCTATTTTAAGTTGTTTTACGTTAAACCACAATATTTCTATTAACAAATGTTGTCACTCCCTTCTTTTCTTAAGCTACCACATTAATTGTTTTCAACTGGGACGCTCAGTATCTTTTTAATTTAGTATTAAAAGATCTTCATTGCAAATTTAGTCATAAATAGCTTGAATCTAGCTTCAAGGGTTGTCCTAATATTAAGTAAAAACAAAACCCTAAAATGAGTGTGTCGCACAGAGATAGTTGTATACAATCAATAGATTAATTTTTTCCCATATCACTGCTATTATGGTACAATTTTTTTTAAACAATTGTAAAAAAACTATGTATAATTGACCTGTCAAGCCTTATCTACGAAATTTCAAAAAAAAAATGAAGAGGGTAAATTTGAATCAGTGGGAGTGAAAAAAATTACTGGTACAATCTACAACCTGTGGAGAATATTCCGAAATTTTTTCAAAATTTTTTAATCAGTATTTTTCGAGATAAGTGGGGAACAGCGATTTTTAGCGACATTTTAAAAACAATACAATGGAAAGTATTACAATACATATATTTTTGAACCCGTATTCTTACAAGCTTTCATTTGACACCCCACTCGATGACCTAGCAAAAAAAAAAATTTTTTCACTTCCGATTTCATCTCCCAAAACTAACCTCTTAAGTCAAAATTTAACTTGCAATTTTTTAATAATAATACAAAGAAAAGTATGCGCAAGTATTACATTGTATTACATTTTACACCCCACTCGATAACTTGGTAATTTTTTTTTTTCACTTTCGATTACTCTTAGGTCAAAATTTAACTTTCGAAACTACCCGGCTTACTTAGGCCATCATTCCTATGTTTGAACCATATTTCAACTTTCTATGTCAAATAGTTTCTGAGAAAATCGGGCGTGACAGACAGACGGACGGACAGACAGACAAACAGACACCGAAATGATCTTATAAGTGTTCCGTACCGAACACTAAAAATAGCAGAGTTTCAATCTTCAAAGAAATAACCCTGACTTTGTACACATTTCAATCATCTCTGAGATCGATAAAATCATGTTTTTTCAGTTTGGTGATTTTATCACCTAACTGAAATGAAAATTATCCAAGTAGTGTTGTAGTGCTGAGAACAGCTAATAATTCGAAGGGGCCAAGTCTGTAAAATATATCAAACTGAGGAAGAATTTCCCAGGCTACATCTGAGATTGTTTTTTTTCGAGAATGTGCTCCTAATGAGCCCTTACAAATCATTCCCAGCTTCTATAAATGACGAGAAACAGCTTGACAAGGATCCTAATCCAATTTGCTTAAACTTCGGTTTTCCTTTCTTTTTGTTTGTCCGGAGCGCTCATCACCCTGAATGTTGAAATCCTTCCCTTGAAGTTACTGGAATAATTTTTTACAGTGCTGTACGATACATCATTAAAATGTTAAAAGAAGGCAGTGCTGCTGAAGTTATATTTAAATACTAGCCGGGCCCGCGGCTCCGCTCGCGTGGACTTGATTCATTACTATCGTCACTGCTTATTCCTTATGTTACCCAACGTAATAAAATATCTCCCATTAATTCTCCTTATCTCCCATTATCTCTACATAATTTCCATTATCTAGGCTTATCTCTGCTCATCTCCCATTATTTCTCCTTATCTCCCATTATTTCTCCTTATCTCCCATTATCTCACCTTATCTCCCATTATCTAGGCTTATCTCGACTTATCTCGCAATATTTTTCCTTATCTCCCATTATATAGAACATATGTATAAATTTATAAAAACACGTAAATCGGATAAGTGGTTCTCAAGTGATAAGCGCACTAACGAACAGACAAACAGACAGGCAGAGAGACAGGCAGACAGACAGACAGAGAGACGTTGCATTTTATGTATATTCTAGATAGAAGATTATAATTATAGATAACCTGTCTATTAAAAAAAAAAACACGTAAATCGGATAAGTGGTTCTCGAGTGATAAGCGCAGTAAGGGACAGACAGAGAGACGTTGCATTTTATATATATTATATTCTTTGCTACATGATATTGTTTCATATTTAATGCTTTAGGCAGTGTATTGCAAGAGAACGCGTCAGCGGCAAACATTTCTCCGACTTGATACACTATTATCGTCACTGCTTATTCCTCATGTCACCTAACGTAATAAAATATATCCTGGCCAGAGAACATATGTATGTTTAAAAAAAAAAAGCACGTAAATCGGATAAGTGGTTCTCCAGTGATAAGCGCACTAACGGACAGACAAAACAGACGACAGAGTCGTTGCATTTTTATATATATTAAACATATTCTTTGCTACATGATATTGTTCCATATTTAATGGTTTAAGCATGTTTAAAAAAAAGCACGTAAATCGGCTAAGTGATTTTCCAGTGAAAAGCGCACTAACAGACAGACAGAGACAGAAAGAGAGACAGAGAGACGTTGCATTTTATATATATTATAGATATAGATTATTATTATTATGTAACCTGGCCAAAGAATATATGTATGAATTTAAAAAAAGACACGTAAATCGGATAAGTGGTTCGCGTGATAAACGCACTAATGGACAGACAGAGAGACATTGCATTATATATATAGTATAGATTATAGATATTCTCTGCTACATAATATTGTTCCATATTTATTGGTTTAGGTTGTGTATTGCAAGAGAACGCGCTAGCGGCAAACTTTTTCCCGACTTCATTCCCTATTATCGTCACTGCTCATTCCTTATGCTACCTATCGTAATAAAATATAACCTATAACCTGACCGGAGAACATATGTATGTTTTAAAACAAAAGTACGTAAATGGGATAAGTTGTTCTCCAGTAATAAGCGCACTAACGGACAAACAGACAGACAGACAGAGACACATTGTATTTTACATATATTATAGATGTAATAAAATATATATCTATAACCTGGTCAGAGAACACATGTATGAATTTAAAAAAAATCACGTAAATCGGATAATTGGTTCTCGAGGGATAAGCGCACTAACGGACAGACAGACAGAGAGACGTTGCATTTTATATATTATAGATATAAATTATTATTATTATTATATAACCTGGCTAAAGAATATATGTATAAATTTAAAAAAAGACATGTAAATCGGATAAGTGGTTCTCGCGTGATAAACGAACTAATGGACAGACAGACAGATAGAGAGACATTAGAGAGAGATTATAGATATTCTCTGCTACATAATATTGTTCCATATTTAATGGTTTAGGCTGTGCATTGCAAGGGAACGCGCTAACGGCAAACCTTTTTCCGACTTTATTCACTATTATCGTCACTGCTCATTCCTTATGTTACTATCGTAATAAAATACAGCCTATAACCTGGCCAGAGAACATATATATCTTTTAAGAAGAAAAAAGTACGTAAATCGGATAAGTGGTTCTCCAGTGATAAGCGCACTTACGGACGGACAGACAGACAGACATACAGAGAGACGTTGCATTTTATATATATTATAGATATCTCTCTGAAGGCTCTTATTAAAGTCTGAACATCAAAAAAAGCTTTTTCTTGGATTTCTCATATCATCTTTACTCCTTTTTCAAATATATACTAAATACCAAGCTTAAAACTACGAGTTTATATAGTTCCTCTAAAAGTATTATATAAAGAACTCAAGCCATTTCATCGACATTTTTAAATCCTTACACATATGTAACTTGCTCATGAGACTTTTGTGATTTTTGGTGTTCCGTACGGAACACTTATAAGATCACTTCAGTGTCTGTCTGTCCGTCTGTCACACTCGATTTTCTCCGAAACTATTTGTCATAGAAAGTTGAAATTTGGTAATAATATAGGAATTGATGGCCTCATCACAGCCATGTAGTTTTGAAAGTTAAATTTTGACTTAATTGGTTAGTTTTAAGGGGTGAAATCGGAAGTGAAAAAAAAAAGTTTTTACTAGGTAATCGAGTGTGATGTCAAATGAAAGCTTGTGAAAACACGAGTAAAAAATATATATATATAATGTAATACTTGCGCGCACTTTTCTTTATATTATTTTTAAAAAATCGCGAAAAATCGCTGTCCACCCGCCTTCTCTCGAAAAGTATTATCAAAAAAAATTTTGAAAAAATTCTGGAATATTGAACGAAAATTATCACGAGTGCATTACCTGTAATAATTTATCTGGTATATAAAAAAAAAACAGAAATTTCAAGGTCATCAATTTTTAGTAAAGATTGGAAATAAACTTTGTTGAAAACTCATTTGGGGTGTGTGTTTTGTGAAGTCACTGATCATTTTATACCCCCGTTACAACATTTTTTATTTTAAAAGCAATCAAGGTACGGAACACTAATTGCGCAAGTTCAACTTGCACTTGACCGGTTATTTATCCTTTGTTAGATTTACAAATGTAAGCTATTCTGGCGGAGTCGCAGGGACATGCTTTTGTATTATAATCTTAGCTCTGGTTGGCAAATCTTTATACGTCAGCAATACTAAAGGCCTAGTAAATTAAAACTTAATAAATATTATCTGGAATGTTAATTTACCCGGGACAAGAGAAAGGTTAAATTCTTTCCAGAAAATAAATAGCTCTAAACTTGTAACCCGTGCCCATTAAAACAAAATCCCAATTTGTTTACGGAAATGCAGCGAATCACAGAGACAAATTGCCGCTAGTAAAAGTTTTACTTCGAAACAATGTAGCTTTTATGCCATGATTAAATAAGTCGTAAAGTACCGAAATATAACTCCGGGTTAGCTGAGAGTAGCTAATTTTGTTTAATGTAAGTACATGTATGCAAAGAAGCCGCTGTAATCTCTCTAAGACCACTTTCTTCAGACGAGATGAACGAATACACCACTAATATCTCCGTCATTAAACTTAGTCCTTCGGTCTAAAAAAAAATAACAAACTTTTAATGGTACGTATAATAAAGTCTAAATATAATTATTTAAATTATTATTTTTAACTTTTCTCCTAGCATCGGCACTCAATTTTCCACTATTTTATTCCCCTAGCATCGTCACTTAATTTGTTGGGGGTTATTTTGGGAGCAAATATGTCCTATCATGAACATGTTGCAGGCATCGCGAGGAGAGCTTCTCAAAAGCTGGGAATATTATTTCGAATCAGAAAGCTTTACACTCCACAACAACTGTTAATTCTTTACAAAGCTCAAATTCGAGCAACTATGGAATACTGCTCCCCTGTTTGGGGCTCCGCTCCTAAACATACACTGCATTTGTTGTATTCTGTTCAGAGAAGAGCTGTTCGTCTGATTGGAGACCCGGAACTGACCGGCGGCCTTAATTCGCTGGAACATCGAAGAAAGGAGTCTGTTCTATAAGTATTTTCAAGGAAAGTGTTCGAAGGATGTAGCCCGCTTAATTCCACCCAGAGCGGTGCATGTTAGAAATACACGTCGCGCTAATACTTCACATCCGTATGAGGTTCAGCTTGTTATTCCGCGTACAACGCTTTTTAAGCAGTCTTTTATATGGAGAACATCATCCCTTTGGATGTCCAGGACTGTGTTTCCCACCGAACACAATTTACAACGATTCAAGAACAACGTGAATCGCTTTTTCCGTACACATGCCGCTCCTGAAAAAATTGATATGCTCTCCCTCAGCTTCAGAACAGCGCTAAATGACTTTTTTATGTGAGCCTTATTAAAACTGTCAGAAGCCCTGGTCACTGACACTTGAAGATTGTTAATGATGTGAATCTTTTTTCTTTTATAAAGAAATTAATTTGGAGAAGGAAAAAGAAGTTAAAGAATGTTAAATTAGGCGAATTTAGTGAAAAGAACAGCACAAAAATTATATTATAATGGCCGAACGATGTTTGTGTATAGTAGAATCTCCAATTCATCTTCAACTGATCTCATGTATGATTTTAAATTTTCTTTGCTGAAATCCCTCACTTATTGAATTTTAACTGCGTTTAATTCTGTTTTTGGACAGCTTAACTTCTCGGTGTCCTCAAATGCCTTACGTCAACTTTCAAATCGTTTATCCCACTAGCAGACTTAATCATGGGATAAGCATTCATTACCATGTGCATTTTGAAACATTTTATATGTTGGGATAACTAAGTTTAACACAAAAAATCACTCACTTCTCTCTGTATAACTCTCATTTTCCATCAACTCGTCAAAATACACTGTCATTCTTACCATTATGACTAGGTCTTCCATGAAATAAATGTTACAAAACAACCAGAACAACGGTAATCGAGGTGGTACGTTGGACAACAAAAACAACTGACATTAAATATATTTTTTGAAA